>CM068954.1:135815958-135865172 GCA_035128595.1 Eptatretus atami | reverse complement strand
ATATATATATATATATATATTAATACTGTATATAAAACCGAAAAACAGTGAATCCTCAGTGAGGTGAATGAAGCCTTCGTCGAGCCCTGTGAGTATATCTATTAGCCCTAGTAGCCCTGTCGAGCCCTGTGAGTATATTTCCCTCACCAAAGGTGGACGGAGGTTATGTTTTCACCCCTGTTTGTTTGTCTGTCTGTCTGCAAGCGGGATATCTCAAAAAGTTGTGCACAGATTCTGACGCAATTTGGTGGACAGGTTGGGTGTGTAAAAAGGCCAAATTGATTTGATTGTGGTGAAGATCCGGATCCGTATCCAAGAATTTTTCAGTGATTCTTCACCATTGAGTCATAGGGCCGAAAACACGATATCTCAAACCGTTAGGACTTATCAGAAGAAACTTGCTGGACAGTTTGGGTGAGAGACAAGGATGAATTTATTCAATTTTGGTGAAGGTTGGAATCCGGATCCGGACATGAGTTTCCAAATTTTTAAAGTGATTCTTCACCATTGAGAGACAGCGCCAAAAAGGACAAGTAGCACGATGTTTCAAAAACTTGTTGACGGTTTATGACAAAACTTGGTGGATGAGTTGGTAGGTGACAAGAACAAGCCAATTAGGTTTTTGTTAATGTCCGGATTCAGATCCGGCATTTCAGTGGGATACAAAATGTAAACTGTTCAGCCTGGTGGACATATACACTCCACCGAGTGCTGTTCTAGTTCAAGAATGTTTTTTGTTTCCTGCCATAAGAAATATTTTAAGCAATGTTTTTGTCTGTTTCTCAAAGGTTTCCAAAGATTTGAGCATCACATTGCTTTGTAGTGATTAACCTCTGTGATTAATTAACTGACTTTACAGTGATTAATTCACTGAATACCATGTGAAAACCTTACAAGATACTGATTAACACGAATTGTATTTTCTTTTGAGAAATGAATTCATTTCAAAAGTTATTCATTATTATTATTTAAATTCTGACCAAGCACATCTCTACAACTTTTTTAATTGCTCCAACTGTTACCACCTTCTTGTGCGGTCCATTGTGTAAAACATATATATATATATATATATATATATATATATATATATATATATATATATATATATATAGTATATATGTCTTGGGCCCAAGTCTTTCACACACCGGCTGCTGTTCCACTCAAGGTGTCAGGCAGTTGGAATGTGATCAGCGTGCCGTCCATAACTCACCTACTCTTCGCGAAAAACAAAGTTGGATTGTTAACATTTACAAACAACCAGTGCTGGCAGACGCGTCCTCCGGCTTAATGACCCCCCGATGGACAGGGCGCACACTGATGGATCATCCTGCATGTGAAACACCATGGCGGCAGTGTAAACAATCGGGTCAACAGTCGAATCCAGCCTACATTGCTCAAATACAATCGCACATACTTCAAAACAATCCTGCCAGAACGTACAGACACGCTGCACGTATGATAAGTCATTGCACACAAATGAATGCTCAATAACTGACGTGGACAAAACTTATTTTCCTAAGTTCACACTGAGATAAAAATGGCAGAATCTTTGACCCTTCTCGACCAAACTCTATGCCATAGTATTTGTATTTATATGACAGCTTGAACTGCAGTTTAGCATCCAAGAAGAGCCAGACTAATTGGGAAACATCCCAGTATTCCAACAAAGGCATTTAAGACTTTTCCTGTCATACAGCATTTCAAGTAAGCTATGTAAAGAAATTCAGTAAGCACCAAAACCGTCAATTTTGATCATTTTAGTGAGATAATGATTACTTTGTTTGAATAGTGAAATCCATGCTGTGTACACAGAATAGTTTGCAATGCAGAAACACATTACCTACCCCATGAAACAATTCTGAAACTTAAGAAGCCGCTGTATAGCTATTCAATTGTAAAAACATTCTTACACAAACTTATCACGTGAAACTTGCGAGTTGTGACAACGAAAATATTTGTTAAATGATCCAAACACATGGAAATCGCTAGGAATGAGATCAAAATTGCCTGGACAAAGTAACAATGATAAGATCTTATGATAGGTTTCCCACGAGTGTAAATGTATCAAATGAGTCTTTGTTTTGTCAAGTGTAAAAGTAAATTTGCAGATATGGAACAGTGAGTAGACAAACAATAAATTCCTCTTGTTGAAATCTATATTTTCAAAAATGTTTACAGTAAAGCTTTAAAACTATGCAGAGATCGAGCATTAATGGCTAGCATAAAATGTCTGAGAGATGTGCACATTCGCCTTTGAGCTGTCGAGTCTGGGTTCGAACGTCGACCCAGCTATAAACTGCCATCCTGGTGTTTTACGTGCAGGGTGAGGCATCAATGTGTGCGCCGTCCATCGGAAGGACATTAATCCAGATAATCCACCTGCTAGTGTTGGTTGTTGATGGATGTTGAAGATCCCACAGTGTCTTTTGCAAAGATTAGGTGAGTTATTGCCACACTGGCCCAATTCCAAATTCTTGCTACCTTCAGTCAAACGTCACTCTTGACCATCCAGTTTGGGAAATATTTGAGCCAAAAACCTTTCCTGGCTGACCCCCCCCAATAATGTAGGAATGATGCCGACCGATAAAGTAGTCGTAGCAGTAGTAGTGGTATATTTTATTATAATGTTGACCTTTAACAGGAAGCTCAAATTGTTTGGGGTGTATAGACAAATATTTTCCCATGGGATTGAATGAAATGCATGCTAGGTTCCAAATGATGGTTCACAGCAGCACTGATAATTGCAATCCAAAGCCATAAAATCAGTAAATGCAAACAAGAGCCATTGAAAAAGATTGAAGGTCGAGCAAAAGGAGGGAGAAGAAAGAGTTGAACAATGAAGGGAGATGAAGAAGGGCAGATAAGTTTACTTTGAAAAGATTCCTTGCCAAAACTTTGAGAACAAATCCAATTTCAGTCTTAGATTCTAATTTTTGTTGATAGACCAGCAAAACATGGATGAACAAAAAGTCCAAAAGCCAGTCGTGTTTAGATGCATCCAACTGATAAGTCTGACGTTCATAGCTTGGATGTACTAAATATCATTCCGTTTCACTCCATGAAAATTGACAAGATATTCAAACAACGTTTTTTTAACACACAATACCAGTTACTTGGGTTCAGGATATTCAAAAAAGAACATTAATTTCAAACTTATTCCCTATTAGTGGGAAATTACTTTCATAGGATGTCACATATACTGTAACTACTGAGGGTGATAGCCAGCACTGCAACAACTACTGAGGGGTGATGCTCCTCTCAGTGCCAGGCAAGGTCTTTGCTCGGATAATTATTGATAGTGTCCACCACTATTTGCTTGAGCAGCAGCGCCCAGAGCAGTTAGGCTTTCCACCAAAGAGGTCAACGATTGACCGTATCCTTGCTCTTCGGGTCCTCACCGAACACAGACGAGAGTCTGGGCAATGGCTGCTTGCAGCCTTTGTTGATCTCTGCAAACCGTTAGATTCATTGAATCAGGATGCCCTCTGGAGGATTCTTGGTCTTTGGGGGGTGCCACCAAAACTAATCAATCTGATGTCTGAACTATACTCTGGTACTGAGAGTGCTGTGAGATGTGTTGATACCATCTCTGACTTATTTCCAGTTGTTACTGGAGTTCATTTGGGGTGTGTCCTGGCCCCCACACTTTTCAGCACTTATCTGGACTGGATTATGGGGAGGATGTTGGAGAGATCAAGCTGCGGTGCATCATTTGGGAATGTCAAGATCTCTGCTTGATTTTGCAGATGATGCAATCATCTTGCGGACTCCGGATATTTCTTTTGGGGGTTCAGGAGGTGCTGAATGAGCAGTCGGAACCGCTGGGATTACGGGTTTCCTGGGTCAAAACTAAATCCAGGCTTTCAATAACATCTTGGATGCTGCTGTCTTGCCTGTACCTGTTTGTGGTGAAGATGTTGAGGTCACGGAGAGATTCACTTACCTTGGCAGTGATATTCATGTCTCTGCTGGCTGTGAGCCAGGGGTCAATAGATGTCTGAGTTGGGCCTGTGGAGTCATGGATTCACTGGATTATGGAGTGTGGCACTGTCGGTACCTGCACAGGAGGATAAAAGTCCAAGTCTTCAGGTCCTTTGTGCTTCCAGCCTTGCTCTACAGATGTGAGACTTGGACTCTGACCAGGGATCTGAGATGGAGACTTCATTCCTTTGGTACCAGGTCTCTTTGGAGAAGCCTTGGCTATTGCTGGTCGGACTTTGTGTCCTCCGAGCGGTTGCTGAGAGACTCAAATGAGATTTGTTACCTGCATAGTCCGTGAGCATCAGCTGTGGCGTATGGACATGTGGCTCATTTCCTGACGCTGATCGTGCTCACCAGATTCTCTCAGCGAGGGAGCCTCGTGAGTGGAGGAGGCCAATGGGCTGACCACGTGCCTCGTGGTTGCAGCAGGTTGATTAGAATCTCAAGGAGATGGGGATGGCCATTTGGAGGCCCCTGGAGTACAGTGGAAGATGCAGCAATGCGCTGTTCCAGTGCATGCTCTCATACCTGACCTGATCAAAGCAGAACAATTCACACAGAAAAAGTATCAAGTGTTGCTTTTAGAGATGTATCACACAGTATTAGACATCTGAATGCAGTACTGTAGTACACACAGGAAATGTTCTCTTTTTAAGTTTGGCATGACGAAGTGTGCCTGTGAATGTTCACTATTTCACAAACTATAGATGTACATGCACAGCGCTACAAACACATTTTACCATTTTGGAAGTTAAAGAGGTTATCAATGTCAAAATTAAGTCTTTCTTTAGCCCTGTACTGAAGCCAAATAGACTTATAATCTTCCTCCTGTTGTGTGGTCAATGTATCAAAGCAGAAAGCAGTTCTGAACACATTACTGTAGTACACACAGAGTTAAGTCTAGTCTGGCACAATGATGACAGAATGAATGTTTACTACATGTGTATTTTACAAAGTATTTTTCTGCTATTTAAAGTGTAGATCTATGATTTATTTTAAATGTAGCAGATTCCAGTGAAGAATAGATAAGGAAAGAGTCGGCTCTATCCTGTGGCAAACGGGACGGGAGCAGGGACCCATGGAAATTCCACGTACAGTGTTGTAAAAATGTGACTTCAGGACCTCAACTCTCCCCTCCTTCTCTCTCTCTCTCTCTTCTTCTCATCTCACTCTTTTTCTCATCTCTCTCTCTCTTCTCTCTCTCTCTCTCTCTCTCTCTTCTCTCTCTCTCCTCTATCTCTCTCTCCTGCCATCCTATTCTCCCCCTCTCTCTCCTTTCCTCCACTCTCTCACCCTCCTCCCCATTTCTATCACTCTGTCCCCTGTCCCCCCTTCCTTTTGTCCCCCCTCCCTCCTCCTTAATTTATACCCACCATCCCCTCACTCTGTCCCATACCCCCCTTACTCTGTCCCCCCCATACCCCCTCCCTTCCTCTGTCCGCCCATACCCCTCCTCTTACTCTGTCCCCCCATACCTCCCACTCAATCTGTCCCCCCTACCTCCACTCACTCTGTCCTCCTCCCTCCCTTACTCTGTTCCCCTCCTCCCTTACTCTGTTCCCCTCCCTCCCTTACACTGTCCCCCCCCTCCCCTTATCTGTCCCCCTACCTCCACTCACTCTGTTCCCCTGCCTCTCCTCACTCTGTCCCTCCCCTCTCCCCCCCCACTCCACCATCTCCCCTCTCCCTTTTCTCCCCTCTGAATTGCGCCTGACCCTGACCTGAAATGGCTCCTAAAATGCGTTTTGATTTTAAAACATCAATATCTTTATGATTTTCTTCCCCTTTTTTCTTGCAACCGAGTCGTAAACCATCTCAGCCACGATGATAATTAAATTAGATATCGAATTAGAGTTAAGATAAAGTCGTGAGAGAGTCATAAAGCATGTGCCTTACAAAAGAGGTCAATATGAAACTCAGCCGATATATGAATAGAAATATGGCGGTGGTGGTATAGAAATTGTGGGTGGAGTGTGGAGTCAGGCGAAATGTTCAACCAATGGGCGAACTCGTACACACGGCTCCTTTTCTAGTAGAGACTAATGTGAAAATTTTAATAACGACATTTAATAATCCTCTTTTGATTTTTGCCTCACTTAAAATTATGAAAACAAACACCTTTCCTGAAAGAAAATAAATCCTTTGATAAATACAACACATCACACACCACCTAGTAGCAGAGCACTTTCTGTTTATACTAGTGATTTTACCAATGTGAAACAACCTTGTAATTACATGTAAAAAATACAAAATTATTTGTAATGTTAACATTGTGAAACCAGCTTTGGTGGTATAATGGATGCGGTGTCTGCTTTGAGTCTGGGAGTTGGTCAGTGGTTTAAATCCTGGCTGAGTTGTACCAAGGACTTTAAAATTGTATGTGCTGCTTCCTTGCTTGACACTCAGCATTTAAAAAGGATGGAGCATGGACAAACAACCAAAGGTTGGTAATAAGAGTGCAGGTATTGATGGACCTAATGGTGTCCTCCTGTGTCAAAGTGTCTTGTAAGGGAACTCATCTTATAACCTTTACATTCATGATTGTGCAGAAGAAGAATTGCACATGAAATCCACCAATAAATTATATTTTCTCCTAACACCTGTCTGCACTAGAGAACTATTTATCGATGGATACTGTACTTTTGTAGTTGTCAAACTGATTTGCTCAATGCAGTGTATTCAGGCAGGTCTTCCACAAGGTGACGTGAGGACAAAGTTGCTGTCAAGGCATATCCCAATACAATAACTTGTGGCAGAGTCCGGAATAGCCAACCATCGAAGTGTTAGGATAGCCATCACTGAATTACTGTTACCGATCATGATATGGAGAAAAAGAAAGTCGATTGTAAGATTGGTGCTGCACATCCTCAAAGAGGTGCAGAAATTGAACGAGTTTGCTCTATGCATCTTTGGCATTTTCATTGGAAAGGTGACACTTTGTTGGAACGCATCATATTGCTGGAGGCAAAACGTGGTGCCACAACTGCAAACTAGAAGTGAAGTCTCATTGAGCAGAATTGAAAGGGCTTGCTCTTTCACTTTCCATAAAAGTCAAGCATCAACAAGGGAGCACTGAGGTGCTTCACATGATCTTTTACGATCATGTTGGAATTTCGCTAAACTGGACAATTACACAGGGTGTAATCGTGAATGGAGATTACTACCATATGATTGTGCGTGATCATTTGAGTTGTGCATTGCAAAAATAACGTGCACAGCATTCCGAACGACACCATCGTACTCCATGACAATGTTGCACCAACATGCAAAGTACAATATCTGCATCCTGTTAGAGTCCTGAGAATGGAAAGTTTTGCTTCACCTACTAGTCCATGGGCCATATGACCCCCCGTGCACCCCCCCCCCAGGACAGTATGGGACCTGTTTTATTTTACTCCTTAGACCTTCCCATACATGAAAAGTGGATGCCACCATCACGAAATTGGGATGGACTACCTGTATGACGTCACTTTCAAAATGGCCGCCAGCAAAATCACCGAAATTTCAATTTTGGCATATCTCAGCTGCTATCATAGCTAAAGACAAAATCTTGGTGTCTACACCCATGTTTTTGAGGTCAAGGAATACAATGGTGTGCCATAAAAATCCTTAGGTTATTGGATCATTTAAAATTCAATAAAGTGGACACGGAATCCAGCGGAAATCTCATTTTCGCGCAAATTTTCAAGTGAACTTGCTATACATGTTTCTGTTCATTGTTATGTTGTATTTATATTTCCAGTGTTGGGCCATAGATAGTTTTAGTAATGTATGCCTGCCCTTTTGGTGATCAAATGTAGTTAGGTGTGAATAATAAATCTGACACATTACTCATTCAAGATGGCAACTGTGTTCCACACTATGACAGATATCCCAGGCAACTTTCAACTGATTTGCCATCAGATATTTGACAATATGCCCAAAACAACCAACTTCATCTTTACTACAGATATGTATCAGGAGGGCTCCATCAAGAACATGGAACGACAGCAACGTTGTCGGGTGAAAAGCTCATTATTGGAGGTCCACTAATGAAGAAACCAGCAGATTGGAAGAGTTTCCTCATGAAGGCGAGAACAAGTCTCAGCTGGTGGATGTGATCAAGGATGTGTGGTCTTCAAATTCCTTTGCTCCTAAGCTTGTGCAGAGGAATGTTGTGTTAGTGGTGCAAGGCCACTGCTATGCGTTGAATAGTGATGACGGGCTAACAGTCACAAAGAGAGAGTTACCTGAGCTTTATTCAGCCCAAGAAGAAACAGACACCAGGATTGTTCTGTACTGTGCCTACGCCAGGCACAAGGTTATGGCACAATACGTATCCGAAGCCCTGACAGTGATGTGTTCTTCATAATGCTACATTACGCATCAAGTTTTGAAATAACAATTCTTTTTGACACTGTTCAGGTAACAAGAGGAGACTCTTAAACATCTCTGATCTAGCCAGTCAATATGGTCAGAGAATGTGTACTGCACTGATGTCCCTCCATGCACTTACACACGTGACACCACCAGTGCATACAAAGGGATTGGGAAAGTTCGACCCATCAAACATTCTCAGAAATCATAAGCCTTCATAGATGCATTGTCCAAACTCGGAGACACGTGGGAAGTTCCCACTATACTACATTATTTGGAGAACTTGAACACTTCACCTGTGCCATTTATGGACGAGGGCTTCAAGTCTGTGGACACAGCTCGTGGAGCAATGTTGAGGGAGAAATCTGGAGGCACAGATGGTAATATCAACTTAAAGCGGAATATAGATATGAGTCAACTGCCACCTTGCCAGAAGCGCTACAAGAACATGTAAACGTGCTAACTACCAGGTTGGTATCTGGAAAGTTGCAGATATGCCTCAACCAAGAGTGCCACGAGCAACAGATGGTCATGGATGGCTTCTTAGTGATGGTAACATTCAACCATTGTGGTTCCGAGGACCATTGATTCCCCCTGAGGTAGCGCTGGAAGATGACAAACTGCCCAGTGATGATGATGATGACGATGATGATGCCACCTCATCCGATGACTCTGACCAAGATGGGGCATCTGACGCGAACATGTCTGGTAGTGAGAGTGAAGAGGATTGAATACTGAAGAACAGTCATGATGTTGTGATGTGCTAGTACATACATGTAAAATAATCCTTTGTGTGTGATGGCTGTTAATTTGTTTTACAATTAATTTATGTACCTCTAAATTTGATTATTATTTCATGGTCTCTATGATGTGTAGTTTTTATTTTCAGGAGCTTGCATTCTATCTTCCCTGACAATCATTGTCAATGTTCTCGTCAAGATAATTATTGTTATTATTTTACCTTTTTGTTTTGTTTTCAACAATGATATGATGAAGTAACATCAAGTTTTTTTTATTTGTTTATTGTTTTGCTTTCATTTGAACAACAATAAAAGACCTTTCACATGTACAGGTGATTCTGTTTTATGTTGAATTCCATAACATATTGAATGCTACTAGACTCTTTCAGTGCAATACCGCAATTGTGTCAGTCATATAAAAGTCATTGGATATGATAAACATGTCCATGAGATCCATACAAATCAACGAAAGCTAATATCCCATGCACATGGTTAATCACAGACGTGAAAATTTGTGCGAAAATGAGATTTCCGCTGGATTCCGTGTCCACTTTATTGAATTTTAAATGATCCAATAACCTAAGGATTTTTATGGGCACACCATTGTATTCCTTGACCTCAAAAACATGGGTGTGACACCAAGATTTTGTCTTTAGCTATGATAGCAGCTGAGATATGCGCAAAATTGAAATTTCGGTGATTTCGCTGGCGGCCATTTTGAAAGTGACGTCATACAGGTAGTCCATCCCAATTTCGTGATGGCGGCATCCACTTTCATGTATGGGAAGGTCTAAGGAGTAAAATAAAACAGGTCTCATACTGTCCGGGGGGGGGGGGTGCACGGGGGTCAATCTGGCCCATGGACTATACCATATTCCCTAGAATTGATTGTTTATGCAACTTCCACTTATTCCCCAAAATGAAAAACGAGCAAGACCGAAGAAACTTCCAATCAATTCCAAATGCGTTAAGAACACTTTGGAAGGAAGGTTATGGTCCAAGTGTTGGTTGATCATGAGAGAAGATGCCTTGAAGAGGATGTGGATTACGCATAACAATGTTCTCGGAATAAAGTTTTGTGTATGTGTGTGTTTTGTCGAAGCCCTATATTTACATATTTGCAAAATATATATGTATATTCTGTTGGTTAACAGCTGCTACAAGCACATACTTTTACAAATACAGTAAGTCCTCGCTTAACATCGTCCCAGTTAACATTATTTCGTTATTAAGTCGCTGATATATGAGAGAACATACTCATTTAAAGTCATTCACCGTTCTATTATGAAGCCGTTTTATCTCTGATCTAGCACCAAACTCATGGTTTTAATGAAGCAACAGCATACATCATACCGTAAATACTGGTGTATAAGCACACCCAGAGTACATGCAGTAATAGGCCTTATATACACCGAGCTGTGCATCGATAACATCGGTGGTTGTGTCACCCTCTCCGATCTCAGGTGTTTGACAAGTACGGTAGTGATCCACCTGACGAGCTGTCACCTGTTTATATGTTAAACTGATGGAAACATCCTCAAGTACATTGATAACATCAGTGGGTCCTAGGCTGAAGTTAATCAGGTGTGCATGAACGGTGTGTGGAGGAAGTTGTGGCCTTGACGTGTCATTGACTTGAAAGGATTTGAAGATGTTGTCCTCGGCTTGGCCACTAAGCGGGTTTTTATGAGGTGGAAGAAGCCGACGTTACACAACTTCTGCAATCACACAGAGAAGAGCTAACCAATGAAGATCTGAAGCAACTAGAGATGATGATATTCAATTGATTTGTTTTAAAAAAAATTTAAACTTATACTCCATATGTAAATAGTGATACATTTTTCCCTGGAACCAAACCCCCTTTATTTACATCAATTCTTATGGGGAAATTGGATTCATTTAAAGTCGTTTCAGTTAAAGTCACACTTTTCAAGAACGTAACTATAACATTAATCAAGGACTGACTATCCATCATTTTTTTTAAATTTGTGACTAATGTTGAAGTAGCATTATGTATCATAAGCCATATAAACCAGTTTTCTCCATCAAAATCCATCAACCTCTTGAATCCCGATGTGGAAGATTTTGATTATCCCACGTCGAGCATCACATTTAAAAGAAATATTTATCCTTGGCAATTCTGAAAGTGCCAAGCCTTCAGAATAATCAGGTTCATTTGAGGATATGCACTCAATCTGATGACTTGTGAAGTTTTACGTGTATAGTTCTCTGAGAAAAACGTATAACAAAATCTAGCATAATAACAATAATAATACTTGTAATAATAATAATGATAAAAAATTAAGAATGCTAATAATCATAAATATTATCATAAAAACCCCAGCAAGAATAAGTGCCTTTCATTGATACATATTTGGAAGTCTAATGATAATCTATACTATAAAAGTGAATTTCGAAATTTATTACTCGCAAAAAACAAAGATTTTTCAAGAATATTGGTTGGTTTAGTGTGTTATTCTGTCTGTCTCTTTATTTATCTGTATGTTTATTGCCTGCAGGTCACGATTTTAAACCAATCTTCACGAAACTTCACCACATGATAGAGTTCATCATAAAGAAGAAGCCTATTGTTTTTGAGGTCAAAAAGTCAACATAGGCCAAAGGTCAACAACTTTGTCAAATTTCTAAAATCCTCAATTTTCATCCGATTGACGAGAAATTTGAACAGGATTTGCATATCAAGTTACTGAATTCAATCACCAGTTATTTTTGAGGTGAAATTTGTTTTATGGATTTTGCAAGTATCGTGCTCTGCACGACGTCTTTTTCTTATTTGTTTATTTGTATATTTATTTGCTTGTTTATATATGCTTCAAAAACTAAAAAACTGCTGAACCAAATCCAACCAAATTTTGCATGTTGCCTAAGCGTACCCCATGTATGGTTTCTGTCTGGGTAGCATATCTGGGGGAGGGGATTCAAGGTGGGGGGGAAGACCCCAATTCTCTCTATGTAAATGTGTCATATATATTGTCCCTGGTGGTCGCTGGTATTACAAATTATCTTCGTCTTATATATAGAAAGTTTAAACAATTTGACGGTGATGTTGACATCTCAGCGAGAAAACAGTCATTCAAAATTTTCAAAATGGTTCATTTCACTCATTTTAAGCAGAGTTTAAAACCAAAGAAGCCAACACTGACTTTCACAGCAAAGCGGAAGGGATTTTTGCTCACGCCATATACAGATATAAGTCGCAAGGATGGTTATGAAGGCAATGTTTGCTATATCAATTTCAAAAGTAATTCAAAGGTCGGATATATGCCGATTAATGATGTGTTATTACTTTAAACAGCACATATGCAGATAAGTAATGTAACAAATCATTTTGACTGATGAAAAACCGATAAAGAAAGTTTAAAAAACTTAACAACAGGCATTACAGTGATGATGAAATCTGAGTGAGAATAATTCAAAATGTTCCATTTCACTCAATATAAATGGAGGTTAAAACCAAAGCAAACAAAATGAGCTTCACCGTGAAGAGGAAGAGGATTTTTTTTTCTATCGGCAGAAATAAACAGCAAGGATGGTTAATGAAGAGGGTCGCAGAATGGCTGAGAGGTATGCACACTTCTGTCATCTCTGTGATTCACATGCAGGTGAGGCATCAGTGTGTGTGCTTCATCTGTTGTAAATGCTGAGCATCAACCAAGGAAGCAGTGTGTACCATTTAAAATGTCTTTGGGATGACTTGGCTGGGATTCACACCAACCTACCAGACTCAGAGCATACGTTCAGACTATTAGTTCACCGAAGCCTTGGGAACATTCATTTATGCATTTTTAGGATGGCCGAGACCTAGAGGCTGGAGGTACGCATATTCACCTCTAAGCTCTCTAGCCTGGGTTTGAATCTCGACTCAGCTATAAACTGTCATCTCAGTGTTTCATGGGCAGGGTGATTCAACAATGTGTGTGCCGTCCCTCGGATAGACATTAAACTGGGAGGCCCATCTGTTGGCGTTAGTGGCAGTTAAATATCCCATGGTGTCCTTCGCAAAGAGGAGGAAAGCTTTTTCCAGCACCCTGGCCAAATTACAAATTCCTGCCATAATCTTAGTTGAACCTCAAGCCTGGCCAGCCGGTTCATGAAAGACTTCAGCCAAACTTAGCCCCTGGCCAACCCCACAGCAACGTGGGAATAATTGTGCCGTTAGGAAGAAGAAGAAGAAGAAGAAGAAGAAGTTGGCTGACGAAGGTGATGTCAGCTGACTTCCAAGCAGAACGAAGATGTTCTCGGACAAATGAGAGGGTGCATAGAGCAGAATGTTTGTGAAGTACATGTTGTCTCTCGGTTCCATCTGTCAGTGAGGTCACAGGTAAACGTGCCGAGTGTCATATGATGTTTTTTCAAGTTATATATGCAGGTTGGTCATGCTTGTGAAACAAAAAACATAACTGATAAATACGAGGGGGGTCATCGTGAAATACACACTCCTCGGTAAAGCCACAGGCCCATAGTTCTATGAAAGTAGCTTCATCGAAGGGGTTAATAATATACACTGGGTGGTTTGCCATTTCCTTTGACAGTAGTCAGGACAGGAATTTGCAGTCTGTACATGGTAATGGCATACGATGGCCTACCTCTTCATGGGGGTGTAGGTCGAATTGTAAGTAAAGGTGGGGGGTAGGGGGGCTGGGGTATGAAGGATGACGCACAATTTTGTCATCAGGTGAAGTTGTTTGTGGGGGCCTGGGAGAGGACTCAAGCTTGCCATACTTGCGCACATAATATGTGTATGTATCTCGAAACGCTTAACCCTCCATTGCAGCCTCAATAATCTGAGTAGCTGAAGCCGTTAGCACGCTCACAAATACCACAACTTTAAACGTTTTATTGATTTGTCCATTCTGGCAAAATATATACATTGTTGTTGTTTCATTCATCGTATAACTTGCATGAAATGAACATGTTTGTGAGCCCGACAAGTCCTGAACCTCCTTCAAACCAACAAACAAATAAATAAATAACCTTTGTTTCGTGACTTGAAATTAATAGGAAATCGCATCTTCAGTCTGAATGTGTCTCATGTCTACCTGTCCACAGCTGGGGCGCTCCTGAGGTGAATCGGCAGACAGGACGCACCGCCATCGCCGGTGCGACCCCAACCCAACACCAGACCCCGACAGTGATGGTCACTTTCGAGGAGCCGAGAGAAGCCCCAGAAAGGAGATCATCAGCTGCCCTCCTTGCAGCTGGAGTCGTGCGAACGGGCGTCGTGGCTCGGAAAAGAAGACGAAGTGAGCGCCTGCAAGATGGTCCCTCAGGCCCCTCAGCTAAAGAGAACCTGTCCTCGTCAAGCTCACCGTCCACCTCGTATCCATCCATGGCCATCGTGTCATCCAGCGAACATGAGTCACAGCCGATGATCCCCGATACCACACCACTGGTAAGTTTTAAAATCTCTCCCAAAAGCCTTTTCAAGGACATTTTCTACATTACTAATGTGTGAAGGATGAATAGGAATTCACTTTCATTTTGTTTTTGATGTGATGCCTTTGAGGTGGATAGGACATTGTGGACCCATGGATGGGTGGCCCTTGGCTACATTGTCCAGATTCAATGATACAATTGACTTTTTTAAAAAAAACTTTTGGAGCCACCTGAAATCAGTCTTCTATACCATGACACCACGAACTATTGAAGATGTGAAGAATGAAATCATAAACTAATGTGCTAAAATCGATGTCAATGTCAACAAACGTTCAAAAAAAACCTTCATAGAATAATTGATATACAGTATGTATATGCATGTCAAGGGGCTCGCAATTTGAACAATTATTATAATTAAATTATAAAATAAATATCCCTGTGATTCTGGACTTTTGAAACACCCTGCAATGAAAAAAATCAAGTTTATAAAAAATTGTGCAATTGAAGAACTCCCCCCCACCCAAGTACAATTTAATTTTGGACGAAAAAGGAACCAAGTTATGAAGGAAAACTGAATGCTACATAGGTGCTGTGAGCACTATTTTTACCAACAGTAAGTACACACACAAACACAAACACACACACGCACACACGCACACACACACACACACACACACACACACACACACACACACACACAAATCGTACCTCCTGGCTGTAAAGGTGAGCATCAGCTGCGGATTATGTCTCTCATGGTAAAACCGCATAATCCGCAAAGAACAACCATCCGTCTGCCACCGAGACAATTGTTCCCGCAAATACAAACCGATCAACCAGAAGGCATGCGATGTAATCGACGGGTAAATCCAAAGGTGTGGAGTGTGACGAGCACTCTCCCGATCTCCATTGGATCCGTTTGACGTTTAACTGATGTTGACCATGTAATCTTTGTCTGTTTGATAGTCACCGGGCTAAGGCCTCTGGATTGGAGGTGACGCTTTAGTGTAGGACTATGTCCAGTGGAGATCAGGGGAGTGCTCGTCACACTCCACATGTTTTTGATACATCTATCTATACATATATATATATATATCTATACATAGTTTGTTTGTTTGTTCTGATAGGATGGTTCACCTACCATAGAACGGTTCAGTTGTCTAGTCCGTTTGAGTCCCGACCTGACTCGAAGCTGTCGGATTGGTTTATCACAGTTAGGGTAGTTGTATCACAAAGTGCACCATCCCTCAGATGGATGTTCAGCCAGGTATCCATCTACTAGCATTAATTGGTGGGCGTTAACAATCCCACAGTGGGTATCCTGAAGAGTCGGTGAATTATTACTGGAACCCATGAACGAATTAAAGAGAATGATGCTGTCTTGAGAAACAAGAGTCTATAAGTGGCAAATTTGATTGGTTGTGATGAAATAAAATGTCGTAATATTTTGTCCAAGTACTGCTCAACAGAAGGGTTTTGAAAGTGCCAAGCAGGTGATTTATGTTCCACATTGTTCAAGAATATTCAGTAATTCAATTGAAATAAAATAAATATTTTACAGGTCGTAGAAAAAACAAAATTCCAGAAGTTTACCAATGCTGATGCAGCTTTTATACACCACCTTATTTTAAAACATGTTATGTTAGTTATTCGTGCCTGTTGTTTGTGTCCTTTATGATGTCCTACACCGCTGAGGTTGTTTGCATTGATCAAATACTCCCGAAGAGTACTTGACTGAATCAGGAATTGATTTTGTAATAAATTTTTTCGTTGCCCGATTTGAACGAAACTTGATACTGCACACCGCAGGTGTGTTCACCTGCGGTGTGTAGGTGAGTACGGTGGCCCTAAAATTATTGCGCTATCCTGTACCGTTTTGGCTGCATTTCGGGAACATACATACATATATATATATATATATATATATATATATATATATATATATATATATATATATATATATATATATATATATATATATATATATATATATATACATACATACATACAAGATGAGAGTTTTAGTAATATATAGATAGGCAAAGCCGACAAATGAACAAAACACGGTGGGTTGGGGGTTTTAAAGGTTCTTCTTCTTCATTTTTGTCAGACGGACGGATGGAAGGACATACCAAATATTGAAACAGCTTCACAGCTTAAAAAATTGTCTCACTCCTCTCTGCGCAACATTGCGTGATCGGGACAAATTCAAAGCCAAAGTACAGTACTGCTAAACTGCAGATTTGTTTTCCGATCCGTGTTCAAACTATAACATTCAATTGAAACTAAATTGTTCCTCAATCATAAACTGATACTTACAGACCAGAAGGCATGCGATGACAGACAGACAGACAGAAGTGAACCAATTGCTTAATCCTGCTTTTCACTTCACGTGCATGGGTATTATGTATTCAATATTCATGCTACCTTGAGTCGAACATCAAGCCAGGCCAACCGGTTCGTGGAAGACTTGGGCCATACATGTCCCTGGTAATTGGGAGTGGGAGCAATTGTGGCCCTGGGTGGGAGCAATTGTGGCCATTACAGTAGTATTAGATGTATATTTGCTTTTCAATGACTTTTTTGAAAGTGAAATAAGAATATCTCAAGGGTGGAAACTTTATTTGGGGTAAATCACTGAAGAGTTAAATTTGTGTTCTTCAAAATCGCTTTATATGGTGTGAACCAAACTGGTACTGAGCTGTTGCTCTGCTCTGTCCACAACACTCCTCGACGACAGACTATCACAAATCATCTCTCTCCACTCTCCATCCACCTTCATGTTTTGGACATTCCTCTTCACACAATCTTCCCATCTCAATCACAGTCTACTCCTGTTTTTCCTGCGTCACTCTTTCAACACATCTGGGGTGTGTTGAGTTACGGTACCAAGCAGCTAGCTAGTGCTGGCCAAGCTAGCCATTCCTTATCAATTTCAAATGGAGTGCTTGCATGAGTACATAAGCTACTTGGTGAGCACTCTACAAGAAACTTGGTAATTGAACACACCCCTGCTCTCTTTGGAAGTCCATCTCCCTCCATCAGCACCAGGTACCCTGCCCACTTCAGCTGGCTTCTTACCAATCTTCCCTTTAAGTTCATCTGCACACCCATCTCATCCCTCTGCTCATCCATCCTCCTTCTATCCACTCTCTTCACTCCCACAATCCTTCTGACCCAGTTGTTCTCACAGATCTGCAACCTCTGTTGTTGCTGCTCTGTCTGTGCTACCATCTCCAGATCATCTAGGTATGCTGGAATTACACCCAACCTCAAGACTTTCCCTTTCAACTTCCTCTATCTTCCTGTCCGTCATCGAACACTTCACTTTCCTCCATGCATTCACACCCACATTGTATCCTTCTCCGTACCTCTGTCTCCATACTACCATCGCCGGACACCATTTCACCTTTGTTCACAAATCTATTTCCTTTCCTTATCTCCTTTCCCTCAAACCTGATGTTGAGTTTCTCTCTCTCTCTCTCCTCTCTCTCTCTCTCTCTCTCTCTCTCTCTCTCTCTCTCTCTCTCTCTCTCTCTCTCTCTCTCTCTCTCTCTCTCTCTCTCTCTCTCTCTCTCTCTCTCTCTGCTATCTGACCCACATCACCTCCATCTTCTCCAGGCTCATCTTCAGTCCATACGTCTCAAACGCCTACTTCCATGCCTCCAGCGCTTCTTGAATCTCTGTTCTCTATCCGCTACTATTGCCAGATTGTCTTCATACAGTAGCTTCCTGAGGATGCATTTCATGCTGACATTCCTGGTGACCGGTTCTATCACCATAATGAACATTGATGTGCTGAGTGCGCTTCCTAGCCTCAAACCAATGTTATTGCAAAACACCTCTGACATTCTGAGCCCATCCAAAACTCTTCCCTTTGTTCCTTCGTACACACCTTCCACCATGATAACTTTTCCTTACAGCACTCCCATCCATCTCAGCGTCACCATCACCATATCTCTTGGGACTGTGTCATAAGCCTTCCCAAGATCCACAAATTGTAGTGCCATTCCTCCTTGCATCTCCAACCTCTTCTCAACCAACTTGCTCATTGGAAACATCCCATCTGTTGCCCATGAACCACTGATGTTCTTTGCCTATCTTCTGCTCAACACTTTTCCATATCCTCCCATTCGGAATCCTCTCTATGAGCTTCATCACGTGACTGAGAAGCGGGATGCTTCGGTACTTCCCCAGATCTTGTACATCTCCTTTCCTTTTCAGTCGGTAAAAATTATACAACGGTAGTTGATAGTGTGTGGTTCGAGTCAATTCTGATGGAGATATTAAATAAGATTTATATGATGGAATATTTAATTTATGCACATGTTATAGAAAGCTTAATGGCGTCTATTTATCTACTAACTGTAGATTTGATCGGTTTTCAAATGCAAATTCAATGTGTTTGTTGAATCATCAAGAATAGAAGATAAATGAACCAACCAACCTCTGAAAATAACGGTTCTCCAAGTTCCTCCTTGCCAGGGCCTGTTCAGCAGGGGGCAGAAAAGTCATAAAACATTCACATTTCTGATACAATAACTAAATTATCATCAGTGAAAGCTGACAACTGAAATATGGGTGAGTGCTTTTCTATTTCATTACCTTCACCGCCAAAGGTGGATGGAGGTTATGTTTTCACCCATGTCTGTCTGTTTTTCTGTGAGCAAGATATCACAAAAAGTTGTGCATGGGTTCAGCCGAAGTTTGGTGGACAGGTTGGGTGTGTGACAAGGATGAATTGATTCGATTTTGGTGAAGATCCAGATCCGGACACGAGAATTTTTTTAAAGCGATTCTTCACCAATGAGTGATAAGAAATAGACAAATATTGTGCTATGTATTGGTAAAAACAATATATAGCACAATATCTCAAAAAGTTATGGACGGATTCAGACAAAACTTAGTGGGCAGGTTGAGAGTGCCACGAGGAAGAAGTGATTCAATTTTGGTGAAGATACAAATCCGGATACGAGAATTTTTGAAGTGATTCTTCACCATTGAGAGATGGGGCTAAAAATGAAATATAGTTTTGATATTGTTACGGTTGTAGAAATTCGCATTACACCATAAAGGGTCCTCAGGTGAGATATATCGGTAAGTTCATGTGTAGTTAGCCCAAACCCGTTGTATAGAGGAATATGTGTGATTCATCCGGGCTGCGACGCTTTGAGTTAGCCATTTTCTTTCTCTATTGTTATTTTGGACCATTAAGCCCACAACAACTCAAACACCACCACCCTTGCCTCTTTACCTTCACAACTCCATCCCGCAAACATCGCTTCACCGCCATTCCCAAACGACGCCCGCCAACCACCAAACCCCACAGCAAACCCCCCACTACCTTCGCCTTTTTCCTTCCACAACCATCGACCCCACACCACCAGTCCACACAAAACGTCGTGCTGTCCAGGGCCCGTTCGGTAATTGATGCCGAACGCGTCGAGCGCGCGGGTACGAATGCGTTCCTCTCAGGGAGAAAAACGGATCAGAAAGGGTTCACGCCCCTTTTTCTCCGTCCAATGGGCGAGCGTCGGGCGTATGGCCCCGCCCTCAAGCGCGATGAATGTGGATTCTTCACGGGAGAAATTCGGATCAAAAGAGGCTCACGCCCCTTTTTGCCACGCCAATGGCTGAACAGAGGGTGGCGTGGCCCCGCCTCCAATCGCGTTTTGATCCTAATATTTGCATATAGGCTCCTCCTCCGGTCTATAAAGACGCGAGCACAAGGAGACTCGCGCTGTTGCGGTTCGGGTTCGGGGCGAGTGAAGACGGAGTTCGGGTCGAGTGAAGACGGGCAGCTGTCGAGTGAAGACGGAGGTCGTCATCGAGGTTGTGTGGGGGTCGCTCGTCTCGTCGTTGGTGCCGTCTCGTCGCGGGATTCGAGCCAGCCAGCCATTCCCCTCGCTCGACCCTGAGCATCGACAATTCTCCTCTCCCCCATCCGCGCTGAGATAGTGCCAGTGGCCCCTTCCTCCCACCCTAACCGTGGTGCCGACCCAACCGTGCTGGCGCGGAGCACGCCGGAGAGGGCTCACCGACCACGCCAGGGGCACGGAGTCGGGCGCAGCTGCGCGACATTGCGGCTTGCCCGCCATCGCGTCACGAGGACGCGGGTAAGACCTTTTCGGTCTCGTGGACCTGGCCGCTCCTCCAGGCTCCGCGCACATTTGGTCCACGGACCTGTCTGCCTCCTTGCCTGTGAGGGTGGCTTTCGTTTCCTTTGCTTTTGAATGAATGCTGTTGGCGCCGTCCGACAAGTATAATTGTTTAAGTGTTGTAAATAATTATTATAGTCGGTAGTAGTGCTTTTGTTTTTGTTGCATTTTGTGTCATTGCATTACTGCCTTACGTGCTTGTTGTGTGTGTATAAAATGCTTGCTTGTTGAACTGTTTCCCGTTTTGTTGCGTCTTTTTCCCTTATTTGAAAGCTCCATTCTGCATCACGTAAGGGATTGATAGTGGGTTTAAAACACCCGGTAAAATATCTGAACCGTCGAGGTCGACGATAACTCCGCTCGGTTATCCCTGCAGCACGGAACGAGCCGCTTAAGCGGTTCGTGTCGGAGTCGACCTGCGGCGTGGTACAACTCCTCGTACGCTACTCGCGCGGTACTTAGGTATATCGACATTCGGCGATTCACCCTATTTCGCGCGGTGGAATGCGGACTGAGTTGTGGTGAGTTAAACCCCCACCCGTGACTAGCTCCGGCGTTGTTCCGAGAGGGTCACGACTGAATTGTCCGTTCCGGTGGGCGAGTCGGCCGCCATTCGAGTCAAGCGGCGATCGCACGCCGGACGAGCCCAAATTCGCAACAATATTTAACCTCCGCCATCGAAGATGGACAGAGTTACTGTTTTCACCCCTGTCTGTTTGTTTGTTTGTTTGTTTGTGAACAGTATTACGGAAAAACTCCTGGACGGATTTCGACGAAACTCGGTGGGGGATTAGGTACGGTCCAAGGATCATGCCATTAGATTTTGAACTTGGTCCAAAGTCCAATATGGCCGCTATGGTGGCCATTTTGAAAAAATATTTGAATTTTTGTTTTTGCATTTCTACATGTTTTAAGTGATTTCCAACCAAAAAAAAATAAATTTGTTAGAGAGAAAAAAAAAAAATTTGCAACTTTTTTTTCAAAAAAATTCGATTTTTTTTTTGGCATTTCTACATGCCGTGTCGATCTAGTTTAGTTTATTCAATCGTGGTTCAGTAGAGTCTGATCCGTTTTGACCTACAATGAATAGATATCAGGTTCACTTAAATGACCCAGCATATGGCGTGGAGGTTTTGCACTCTACCGAGTGCTCCCCCTCTAGTTCAAAATGTTATGGACGAGTTATGACAAAATTAGGTGGATTAGTTGGTAAGGTGACAAGAACAAGCTGATCCGAATTTGGTTCAAGTCCAAATCCAGATGCGGCCTATCATTGGGATACAAAACGTAAACTGTTCAGCCTGGTGGAGGTATGTGCTGTCCCGAATTCCGTTCTGCTTCATTATGTAATCCTCTTTCAAGGACTGAGATTTAACTAAAGTTTTGTTTTTTTTAAGACCACAAGGAAAAACTAGAACTGCACTCAGTCGAGCGAGTACATCCACCAGGCAGAATAATTTACATTTTGTATCCCATTGATAGGCCGGATCTGTAACCGTACCTGAACCAAAATCAAATTGCTTGTTCTTGTCACCTACCAAACTCATCCACCTAGTTTTGTCATAATCCGTCCTCAACATCTTTAAATATCATACTATACTGTATATTGTCTTTCGCCCCGTCTCTCAAAGGTGAGGAATCACTTCAATAATTCCCGTATCCGGATCTTCACCAAAACCAAATCAATTCTTCCTTGTCGCACATCCAACCTGTTCACCAAGTTTTATCCGAATCCGTCCATAAGTTTTTGAGATGTCGTGCTTTTTATTGTTTTTGGCCCTATCTCTCAATGGTGAAGAATCACTGAAAAAAATCTCGGATCCGGATCCAGATATTCACCAAAGTTCAATCAATTCGCCCTTGTCACACACCCAACCTGTGCACCAAATTTTGTCCGAATCCATTCATAACTCTTTGAGATATCCTGCTCACAGACATACAGACAGATAGATAGACAGACAGACTAACAGGGGTGAAAACATAACCTCTGTCCTCCTTCGGTGGCAGAGGTAAAAAAAAAAAAACACATCGTTACAGCTCTTAGATGACTTAGTCCATTGATCTTGACAATGCATTCTGGGATCCTTTTCATATTGATATTCCATGGACTAGATTTATATTCCAAGAGGTAGGCACATTTGCCTCAAAGCTGTCTCGCCTGGGTTTGAATCCCGACCAAGCTAGAAACTGTCATTCCAGTGTTTCACAGGCAGGACGAGGCATCAATGTGTGGACATTAAACTGGGTGTCCCATCTGCTAACATTAGTTGGTGGATGTTAAAAATCGCAGTGTTTCTCGAAGAGTAGGTGAGCTATCACCAGCACCCGAAACAAATTACACATTCCTTCCCTAACCTACAGGGGGCACTGCATCAGCAGCACAGCCAGCACTCCCAGCAATGATGCAACCAGTAGCCGCAGGCTGCTTACAAAAGGAATGAATTAAGAACTTAAAGGGTCCATTGATCTGTGAGGCAACAACTCTGCTACACCATTGGTCACACTGCACCAATCAGCTTGTCTCAGTGTCAGTTTGGTGTTTAACTATATATATATATATATATATATATATATATATAACAGAGAACAACTTTTGAAAATGTCAACAGTTGTGGAAATAAGTAAAATGCCATTATAATGTGGTGATATATTCTTCTTTAGTAATCCCTTAAAACACACCTTTGCTTTGAAAACTCAAATTATGTAATCAAGTGAAATTGAAAACTCAAACGTGTAAATGATGCAATAGTCAAAAGAATTGCGCATAAAAGGAATAGAGGAGGTTCTCACAGCAGCTGCCTGGGAAGAATGTACGGGTGTGGGATGGAAAGCAGGATCGGTGGCTCCATGCTATACACAATGAGTACTTTTTAGCACAGGGGCATTGAATTTGGGTCGGTCTAAGTTGTGAATCAGACCTGTTCACATGAGCCATGCCTGACTTCAGCCCTGTGGAATTTGGCTGCCTCAAAGGGCCGTTCCCCAGGCGTTGAACACATTGGGCTGTGTTTTGGGCGACACCGAGAGCCCCATTAAGCATCATTTGCTTTGGGTGCTTTTGGAGTCCCCTACACAGTGTATTTACATCTCTCTTGACGTGCTCACATTTGGCTGTGCCACTGCTTGGGTTTTCAGAAAGTGGCACCAGGTTAAAATTCCAACAAAAATTGGCCTCGATACTTGACTTTCTTTGATTTGTATAATTTGATGATACAATAAGGTTCTCTTCTCGGTTCAAATTTTGTATGCAGCCTGTGGCTGCTGGTTGCATCATTGCTGGGAGTGCTGGCTGTGCTGCTGATACAGTGCCCCCTGGAGGTTGTAGCAGGAATTAATCATTTGTTCAGGGTGCCGGTGATAGCTCGATGACTTTTTGTGAAGGACACCGTGGGATCTTTAACGTCGACCAACGATTGCTGGCAGACGGGACGGGAGTTGTTCATCCGTGGGACGGCTCCCCTTGTCTGCGAGATGCCGGGATGACAGTTCATCATTGGGTCGATATTCAAACCTGGGCTAGACGGCTCAGAGGTGAGTGTGTATACCTCTGGGCCATCCTTGAAAAGAAAGGTACTTTACTGACTGTCTAGCTTGATTGAGTTCTTCTTTTTCTCACTTTACATGTAACCACAGATATATAATTTGGTTTCAACCAATATATGCTTTGCACTCACAAACTTCAACTTATCTTTACTGAGGGGCCACCTATTTGTTATGTATGATTGGTAGTGTGGGTGAATACTTGAGAAAATCTGAAATGAGAAATGAAAGGCAATGGTGGAAGGATGGGAGAGAAAGCAATATTTGGGATTGGAGAAGAGATGTGAGACAAGGTCAAGGAGGGTTGGAAAGGGTAGGAGTAAGGAGAGAAAAGGGAAAAGGGCATTCTGTATATGTATCACATTCACATAGGGATTAGAGTGGAAGGGGGTCAAAATGCAGTGATTTTTGCTTTCATTATCAGCAGTGTACATAAAAAGAAACAGAACAGAAGAAAAGGGAATGAAATTTTTTGACTTGTAAAAATCGACACTCATAAATGGCAAAAGCACCTTATGTTTTGAACATAAGATCATGATGAAGTCAGTACTCCATATACCTTTAACTTTAAGTCCATATGTAGACATACTTAGGCAATGGGAAGCACAGGGTGCTAATGCAATGCTTCTTCACATCCTCTGTGCTGGGGAATGATTAATTTGAGTTTGCAGTCCAACAACAAACACTCGAGGGAAACGGCACAACCAGTGCCCAAATAGGCAAGCAGGACAACAACGTTTCAAATGATTGTTGTTGTTGTTGTTGCCTGATACTCCTCGACAGAGCGAAGCGAGGGTGCCCACAAGTGATTACCTTTTATGTGGCTGAGAAGCACAACACCGACAGGTTGCCACTCTGTCTTGTTCTCTATCTTTGCTCTTTACTTCTTCAGGTTCTTTCTGATGACTGCAATGCAGTATTTGGTTTTTCGTTTGATTGGAGCGCTTTAGGTTAGGAGAGGAATGAAGAATTCGGCCAATAATTTGACACACAGTGAGGTATCTTTGATTTACACCAACCAATGCCAGCAGATGGCACACCTGCTTCAACATCCCTCGAAAGGATGCCATCGTCTTAAAACAACGGATGAGCGTTTCTAGTTGGGCCAGGAATTGAACCTCGATTAAAAAGCTGAAAGGTGAGTGTACACTACCTCTGAGATATCCTGACAGGACTACAGTATAATCTGTGTGTGAATCGGGCAAAGGACTTTCACATGCCAGCCATTGGTATTACATTCATTGATACCAAAACTAACTGTACGCAGGTGATTTGATTCATTATAAATATAAACCTGCACCCACAAAGGACCTGGAGGACAGATGCTAAAGAAACCAATCGACCTTGGAGCTAAATTGAACTACACAGATGGCGTTTTGTGTATTTTTGCATTCGGATGACTATCTTGTTTTTCTATAAGCAGCTGCAGAGAGTGCCATGGGCCTTTTTATTTTCCCGCGTGTGCGAAGTGAAAAGCAGGGCTAAGCGATTGGTTCACTTTGTCTGTCTATCTACAGATGTCAGTTGATGATCGAGGAACTACTTAATTTCAATTGAATGTTATATTTGGAATAGTGTAGAACATGAATCGGAACATGAATCGGACACGAACCTGCAGTTTAGCATTACTTTGGCTCTGAATTTGACAAATTGTACGGAATCTTGTCCCGAGTGCGCATCACACAGAGGAATAAGGTAATTGTTTTTGCCTGTTTGTCTGGCAGTCAAACATAATTTAAAATCATTCCAAACAGGAAACTTACTGTTTGTAGGACGTCATAAGGACACAAACAACAGGCACGAATAACTAATTGAACATGTTAAATAAGGTGATGTAAAAAACGGTGCATCAACGGCGGTAAACTTCCAGTGGGGGGGGGGTGTTTTTTTCTTACAGCCTTTAACCCTTTTATTTTATTTCAATTGAATTCTATACTTGAACAATGCATAACACAAATCGCCTTGTTGGCACTTGCAAAATCTTCCAAAAACGATCAAATGTGCCACTCATGCTTTCTAGCGTTGGGGAATATCGAAATTCAGATAAAATGGTGGCCTGCAGGAAATATAGATTGTGCTTGGAAAAGCAAAGCAAGAGTTTAAAAGATCCTTCCAATGTCCTTTTTCTCAAGACAGCTGCATGAGGTAAGGCATTCTATTGCACACCGCTCCTTCCAAGTCCATATCCAGGTGATTCATGATGTCATCGCCGGCCACCGAAGGAAGGGGATACTCAGTTTGCACTCTGTTTGTTTGTTTTTTTTGGTTGTCCGGGCGATATCCCAGCCATTCTTTGAGCTAGGAAGGTAAAATTTGGAGACAAAAGTGAAGATGTGATTTGACAAAAAGAGTATTTTTAATTTTTTTTATTAATAAATGAATTGATTAATTACTTAATTATTGTCGATTTATTAATTCCTTATTTATTTTCTTTCTCATCTATCTCAGGCACCTTTTGAGCTTGGAAGCTGAAATTTGGAAATGACAGTGAACAAGTTATTTGGCTATAAAGGGTATCTTTGATTTATTGATTAATAAATTAATCGATTAATTATTCATTTTTTGATGAATTACTTAATTTCAAAAAGTTACAGATTCGGATGAAACGGTGGTGGTTTTGGTACACTATTAGCCAATTGATTAAGAGATTAATTATTTTACGATTATTATTTATTTTAATTATGGAATTAATCAATGAATTATTGTACACCGCTCCCTTCCAATTCTGTCACCATGTGCTGCATGGCGAGGAAGTATCATTTCACCTCCGAAGTACATTTGTATAAATAAACTAAGTATCATTTGAACTCATTCACCTCAGAAGTGCACCGCTTTGTCCCAATTCCATCTCCATGTGCTGCATGGTGGCATCACCAGGTGCCGAAGCCACCCTGGCAATGTCACGCGCTGGAGGATTTGTTATTTATTTATTTGGCATGGGGATGGTGCACTTTGAATGTTCCTCTACTTGTTAACTCTCTAGTTATTTGTGTGTGTGTATGTATATGTATATATATATATATACATATATATATATATATGTTGTTCTTCTTTCGGCTGCTCCCGTTAGGGGTCGCCACAGCGGATCATCCGTTATGATCCGCATACTGATTTGGCACATGTTTACGCCGGATGCCCTTCCTGACGCAACCCTGGTCGCCTCTTCCGACAAGGGAAAAGGATTGGGTTTCGCCATGATCCGGGCTGCCCTACACCCTCTCATAGCGCGGCCAGCGCAGAGCCCCGTCCTCAAGCGATCCTCCAACCCAAGCCTCCGAGTAGCCGGATTACAGGCGCACGCCACTACGCCCGGTACATATAAATATTATATATATTATATATATATATTATATATATATAGTATACTGAAAAGAAAAAATATATATACTGAAAAAAAAAAATATATATATATACTGTATATATATTGTGACCGGCGTAGTGGCGTGCGCCTGTAATCCGGCTACTCGGAGGCTTGGGTTGGAGGATCGCTTGAGGATGGGAGCTCTGTGCTGGGCCACGCTATGAGAGGTGTAGGGCAGCCCGGAATCATGGCGAAACCCAATCCTTATCCTGTGTTGAAGAGGCGACCAGGGTTGCATCAGGAAGGGCATCCGGCGTAAAACCTATGCCAAATCAGTATGCGGATCATAACGGATGATCCGCTGTGAGACCCCTAACGGGCAGCCGAAAGAAGAAGAAGAAGATACTGTATATATATATATTGTATATATATATAATTATTTATTTATATATACATATATATATATATATATATATATATAATATATATATATATATATATTATCCCTGTGTGTCGTAAGAGGCGACCAGGGTTGCGTCAGGAAGGGCATCCGGCGTAAAAACCTATGCCAAATCATTATGCGGACAACAAAACGAATTTCCATACCGGATCGGTCGAGGCCCGGGTTACCAATGACCGCCACCGGTACCGGTGGTCAGCAGGGTACCAGTGGAAATTGTGCTACTGCTGGGCGAAGGAGGAGAAGGAGATGGGGAAGGTGAGTCCGGAGGCAGTGGGAGAGGGCGAAGGGTAGAAGTGTGCAGGTGAGAGTTGGAACTCTGAATGTTGGGACGATGACTGGCAAAGGGCGAGAGTTGGCTGATATGATGGAGAGAAGAAAGGTGGACATACTGTGTGTACAGAGACCAAGTGGATGGGGAGTAAGGCTAGGAGCATTGGAGGTGGTTTCAAACTGTTCTACCATGGTGTGGATGGGAGGAGAAATGGTGTCGGGGTAATCCTGAAGGAAGATTATGTCAAGAGGGTATTGGAGGTGAGGAGAAGTGATCAGTGAGATGTGAAGTTGGAAATTGAAGGAGTGATGATGAATGTCATCAGTGCATATGCACCGCATATGGGGGTTGAGATGGAGTATAAAGAAGATTTCTGGAGTGAGTTAGATGAAGTGGGGAGAGTGTATCCAAGGATGAAAGAGTGGTGATTGGAGCAGATTTCAATGGGCATGTTGGGGAAGGGAATAAAGAGGATGAGGAGGTGATGGGTAGGTACGGTCTCAACAAGAGAAACGTGGAAGGGCAAATGGTGGTAGAGTTTGCAAAAAGAATGAAATGGCAGTGGTAAATACGTATTTAAAGAAGAAGGAGGAACACAGGTTGACATACAAGAGTGGAGGAAAGTGCACACAGGTGGATTACATCTTAAGCAGGAGATGCAACTGAAAGAGATTAGTGACTGTAAGGTGGTGGCAGGGGAGAGTGTAGCTCGACAGCATCGATGTGGTCTGTAGGATGACTTTAGAGGTGAGGTTGAGGAAGAGAGTGAGGGCTGAACCAAGGACCAGATGGTGGAAGCTGAAGGAGGAAGACTGTTGCGTGAAATTTAGGGAGGAGGTGAGACAGGCGTTGGATGGTGGTAAAGATGGGTGGGATGATTGGGCAACTACAGCAGAAGTGGTGAGGGAGATAGCTAGGAAGGTACTTGGTGTGACATCTGGACAGAGGAAGGAAGATAAGGAGACTTGGTGGTGGAACGAGGAAGTACAGGAAAGTATAAGGAAGAAGGGGTTGGCGAAAGGAAGTGGGATAGTCAGAGAGATGAAGAAAGTAGGCAGGAGTACAAGGAGTGGCGGCGAAAGGCAAAAAGAGAGGTGGCAAGGCCAAGGAAAAGGCATATGACGAGCTGTATGAGAAGTTGGATACAAAAGAAGGTGAAAAGGATTTATACCGATTGGCAAGACAGAGGAGACCGAGCTGGGAAGGATGTGCTGCAGGTTCGGGTGATAAAGGACGCAAATGGGAATGTGCTTGAGCGAGCGAGGAGAGTGTGTTGAGAAGGTGGATGGAGTACTTTGAGGAGCTGATGAATGAAGAAAATGAGAGAGAGAGAGAAGGTTGGAAGAGGTGGAGATAGTGAATCTGGAAGTGGGGTGGATCAGTAAGGATGAAGTGAGGACTGCTATGAAGAAGATGAAAGTGGAAAGGCGGTTGGCCCAGATGACATACCAGTGGAGGCATGGAAGTGCTTAGGAGAGATGGCAGTGGGGTTTTAACCGATTGTTTAATAAAGTCTTGGAAAGTGAGAGGATGCCGAGGAGTGGAGATTAAGTGTACTGGTTCCGATTTTCAAGAATAAGGGTGATGTGAGAGCTGTGGAAATTACAGAGGGATAAAGTTGTTAAGCCACACCATGAAGGGAAAGAGTAGTGGAAGCTAGTTGAGAGGAGAGGTGACGATCTGTGAGCAGCAATATGGGTTTATGCCAGGAAAGAGCACCACTGATGCAATGTTTGCTTTGAGAATGTTGATGGAGAAGTATAGGGAAGGCCAGAAGGAGTTACATTGTGTGTTTGTGGATTTAGAGAAAGCTTATGATAGGGTGCCAAGAGAGGAGTTGTGGCATTGTATGAGGAAGTCGGGAGTGGTGGAAAGTATGTGAGGATCGTGCAGGATATGTATGAGGACAGTGTGACAGTGGTAAGGTGTGCGGTAGGAATGACGGACCGGTTTAAGGTAAAAGTGGGATTGCACCAAGGATCGACTCTGAGCCCTTTCCTGTTTGCAATGGTGATGGACAGGTTGACGGACGAGATCAGACTGGAGTCTCCATGGACTATGATGTTCGCGGATGACATCATGATCTGTAGGGAGAGTAGGGAGCAGGCTGAGGTGAGCCTCGAGAGGTGGAGGTACGCACTGGAGAGAAGGGGAATGATAGTCAGTCGGAGTAAGACGGAGTACATGTGCGTAAATAGAGGGAGGGTGGTGGTATGGTGCGGTTGCAAGGAGTTGAGGTGGGGAAAGTGGATGGGTTTAAATACTTGGGATCAACTGTCCAAAAGTAACGGAGAGTGTGGGAGAAGTGAAAAAGAGATGCAGGCAGGATGGAGTGGTTGGAGAAGAGTTGCAGGAGTGATTTGTGACAGAAAGGTAGCTGCAAGAGTGAAGGGAAAGTATATAAGACGGTAGTGAGACCAGCTATGTTGTATGGTTTGGAGCGGTGGCACTAACAAAAAGACAGGAAGCGGAGCTGGAGGTGGCAGAGTTAAAGATGCTGCGATTCTCGTTGGGAGTGACGAGGATGGATAGGATAAGAAATGAGTATATTAGAGGGACAGCGCAGGTAGGAACGGTTTGGAGACAAAGTGAGAGAGGCGAGATTGAGAGGGTTTGGACATGTGCACAGGAGGGAAGCGGAGTATATCGGAGAAGGATGTTGAAGATGGAGCCGCCAGGCAGGAGGAGAAGAGGAAGGCCAAAGAAGAGGTTCATGGATACGGTGAGGGCGGACATGCGGGTGTGGAGGAATGGAAGATGTGGAGGATAGAGCGAAATGGAGACGGTTGATCCGCTGTGGCGACCCTAACGGAGCTAGCCGAAAAGAAAAGAAGAAGAAGAAGAAGAATATATATATATTAATATAATAATATTATATATATATATATATATATATATATTAATATCAGTGCTAGTAATATTGTTGCGATTCGCGCCAGTCGGCGTGCGATCGGCCACGCGACTCGAACCGCGACCGCCTCGCCCACCGGACGGACAATTCAGTCGTGACCCTCCGGCTAACGCCGGAGTCCAGTCACGGGTGGGCCTTTCGACCTCACCACAAATCGTGCCAATCGGCCACCCGCGTAGGATAGGGTGTTCGCCAAATTCGACCTACCTAAGTACCCCGCGGATGGTAAACCGGGCGATCGTACCTCGCCGCAGGTCGACTCCGGACACGGCCGCTTGGGCGGGCCGTTCCGTACTATCGGATAACCGAGCGGTGTTATCGTCGACCTCGACGGTTCAGATTATTTACCGGGCGTTTTGCACCCACTACGAACCCTTTACGTGAACAGGAGGAGGTTCAATTAAGAAAAGACGAAGCGAAACGGGAAAACAGTTCACACAATGCACATTTATTTCCGGCACAGCACAGGACACACCTATAGCACACGTAAAGCAAACAGCATGTATTTACATCACAATAAGCGATCGCACATATATCACATTGAACAAAAGAAATGCACATATAAGAGAAGTTAAAACAGACTACACGACACACGACGACCACTTTACAGTTACTACCTTACAAGACACGGCGCCACAACACGCATTCACACCGAAGCAAAGAAAAGACCCCTCACAGGCAAGGGAGTCAGACTGGGCCCGTGGGCCTAATGCGCGTGGAACCTGGATGAGCGGCCAGGCCCACGAGACCGAAGGGTCCTACCCGCCGTCGTGCGAGCCGCAGATGTCGCTGCACGCGGTTCCGTGGGCACCGCTGGTGTGGGTGGAACGGGGCCCTTGTCGCACTCTCTCAGGCGGGGAAAAGGGGGGATTGTTGATGCTCTGGGGAGGAGTATGGCTGGCTCGCTCGAATCCCGCGACGCGAGCCGTCACGCCAGGTCCACCCTCAGCCGTCGCTCCGCAGCCGTCGGCCCCACCGATCCGCCTCACGATCTGCTGCTCCACCGACACTGCTCGATACTGACTTCGCCCCACGATACTGCTCCACGATACTGCCCGACTGGCCGCTCCACCGACACTCCCTCGATACTCCTCAACTCACTTCGCCCCACGACACTGCTCAACGATACTGCTCGATTGACTTCTCCACCGACACTCTCCACGATATCTGCTCACGATACTGCCCGACTGGCTGCTCCACCGACACTCCTCGATACTCCTCAACTCACTTCGCCCCACGACACTGCTCAACGATACTGCTCGATTGACTTCTCCACCGACACTCTCCCACGATACTGCTCGAGCTCCTCACTGAGCTCGCCTTTTTATCGGCTTCGGGATCCACCATATGCAAATTATCGGATCCAAACGACCTCAAGGGGCGGAGCCACGCTCGCCGATTGGACAGAGAAAAAGGGGGGCGTGATCATTCCTGATCCTCAAATTTGCATATGCCGATTTTCGTCAGGCGCGTCTGGAGGCGGGGCCAAGCCGCCCCGCGCTTCCTTGATGGTGGATCAGATGTGGGCGTGCATCATTCCTGATCCCGAATTCTCCTCAGGAAACCCGCCATCTGCACTCGCGTCTCGCGTGTCTCGCTGAAGACAGCTCAGACGCTCGCGCCCACAGGTGGTGCGGGAATGGCCGTAGGAGAAGGTGGTGGAGGGTTTTCGGCGGTGTTCGATGGCCATGGTGCTGTTTGGAATGGCGGTGATGTGAGGTTTGCGGTAGCGAGTGGTGAAGGAGGTTTTTTGCTGCTGGCGTTGTTGTTGTTGTTGGCGTGGGTGGCTCAAAACAAAGGAAGAACAGAAAAACGCCTAACTCAAAGGATCGCAGCCCGAATGAATCACATTAATTCCTCTATACAATGGGTTTGGGCTAACTACACATGTACTTAAGAAATAATATCACCTACGGGACCTTTATGGTGTTTGCGAATTTCCAGAACCGTAACACTACCCTCCCCTTTTTACAGACTCGTCCGAGTCGTCAAATTATCGGTGCCACATGTGTAGTTTCTCCCCTAGTACGTTTTACTACGGATCCCTGAGTGCGACATTCATGGTATTCGTGTCCCCAAAATAATAACCTGAGGCTGAGTAACTAACTAAACAAACTCACTCATACAGACGACTTAAATAAAATTGCCGGGGCTAACACATACATGCGGGGGCGCACTCATATTTACAATACAACTTAACACCTTAACTTACAAATTTTACACTAAACCAGGCCCAGGATCAATGGACTCTGCAGGGAAAAGAGTCAACAGAGAACCGGTGCACGGGCCGCCACTGCAGGCCCGTGTTGCAGCTGCCAACAGGACAGTTCCTGCAGCTTGCAAACTGTTGCTTGCGGATCCTGGCGCGCATGGAATTGAACAAGGGGGGCAAAGCAAAACTGAACGGGCTGGTGAAAGGGGCAGTGGGCATGAAATGGCAAAGGTAAAGGCAACATAGCCTGCAGAAAAGGCCGTTGCAGGCAACACAGCCGGCAGACGAACTGGCCGGCACAGGCCTTGCAGTAAAACAGCCGTCGGACGATCCGGCCGGCACAGGCCTTGCAGCAAAACACAGCAGACGATCCGGCCGGCACAGGCCTTGCAGAAAACAACCAGCCGATGAAGTTGGCCGGCACAGGCCCCGCAGCACACAGCCGCAGACGATGAAGTTGGCCAGCCTTTGCCTTGCAGTGGAGGTTGGTGGAGGGAGTGCGGTGGTGTTGGCCACACAGAAGGTGGATCGGACCTACCCTACCTGTCTCCCTCCCACCTATCGCCTTTGCCTGTCACTGTCCATACCCACCCCCTTAATTTGCAAAACCCAATTTAGCCCCCAACTTATTTTTTTTTTTCGTTGTTTTTATTTCACCCTCTTCCCACTATAAATCGTCCCCTACCCCCCTTTATCGTCCTTGTTCGGCTAACCTATTCTGTCACCTAGCCTACTCCCAACCCCTACGTTCCCTTCCCGGAGGGAATAAGGGAGAGCTAGCGTCCTGTGCCGAGGCCCAACCAAGCCTCAAGATGGCCTCCCCAGATCTCAGCGATCTAACCCAAAGTGGGTCCAGCAGCCCACAACGAGAGCGAAGGGATGGATGGTGCGGAGGGGTACACTTCCTATCTACCCTAACCGTTAACCTTTAAACTACCCCGGGCTTTCAACAAGCGCCTCTCGCTAATCTATTGGTTCTAAAAACCCAGATTCCCGTCGCCTGTGTTGGTGTCCTTACAATTTCGGGCCTCGCCCCTCAATTTCCCTCGTGCCCTTGCACGGTTTCGTGGCTGGGACGCGTGGCTCCCTTTGGCAGGCACGACCCTTGCCGATTCCCCAACGATGGCACCCCCGGGCACTACACTGCCTCCGAGCCTCCAGCTCCCTAAACACCGGGGAGTGCCCCCATGGCAACTCCCCTGAAACGCACACGTGGCAGGCTGGCGCCCCGGGCCCCTTTCCGAGGGTCACCCGTGCCCACGACACTGCCCACGCGGCTAACGGCGCCCCGGGCCCCCGCACCAAGCGGGCGCACCCGGCCCACTACGCTAACCCGGCCCCCATGGGCCCTTGGCCTACACGGCCGACTAGCCCGGTGCCCGGGTACCCACTCAGCGATACTCACCGTTCCGCAGCCACGCCCCAGCCCGTCAACAGGGCTCCTGCACCCCTCCAAATGGGTATCGAGCCTACACTCCCACCAAAGCAAAACGACCTCCATTTGTCAATTTAACTAACCACTAACTCACTTTACTCTGACCCGGGTCCCTTGGCGGGAGTCACTCCTCCCCCCAATCACTCATCGCACCATGCATTCCCCATTCACTCCATACACACAGACCCGCTGGCCTCACTCACTCACACGTACTTTTTTTCCACTCAACTCACCAACTCTTTAACACACCCATCGCTGAACTCTGCCATCCTTCTAACTACCCCCCTAACTAACTCGTGCCTCCACGTCGTCCTTACACTATAGCACGTTCCTTTTAACACTACGTAGCTAAGCTACGTCCCCACTACACACTCAAAGTCGTCACTGTCTCCAAATCTTTAAAAATCATTCCCCATCTAAATCTCAACTAAAATCCCTCTACTAATCATTCCACGGGCCCCATGAGGACTACCCCTGCCCCATGGAGCGGTCTAGCTAAGCTAACCCTTCCCCCTAGCTAGTTCCATCCTGTGCCCAGGTAAGGGGGTCTTTCACCCCTTGCCCAGGGAATCCTGTTCACCCGAAAGCGAGGCTTGCTTCCGTTAATTTTGTATTTCCAATTATGCGCAGCACCAGCGCGGCACACTCACAGCCTGCGCTCTTGCACCTTTCCCATGACGTCATGCAGCTGCACGTGTACCTCGTCCCTCTTGGACGGTACCATCCGGCAGGGATTCACCTCCTGCCGGATTCCAACCCTACGTGCAGTCATGACGTCACCCTGCGCACCCCCAAAAACAAACCTCACACTCCGAGGCTCCCCACACGAACACATGTGCTCTGCCCGTTGGAGCTTAAACAAACTCGCGTGGAAACCCGTCCGGTCCAAATCCGTTGTCCTGCTAAACTTTGTCCGTCCGCGGGATCGGCAAATCCACCGCTGGCGTTTCCGGACCGGGCTTCACTCCCGCAAGCGAGCACGTGGGGCCTCGTGCGCTGCACAGCACGGACCGCGCGCTCGCGCTGCTGGTGAACCCGGCACGGTCCCCACAACAGCTACGGCCGCTACCCGGCTTCTGTCCCTCTGTCGCCGTCGTCTCCGTTCCACCCACGCACACCTGCGTGTTACGACGCACAGACTCCACTCCAACACACTCACATTCATACCGGAGACGCGGCTGCATGCTCCCGCATGCCGACCGACATCTCCCTCACATACAGAGACCTCACACACACGGTCTCCCTCCACACGGACCCTCTCACTCACACCCAACCTTCCACTTGCACAGGGGTCTCACTCACACCATGCGTGCTGGAAAGCACGCATCTCCGCACACTCGCAAACACACACCCTGCACAACCACACTGGGGATTCGTGTCCCCACAAGGGTTCCCGGGCCTCTGTACCCCCCATACACGTGCACCTATCCACAGCACTCGTCCCTTCAACTCCGCGTGGCACGACCGAACCCACCTGGTCGTGATTCGCCTCAAGGGGGCAAACTCCCTCCCCTCGATCCTGGAGGCGGCCATCCAGCTGCTCACACCGGGTCTCTACCCAGTCCGCGAGCTCACCCCCATTATCCTCCACTACTTCTGTGTGTTCTGTTCTTTTAACCCCGTCATTATCATGCAGTCTCTCCTCTATTTTCTCCATCTCCTGGTCTCTATACATCTATTAGTTTCTGTTTCTTGCTGGAGTTTTTCCATCTCTCTGGACTTCAATTTCATTCTCTCCTTCAGTTCATTAATTTCAAACTCGTATAGTTTTTGTTTTCTCTCCCACTCTTCCTCATGCTCCTCATTTTCCAATCTCATCGTTTCTCTCAATTGGCTCATTTCCTTCCTGTGTTTCATTCGCTGCTCTCTCATTACCCTTCCTTGCTTCCTCTCCTGTCCTTCCTTCTCCAGTTTCATGGTTTGCTTCATTTGGTTAATCTCCTTCTTGTTGTTCAGTGCTGCTGTCTCATTACTCTTCCTTGTTTCTTCTCCTGTCTTTCCTTCTGCAGTTTCATGGTTTCTTCATGTGGTTAATTTCCTTTTTGTGTTTCATTCGCTGTTCTGTCTACCTCTTCGCACTCCAGCCTTGCCTTTTCTTTCAATTGGTCAACCTCGGCTTCATGTTCTTTTTGTTTTCTATCCCATTGTTCCTCTCGTTCTTCCCTCTCCAATCTCGTTGTGTCCTTCAATCTCCTCATTTCTCCTTCCTGCTTCATTCGTTGCTCCTTCAACTTCTCCTCGTATTCCAACCTATTCTTTTCTTTTGTCGTTCAGTTTCAAATTCATACTCTTTCAGTTTTTTATTCCACTGTCTTTCTTGTTCCTCTATCTGTAATCTCGTCATTTCTTTCAACTGACTGATTTCTTTCTCCTGTCTCATTCCTTGTTCTTTCAGTACTCTTTCTTGTTCCTCATTCTGCAATCTCGTGGTTTCCTTCCATTGATCGATTTCCTTCTTCTGTCTCATTCGTTCTTCCATCATTACTCTTTCTTGCAGCTCATTCTTTAATCTGGCCTTCGCTTCCAGCTGTTCGATTTGTACAGTGTGGTTCCTTAACGTTTCATTCTCCGTTCTCGTTCTTTCCTCTCTCAACATCCTCAGCTCGTTTTGTAACTCAGAAGCTTTCTTTTCCAATTCCTTTCTCATCTCCGCACACTCCAACTTGCTTTGGCTTCTAATTGTTCAATCTGCTCAGTGTGGCTCCTTAAGTTTCATTCTCTGTTCTCTTCCTTTCCTCTTTTAACATCTTCAGTTCGTTTTGTAATCCTCTTTCTTTGTTTTCGTGTTTCTGTAACTCAGAAGCTTTCTTTTCTAATTCCTTTTTCAACGTCCCCAGCTCATCTTGTAATTCCTTCTCTTTGTTTTGGTGTTCTGTAACTCAGTTTTCTTTTCCAATTCCTTTCTCATCTCCGTACACTCCGACCTTGCTTTGGCTTCTAACTGTTCTTCCATCTTGCCCTTGTGTTTGTCTATCAGTCTTCCCAGTTCCTCTGTCTCCGTTTTTACCTCCCGTCCCAGCTTATCAATCTCTCTTCGTCATGTCTTGAAGTCTTTCTCACACTCCACTATTTTTATTTCCTTCGTGCACGTCTCCGTCACCCACATAATTTTTCCCTCTCGGTTACGTCACTTTTTCCGTCACCTCCACACTTCTCGCCCAACACGTCTCCCGAAATTATTTTTTCTCACCTGCCTTCACCGCGGGCCTGACAACCGTGCACCCCCTCCCAGCTCGTTCCCTCCCACACGTGGCGTCGCCATTACGCACTTCGCTGTTGTTGCCTTCATGCCCGCCTGCAGGCTCCGGCCCATTTGCTGCGTTTCACCCCGCATTTTCTTTATTTCTTCCTTCATTTCGTTTTTGTTTGTTTCCATTTTGAGTGCGTTCCATCCATTTTTTCGTTCAATTCGTTATTCATTCCATCCATTTTTTCGTTCATATTCGTTATTCATTCCTTCCATTTTGAGTGCGTTTCCATCCATTTTTTCGTTCAATTCGTTATTCATTCCTTCCATTTTGAGTGCGTTTCCATCCATTTTTTCGTTCATTCCATCCATTTTGCCGTTCATTTCATTTGCGTTTCTTTGCATCTCGTTATTGCCTGCAGAATCCTGTCGAGTGTACTCGGTCGACAAGGCTCGGGGGGTTTTGTGGAGAGGGGGAGGGAGGTGTTATACACCGCGGCCGCCGCCGCACCCATTTCGGGCCCTGGGTTCAGTTGGGGGAGTTCGTGTTCCTGCACAACCATTTCCTGCTCGGGGTCTACATCCTGGGCATGGATTCTAAACACTCTACATCCATTTCTATTACCCCCGGCTCCGCTCGCCTTGAGACGCCATCTTATTCCACGTAAGGGTTAATTTAATCGCTCGTAATTTAGAGGGAATCGGGGTCGCTCCCCTCACCCCTGACCCGATTCCCGTGAATTTAGCTGGGAGACGGAGGGATTTGAATCACACTCCTGTACACCAGTGTGCGAATTCGCGCCCGTCGGCGTGCGATCGGCCACGCGACTCGAACCGCGACCGCCTCGCCCACCGGACGGACAATTCAGTCGTGACCCTCCCGGCTAACGCCGGGATCCAGTCACGGGTGGGCCTTTCGACCTCACCACAATCGTGCCAATCGGCCACCCGCGTAGGATAGGGTGTTCGCCAAATTCGACCTACCTAAGTACCACACCGGATGGTAAACCGGGCGATCGTACCTCGCCGCAGGTCGACTCCGGACACGGCCGCTTGGGCGGGCCGTTCCGTACTATCGGGATAACCGAGCGGTGTTATCGTCGACCTCGACGGTTCAGATTATTTACCGGGCGTTTTGCACCCACTACGAACCCTTTACGTGAAGCAGGATGGAGGTTCAATTAAGAAAAAAGACGAGCGAAACGGCAGTCACACAATGCACATTATTTCCGGACACGGAGCACACCAGCACCAGAGCAAACAGCATATTGTACATCACCAATAAGCGATCGCACATATATCACATTGAACAAAAGAAATGCACATATAAGAGAGAGTTAAAACCGACTACACGACACACGGACCACTTATACAGTTACTACCTTACAAGACACGCGCGCCACAACACGCATTCACCACCGAAGCAAAGAAAGACCCCCTCACAGGCAAGGGAGTCAGACTGGGCCCGTGGCCTAATGCGCGTGGAACCTGGATGAGCGGCCAGGCCCACGAGACCGAAGGGTCCTACCCGCGCCCCGTGGCGAGCCGCAGAATGTCGCTGCACGGCGGTTCCGTGGCACCTGCTGGTGGGGTGGAACGGGGCCTTGTCGCACTCTCTCAGCGCGGGGAAAAGGGGGGAATTGTTGATGCTCTGGGAGGGAGTATGGCTGGCTCGCTCGAATCCCGCGACGCGAGCCTCCAGGTCCACCTCAGCCGTTCGCCTCCGCAGCCGTCTGCCCCACCGATCTCGCCTCACCGATCTGCTGCTCCACCGACACTGCTCGATACTGACTTCGCCCCACGATACTGCTCCACGATACTGCCCGACTGGCTGCTCCACCGACACTCCTCGATACTCCTCAACTCACTTCGCCCCACGACACTGCTCAACGATACTGCTCGATTGACTTCTCCACCGACACTCTCCACGATACTGCTCCACGATACTGCCCGACTGGCTGCTCCACCGACACTCCTCGATACTCCTCAACTCACTTCGCCCCACGACACTGCTCAACGATACTGCTCGATTGACTTCTCCACCGACATCTCCACGATACTGCTCGAGCTCCTCACTGAGCTCGCCTTTTTATCGGCTTCGGGATCCACCATATGCAAATTATCGGATCCAAACGACCTCAGGGGCGAGCCACGCTCGCCGATTGGACAGAGAAAAAGGGGGCGTGTATCATTCCTGATCCTCAAATTTGCATATGCCGATTTTCGTCAGGCGCGTCTGGAGCGGGCCAAGCCGCCCCGCGCTTCCTGATTGGGTGGATCAGATGTGGGCGTGCATCATTCCTGATCCGAATTCTCCTCAGGAAACCCGCCATCTGCACTCGCGTCTCGCGTGTCTCGCTGAAGACAGCTCGACGCTCGGCGCCCACAGGTGGTGCGGGAATGGCCGTAGGAGAAGGTGGTGGAGGGTTTTCGCGGTGTTCGATGGCCATGGTGCTGTTTGGAATGGCGTGATGTGAGGTTCGTAGCGAGTGGTGAAGGTAGGTTTTTGCTGCTGGCGTTGTTGTTGTTGTTGGCGTGGGTGGCTCAAAACAAAGTAGAACAGAAAAAACGCCTAACTCAAAGGATCGCAGCCCGAATGAATCACATTAATTCCCTCTATACAATGGGTTTGGGCTAACTACACATGTACTTAAGAAATATATCTCACCTACGGGACCTTTATGGTGTTTGCGAATTCCAGAACCGTAACATATATATATACATATATAGATAATATGTTGTGCATTCCATTGAGATTATCAACATACTTCTGATCCAACGACAAATTACATAAATCCCATGATTCTGCACAATGTTTTTTCATAGCCAAAACTAATTCAAGAAATGGCAGTAAGAGCAAGAATGTTTCACTTTTGATGATGTCATAATAATCCCCTGTTATTTCAATATCATTTCAGTGATTCCAGCCAAAGAATCAGCTTTCAGGTTCCATGAAAACTATCTCAGCACACACACTTTAATGGAATTACAAAAGTTTAATAAACGAAATGTTCACACTCATCCAATAAACAACAATCTTTTCTTAATTTTTCACCTTAGAAGTACATATGATTAGTAAGGCAATATTTTTGTTATAAAGTATATGTAGGTTTAACTTTTTGTTGAAAGTATCGGTCAGTTAAAATTTTTGTAATAAAATTTAGGTCAGTTTAAATTTTTGTTCTTTTTCTTCTTGTGTATGGCAGTTTGACTGCTGGGTAGCTATCATTTTGTTGGTGCATGACTATACTGCTTGAGCCTGGTGTTGGCTTAGTGGTTAGGGTGGTGGCTTGGGATCCTATGGTCCTGAGTTCAAGCCCTGTTGGCCGCTGAATTAATACACCAGGGGGTTGACTCAACCTGTCATCCTTCCGAGGTCGACGAAATGAGTACCAGTGGGCACTGGTAGAGGGGCACTGCATTAATGACACAGTTGTGCTTCCAAGAAATGATAGCTACCCCAGAAGCTAAGCTGCCATGCGCAAGAAGAAGAAGACTATACTGCTAATGCTCTGCCCCTATATGAGTACAGTGGTACTCATTTTGTTGATCTTGGAACGATGACAGGTTGAGTCAACCCCACCTGGTGTTAATTCAGCAGCCAATGGGGCTTGAACTCAGAACCCTAAGATCCCAAGCTAATCACCTCAATCACTGACCAACACCAAGCTCTCAAATTTTTGTTATAAAGTGTAGGTAGGTTTATTGCAAAAATTTAAACCTGCCTACACTTAATAACAAAAATTTAAACCTACCTAAACTTTAAAACAAAAATTTAAATCTACCGATACTTTATAACAAAATTTAAACCTTCCGATACTTTAGACCAAAAATATAAACCTACCTATATTTTCTAACAAAAATTTAAACCTACCCATATTTTATAACAAAAAATTAAACCAACCTATAATTTATCACAAAAATTTAAACCTACCTAAACTTTCAATTTTTGTTATAAAGTACAGGTAGGTTAAAAAAATTTTTTTAAACTTTAGATAGGTTTAAATTTTTGTTATTAAGTGTAGGTAGGTTTATTACAAAAATTTAAACCTACCTACACTTAATAACAAAAATTTAAACCTACCTAAACTTTACAACAAATATTTAAACCTACCTGTATTTTATAACAAAAATTTAAAGTTTAGGTAGGTTTAAATTTTTGTTATAAAGTATAGGTTGGTGTAATTTTTTGTTATAAAATATGGGTAGGTTAAAATTTTTGTTAGAAAATATAGGTAGGTTTATATTTTTGCTATAAAGTATCATTAGGTTCAAATTTTGTTATAAAATATAGGTAGGTTTAAATTTTTGTTTTACAATACAGGTAGGTTTAATTTTTTGTTATAAAGTATAGGTAGGTTTAAGTTTTTGTTTATAGTATAGGTAGGTTGAAATATGTGTTATAAAGTATAGGCAGGTTTTCTTTCTATGTCGAAAAATAAATGTATGTCAGCGTTTCTTGCAGTTTTGTGAGTACATATCTCATTCATAGAACCTTTTAGACACCCACCGTCCAATCAAAACTGCAAGTTCCGATGTTCCAAACATGTTCGGATGGGTGAAACTGTTGACCTTAAATGTTTGAAGCATTTGAATGTGTCATTTGTTTTGAAAAATACTCGATTCAACATTGTGTAAATATATTAAAAGTTGAATGATGTTGCTGGACTTTTACCCTTTTTGCATGGTACAAATCAGCTTTATATGACTGAAGTATCTCACGTTTACCCGCCCTTAGCCATTGGTGTTAATGGTTAACCTTCATAGAAACAGCCCCTTGACGTATTACCAGTTTCTTTACACTGCTCAGGCATGCATGGGCACAGTGGTCAACAATGATCTCGAGGTAAAGCAAAATGGCTCTTCTCTTCTTTACATTATGATTACTGTACATACCTATCTGTTGTGGAGATATGTTGTTGTCAAATTACCTACATGAGGCTTTCAGAAGAAAAAAACAAAGATAATTATCTATGTCTATTTAATCTGTTGTGATTTTGAGATTGACCTGTCACAATACTTCCTGTTTGATGTAACCCGCAGTCGATTTAAGCTATGAAGGAGGTTTTGAGTATCCTGTTTTTGTGTAATAGTCATTAGCACAAAAGACAACAATTGGTTAAGGCAGCAGCAGCAGCTAACCATGTACCTTGTTGTTCCACAAACGAACAAAAGCATTGAGGTATTTCGATTACAATTAGAGTCACTGATTGTGTTGAGTACCTATTTAAGGTAAAATGCCATTTCAGCACAGAATTTATTCCCGTTTATGATATATGTATAATCACCTTGTCAGCACTTCCATAAAGATATATTCCAGAAACAAAGGATATGTATATACATATATATATATATATACATATATATATATATATATTATATGTATATACACATACATTATATATATATATGTATATAAACACATACATACATATATATATATATATATATATATATATATATATATATATATATATATATATAATATATATATATATACACCACACACACACACACACACACACATACACATCCTCTTCAGAACATTATTCATATCAGCTGAAGAGCCCTCTGGTACAGATGTTCAGGATACTGAATAAATAAAGGACCAAAGAGGTTGTGCAGTAGGGGGTACAGAGCACATTGTGTCCATAAGGATATACTAAATATGGAGAATATTTAAAGGATGATATACCATGTTGAAAAAGTAGAAAAAAATTCATTAAGCTGGAATTTTTCATTGAACTTCCTACTTCCATCCAGACACCTGTTTCCTGGTGGGTGCAGCATTGTACCAGCTGATCAACGGAGCCATTGTGCATTGCCGGCTTAAACACCAGTCGCAAATGGCTGACTTGTTTTCACTCAAAAATCCAAACCGTTATGCTGCCGATCTTTATTTATTCTTCAATGACTTTCAAACAATTCTGATTGCATTTTCTTGCATCCATCCTGGCCCATTGTGCTGCACCCTTACTGTCTGGGGAATCCGCTGTTTTCATTTGGATTTACAAAAGAAGGAAATGGAACAGTTAATGTCTGCCTTTAAAGGCATTGTCCATTCCTACACAATTTATCAGAGCTCTGTAAGGAAAACTAAGGTAATAGCATTAAGGATAACCCATTAATAGAAGCAGTTAATATTTGGGTGAATGTAGAAAATTTTCACATGGCCAAATAATGTCACTTGGTGGGTGTAAATCTGTGGAAAAAAAAGTTTTACAAAGGAATTTATGAAGAAAATAACTGTTTTTTCTCAAAGTATTGCTTATAATTAACAGAGCATGGTGTGTAGATTTTAGGGAAGGAAGCTTATGATAAAACTGACTTTGAAATAATCTAATACATTTCTTTTTATTTCCTTCCTCATCCACCCCAATAGGGCAGCCAACATATGACCGTGCCAGACCCTGTGGGAGGCTTGCTTGGGGATCTGGCCTGCCTGGATGTGACAGGAACCCCTAGTTCATCATCTGACACTTCAACAAATACCCCTCAAGGATGTCATGGCTCTGCAAGTATCACAAAGACTACAGCCATACTCACTACAGTGACATCTTTCATGAAAAATTTGACTTCCCCACCACCTTCAGCCCCTCCCCTCCCTCTCACACAGTCTATACCTCCCATACTCCCCCCTCGACCTCCTTTTACCCCCTTCTCCCACTGCAAATATGTCCTTAGAGTGCCTACAATCGGCTAAGTAAACATCGTTTTTTTTACATGCATAGTCGAGGCTCGTGGAAGAGCTAGCATACTGAACAGATCAGGAGGTAACAGAGAAAAACGGGATGCAAAACACGCATGTGTGGAGAAGGAAACTCCAAGGAGAAAACAAGCTGTAAAATTAGGAAGGATTTGAGTGGGGTGAATGAGGATAGAAAAGATCATGGTTTTGGATTGGGGATGGTCTTAGATGGTGGTGAACAGCGATATTGAAGACTTGGAGGGAAGAATGACATTGAAGAGGATGTGGAAGTTGATTTTACAGGTGGGGAAAAAAGAGGAACAAATGAGTGGAGGTGAACAGTGATCCTGGATTGTTGGAAACTCGAAACTATCAAGGCTTCCAAACAGCTAACCAACCCCAAGAGTTGAAAATAGGAACCTTGAAACATCTTCAAATTTAGCATTTTTGAAACCAGCTAAATTACAAACCAATAAAAACCTGTTTTTCTTATTAATGTAGGCAGTAGTGTCTTGGGTGCTGTGGACGTCATCTTTGTTGCTCGGGAAGGAATAATGAGACATAGTCACGAGCGCTCCAATCATAATAGCTAAGCCCGGAATACATATAAACCATTTTTTATGATCAAGACATATAAATCAAAATCCATCAACCTGTCACCGTCGGTCATTTTTATTCACAGAGATTCACACAGAGGGTTTCATTCACAGAGAAGGCCAAGTGTGAGGAACTTAGAAAAGAAGCTGAAGGTTTGGAGGAGTGGAAGTAGTATGGAGAGGCATTTATGGGAATTGCAGAAGTTTTGTGTGGAAGGACAATAGGAAAGGGTACATCGTCTTGAGATATAAACCAGGTGTGGTGGACAAAGGAAGTAGTGAAGGTAGCTGGTGAAAAGAAGGAAGTTGGAAGAGGTTAGAGAGGATCAAGGATAGGGGGAGGGTGACAACTACATACAGGGTTGCTGCACCTGTATTGGCAAAATAAGAAAGTAAAGGAGAGTGGTGTATAGGGTGAGGAATGATATGGAAGCCGGATGTGTGCAACAAGTTGGAAGAGGATAGTGAGAAGAAGATTATATATAAATTGGCTCATGACAGGGATGAGGATGGCAAGGACATGAAGGAGTTTGAGGGGCAGTGATTAAGGATTGTGGCGGGAGGCTAGTGACAGCGGGGGCAGTATTGAAGGTATGGGAAGGCTATTTCAAGGAGCTGTTGAACCAGAGCGGAAACAACAGTAAGCTTGGGCTTCCATGTTATGTAGAGGGGAAAGTGGAATTGGTGGAGATAATGGAGAAGAAGGTGTGGTGAGCATTAAAGAGGATGAAGAAGGGAAGAGCACCAGGCATTGATGAGGTGCGTACAGAAATGCTAATTGCAGCAGAAGAAGTCTGAGTCAGTTGGACGAAAAGGTGTATGTATGTATGTATGTATGTATGTATGTATGTATGTATGTATGTATGAGAGAGGGTGCAATTCCGGATGATTGGAGGACAGGGCAAATTGTGCCGAAATAGAAGAGGAAAGGTGCTGTTCAAGATCCAGGGAAGTACAGAGGCACTACACACATAAGTCATGTCATGAAGGTACTGGAGAGGATTTTGGATGGGAGGATAAAGAATGTGGAAATGGAGATCAGCGAAAAGCCTATTGGGGTTTAGAAAGGGTAGGCGGACAATGGATGGGATGTTCATGCTGAGACAGCTGGTGGAGAAAAGAGGTTGGAGATGCAAGGTGAAATGGCATTGGGATTTGAGGACCTGGAGAAGGCCAATGACACTGTCCTGAGAGAGATGGTGATGCCAACACTGAGATGGATGGGAGTGCTGGAAGCAGAAGTTAGGTTGGTGGAAGGGATGTATGAGGGAATGAAAGGAAGAGTTTTGGTTGGACATGGGATGTCGGAGTTCATCGTGACCATTGGTTTGAGGCAGAAAAGCTCTCTCAGCCCACTCATGTTTATCATGGTGATGGAGCTGGTAAGCAGAAGGGTAGAAATGAAAGTTATTCTGTGGAGGATGTTGTATGTGGATGATCTGGATGTTGTGGCGGATAGTACGCAGGATGTGCAGGAGGTACTGGGTCAGTGGAAGGAAGCATTTGAGAAGCATGGACTGAAGATGAATATGGAGAAGATGGCGTTAATGTGGGTCAGATAGCAGAGAAAATAAATGAATATCACGTTAGAGGGGAAGGAGATCAGACAGGGAGATAGGTTTGAGTATCCGGGGGGAAACAGTGACTGTGATGGTAGGTCGGAGGCAGAGGTGCGGAGGAGGATATGGGTGGGTGCAAATGCGTGATTTGAGGGTGTGGAGGGATTGATGGCGGACAGTAAAATGGCAAGGAAATCGAAAGGGAAATTTCTTGTGTCTTGTGTAATGCCGGCCTACCTTTAAGGTCTGGAGAAGGTGGCACTGACATTGAGACAACAACAGTGACTGCAGGTCTGCAAGAACAACTGGGTCAGGAGTATTGCAGGAGTGAAGAGGGTGAATAGGAGGATTGATGAAATGAGAGAGGAGATTGGTGTGCAAATAAACTTGACGGAGAGATTGGTAAGAAGCCGGCTGAAGTGAGCTGGTCACGTGATGCGGATTTGGAAAGAGAGAATGTCAAAGAGAGCGGATAGGTTGAGGGACCAAGGTTGAAGGAAAATAGGTAGAACATGGTTGAGATCGGCAGCGATTGTGTGAGGAGGGATATCAATAAGTTGGGGTAATTGTAAGAGTTGAGAAAGTTGGGCTGGGGACAGGGGGCCAGTGGGGCAGATTGTCATGGTCAAGGCAGGACTGCAGATTGGTACCATTGGAGCTCACTCCTTTTAAAGGAAGGTAAGGAGAAGAAGAGATAGCTTCTTCACAAAAACCATCATTTATGTATCTGTATTTTCATCAGGATCGATTCAGCGATCCAGCAGAAGAGGGATGTTATGAAAAAAAAAAAATTTGAATTTTTTTTTTTCGCTAAATTCAAAGAATGCTTCCAAGCTTTAAAACCAATCAGCTTTGTTTGGAGGATATAAGCACTTTATCTCTGTTAACAACCATGAGAAGTTGAAAGCTTATCATTGTATCAGTCTCCAGAAAAACGTCTGTCACAAAATATGTGCAATAATAATAATCTATCGATAATTCCAACAAGTCTGTGTGTGTGTGCTGCTGTGTGTGTGTGTGTCTTGTGATGTGTGCTCTGTGTGTGTGTGTGGGTGTCGTGGTGTGTGTGTGTGTGTGTGTGTGTGTGTGTGTCTGTGTGTGGTGTGTGTGGTGTGTTGTGTGTGTGTGTCGTGACAGCTGTTTAACGACAACCACTGGTCCGATCTCATTGAAACTTGCCAGCTATATTGCTCGGGACCTGAGGATGTGGCCTTTTCAAGGTTTGATATTAATCAGCAATGCAGTCCTTCCCAAGTTATGGTCATTTATTTACCAACCAATGACACGTTGCTGCGGCCATTTATTTACCAACCAATGACATGACACGTTGCTGCCGGCCATTTATTTACCAACCAATGACATGACACGTTGCTGCGGCCATTTATTTACCAACCAATGACATGAGACGTTGCTGCGTAGGCTGGCCTGCGATAGGCCGGTGCCACGAACAGCCGGCCGACGATGACGTCTCATGGGCCGTGCCCGATTACATTGGCCCAGCGATTTCTCATGCGCAAGCAAAGACAGGAGCGCAAACTTGATTTATAATTTGAATATTTTAATAATTTCCAGCTGTGTATGTGTGTGCATGTGTGTTGCTGTGTGTGATTGGCTGTGTGTCGTGTGTGTGTGACCGCATGTTTCATATCGACAACACTGCTTAGCGACTCTACATTGAAACCTCCAGGCTATATTACGGGGAACCTGGAGATGTGCCTTTCAAGCGTTTCATATTAAATCGCGACAAGTGCTTCCAAGCTTATGCCCGCCCATCTTATATTACCAACCAATGACATGACACGTTGCTGCGGCCATTTATTTACTAACCAATGACATGACACGTTGCTGCGTAGGCGTGGCTGCATAGGCCGGTGCGCGGCCAGCTGACTATGACGTCACGGGCCGTGCCGGTTACATGGCAGCGAATGTCATGGCGAGCAAAGACAGGGATGCAAACTTGATTTTAATTTGGATTTTAATTAACTCTGTGTGGAAGTGTGGTTGTCGCGAGAATGCGAGAGCGAAAAGAGAGAGAATTGTGTGTCTGTGTGTCTGTGTGTTCTGTGTGTCAGTGTGTCTGGTGTCTGTGTGTATGTGTGGTCTGTGTGTCTGTTGTGTTGTGTGTCTGTGTGTCTGTGTGTGTCTTTGACCGCTGTTTTCTCGACAACCACATGGTCCGGATGTAATTGAAACTTGCCAGGTATATTGCTGGGACTAGAAAATGCCTTTTCAAGTTTGATATTAATCGGCCAAGTGGTTCCCAAGTTTGGCCATTTATTTAACAACCAATGACAAGACACGTTGCTTCGGCATTTATTTACCAACCAATGACAAACACGTTGCTGCGTAGGCGTGGCCGATGGGGAAGAGAAACTCAGCCCGCGTTCCCCATTACGGGTTTACAACGTACTGACTTCCGAAG
>CM068954.1:135753866-135786557 GCA_035128595.1 Eptatretus atami | reverse complement strand
CGTCGTTACGAATTGCTGGGTATATTGAAATGCTTATACATGCCTGGAGACGCCAGCGTTCGTGCCTTTATTTCATTTTAGCACATGCCATAACCTTGAGAATCTCTTAAATTTAGCTGAATTACAAAATTTAAGCTCCAGATTTGAACTTAGCAGCAGTTCACACTGCTAGGAAAAGTGTTCATTTTGTCCAATTGAACATATTTGACCATTTCAGGCGTCTCCGGGAGGTGTATGTTTAATATAACGGTTCGTTGTTTGCTATTGCTTGCCAAACGAAGCCGTTCCTTATCAACCGTTTTTTTAAGTGCTTCCTTGAGTGCTTAAGCTATTGGCGAGTGCTCTCAACGCCGCTTGGTTGTTCGTTTTTGTAAAAGTACCCGTTCTTTCAATGTAACACATCGATTGGACACACGTTTCCGCCTTTGTTGGGCCTCACAGTGCCGTGCGGTGGGTGCCTCGGGAGGTGTCTCATCTGCTGAAAATGTGGAATTTCATTTTTACAGGACATCGTTTTGTTTAACATTTTGTGTGATTTGCTTTGAAAATGCACCCCTCACTTCGACATCGATATATATTTATATATATATATTATTTTTTTTTTGTATACACTGTCGAGGCTCATTTGAGAGCGAACACCCAGAACATATAACAAGGCAAGCAGGAGACGGAGGGGGAGGAAAAAACAGTGTGGAATAGAGACATGAGGAGATCTGTGGAAGGGAGAGGGATGAGTTTGGGTACGCAGGGTAAACTAGATATCGACACGACAGGGACTTTCAGGAAGGAAAGCAGGGAATTTGAAGGAGGTGGGTTTGGGGCGAATTAGCGGGGGTAGAAAAGATCGTGGTTTTGGATGGAGTAAGATATGAGATGGTGGGGAACAGCTGTTTTGAACACGTGGAGGGAAGAGTGGGATTGAGGAGAGTGTGGGAGTTTGTTCCAAAGGTGGGAGAAAAAAAGGAATGAAATATTGAGGGGACTCTATCTCGGACAAAGCAGGGGGGGGGCAAGTGGGAGAGGAGACGGTAGAAGACAGAAAGACCACGGACCTGCCTGCGGTAAGAGGTGAGAGACCCAAAGGCTCAGCCTCATCGCAGAGATACCAATGATCCTAAATGCCTTGGTTTCCACAGCGTGAATCTGAGAAAGGTGAGAGGCAGAAGCACAAGCCCACAGGGGAGAGCAGTACTCTATCAGGCTGTGGATGAAAGCTTTGTATGTGGTGAAGCCTGCATCCTCCTCCAGGATCTGGTAGACCCAAACTTCTCTCATCCGCTCCCAGAAACCTGCATCATCCTCCAGGATCTGGTTGACCTAAAGTTCTCTCATCCACTCCCAGAAACCTGCATCGTCCTCCAGGATCTGGTAGACCTAGAGTTCTCTCATTCACTCCCGGAAGCCTGCATCCTCCTCCAGGTTCTGGTAGACCTAAAGTTTTCTCATCCACTCCCAGAAGCCTGCATCCTCCTCCAGGATCTGGTAGACCTAAATTTCTCTCATCCAATGTCTTGTCAGCTAAGAGTTTCTGCAATAGCTGGAGTTCTTGAATCAGCAAAGGCTGTGGTTGTGGTTCCGGTCCAAATTCTGACTCTTCCTCACCTGGAGTCATCACCACTGGACTCACATGCTCAGCCAGAGAAAGAAACAAGGACTCCGCCAAATCTGTTTCTTGATTTGCCTCTTTGCAAGTGTTTATTTCAATCAGATTCCTTACAAAGCTCATCTTCCTCATTCATCTCATTCTTGCCTCCAATCCAATAAACATCATCCAATGGTTCACTCCCCACAAAACATTCCTCAACTTTAAACTCCCTCTCAAGTGGCACAATGTCTGGATCATCCTTCTCAACCCCTGGATTGAAAGAAGACTGACAAAGTCCTTCATAAAGTTCAGCATGGGTTTCATTGCCAACAAATCCAGTATTTGCCAATTCACCTTCGTCATGCAGTTCATCCACCCGTTTCTCCTCAATATCCCTTGCTGAAGAATCTATGGGACTGACATCTGGAAGGAATTCCAGGGGTATATCAGCAACTGCAAGTTCTTCCAATGAAAAATGCTGAGCATCATCTTCATCACCAGAATCCTCTACATTCACATCAAATGGGGGCACCCTCTCTTCAAAGCTTGCACTTGACTCACTTTGGTTCATTTCAAGATGAGCGTCTTGCTCAACCAACAGGAAGCCACAGCTGTTGCAACTCTCCTCCTCAACACATTTCTCTTGGGATTGTTCCAATCCTGGCTCAACAAAACAAACTTCAGGACTTGCCTCCCTGTAAGTGCCAAGTTCAGGAAGCAATGCTTCAGGAAGATCACTTTCCTTCCACAGCAGCTTCGCAACTTCAACGTCATTTTCCTTCACAGTTGCCAATGCGTCACCCCTACCATACAATCATCAAAAAACATTTCTGTAGATCCACTCTCAACAACAGCTGGACCATCTCCATTACAACAGCGAGAAGCACCAGGATCATCATAACCTTCCGCCTTGGCATCACTTCCACAAGATTCATAAACAGTTAGTAATTGGGCTTCACAACTATTATCTGGATCTGAACTCTGGGATTGGTTCTGCAAATTCATTTCAAAAACATCACTTTCCCTCTTGTCCATTTGACAAGCATCCAGCTCTTCCCCTTGAGGTCCGTCTGTGCCTCTTAAACCGCCTTGCACTTTTTCAAATTGGGCAGTTCTCTCTCTCCAGAGTCCACATCAGCAAGTTCACTTTCGGTCTTCTCAAGATCAGCCGCTTGTTTGGTACTTGGTATGTCAATGTTATTGTCGCTGTCCTCTACTATATGCTCTGCAAATGGTTCAAACATTGGCTCTGCCAAATCTGCTCGACCCTTTTCAGCAACATCCCCAATGCCAAAGTGCAGCAAGCCCAGTCCAACTTCACCATTGGCTTTGTACGAGTCAGTCAGCCCAAGCATGGTCTCAACAGAACCATCCACGTCACCTTTGAGATTAACAGAAACTTTTGCCTCTCCCTTGATGGTATTGTTCCAAGTGTTCAGCCGCTCCTCTAACATCTCATTCATCCTTTCCCCAGTCAATTGTGGCTCCTACAAGCCTTTATCAACTAACACCTGCTCTTGTTCTTTTACATGGGTTTCTAGCTCTTTCACCAAACCGCCGTCCTGGCGTTTACAAAATCCCAATTCCTCCTCCCGCCATTGCATTATGGCATCCACACAAGCACGATGGCCCTCCAGGTCCTCATTTACTTTGTCAATTCTTTGATTTATTAACCCAATTTCTTCTTCCATCTTTTCCGCCATTCGAACAGCCTGGGTTTTACCCACTTCTATTTTCAATGCCATTTCTTCCCATTTTAGCTCAAATTCAGTCTCCAATTTGTCTCCATTTCATTCCTTTGTTCATCAATTTCGCCCTCCATCTTACTATAATTCACCAAATGTCCGTCCGTCCATCCGTCTGTCTGTTCCCATGTACCGCAAAAACGGCTGAACCGATCGCAACCATTTTTTGGGTGTGTAATCCCGGGACCCCTTGGAGTAAAATAGGCATAACATGACCTTCTTGACGGCTCCCGTAGGGAGTGGGTGCTTCTAGTTCCACCAATCTGTCATTCTAATGCCATTTCTTTCTCCATCTCCCCCATTTTACTTCTTTGTTCATCAATTTCACTTTGCAATCGTTCATTCCTTTCCCCTATTCCATCAATTCGTGCCCCCAGTTCCTGTGTTATTCCCTTCTTAATCTCGTTCATTTCTTCACTCATTCCCTTCATGTCACTCTCCATTCCATTAATTTGTCCTTTTGATTCTTTCCCTTGTTCCTTCATTTGTTCATTCATTTCTCATATGCCATCCCGATATTCACTCATTTGTCTCATCATTTTATTGCTGTGTTTACTCTTTTGTTCCCGATGTTACCTCCGCCACCGAAGGTGAAGGAGGTTATGTTTTCACCCCTTTCTGTCTGTTTGTCTGTTTGTCTGTGTACAGGATATCTCAAAAAAATTTTGACGGATCCGGATGAAATTTTGTGGACAGGTTCAGGGTGTGACAAGGACGAACTGATTAGATGTTGGTGAAGATCCGGATCCGGACCCGGATCCGACGAGTAGAATTTTAAAGTGATTCTTCACCATTGAGAGATAGATAGGGCCAAAAACAATATATAGAATGATATTTCAAAAATGTATTGTGCCCGATATGTTCTCGTGGATCAGGAATTGTGCGGTGGAGGTATGTGCTCTACCGAGTGCCCTTCTAGTTCCAGATGTGACCATGCACTAGTTCCCTAACTCGTCCCATAAATTATTTTATCATAGCCTGGAGAATCATCGCATCAGCTTCCTGGCTCGATGGCTCAGGAATGGGGGAGGTTCCTACCCTATCGTCATCACCCGGCTCTACCCCTGGCTGACTTCCTTCATAATCACTATCTTCCCGCAAACGTCATCTCATGCACGTCCACCATTTCCTGCGCACATTCAATCTCAAAAAAAAGTTTTATTTCCCTTAAATTTCTAAGCGTTCTTTTCTTCCGACACCAATTAACAATACAATTTGTACCTTGGTCACTACAACCCCCTCTCCCTCGATGGTAGAGGTAATTGTTTAGAAATTTAGATTCTCAATATACATACATTTCTTTTTTTTTTTGAAGCTTAGCTCGCTCCAATACCAAATGTCGTGGTCCCGATGGATTCCAAAATCCTACTCTCCATCAACAGATGTTGATAAGTGTTCAAATCGCACTACCTCACACCAGTTGTCGCGGCCCGGGGGGTTAAGTTAATTCCCCCGACCCAATTGTTGTGGACGGGCGGTTAACACCGACCGGGTCGGATAGCCAAACGATTTCCCTTCGAAGTAAACACCCGAGTTCCTTAAAGATTATAGCATGTGCGGGACGGGGTGACAAGGACGCGTAGCAGATGGAGAAGTTGTCCTCACAGTCAACGGAGGAAGGCTGAGCGCATGGACAATGACCACCAAATGCTCCCCATGCTAGAATCATTTCATCACGTCCATTTAAATGTCCAAACTCATAGCTTTACAATTCTTCTTGGTGGGAGTCTCAGCTAGAAAACTTGAGGGTCGTTTACAACTCATGATGAAGGGGTTTGGGAGAGTTTGGCATAAAAATACTATCACTGAAGGTCAGACGATGATACCTTTCATGAGTACAGTGCAGACTACATTTGACTGAGGGTAAGAGAAGTGGTGCACTGTACATCATACCTCCATTCCCCATACACCGACACAAAATTTAATTACGAGGTGTAAATAAAAAATTGTTCTGTACTTTGTCGAAGGTGTTAAGTCGAAAAAAATGTAGATCGAATTAGTGTAAATAGAGAACGACCTGTATATATACCAGACCCAATCACATCTCTCACCTGTATATAATTGGAAGGAATAACCAATCAGCTCTCACTTAATCAATTACCCACAGGTAGCTAGGATATCAATAAATTAACCCCCGTGCTCTTTCAGCCAAAGAAAGCTGCATAAAGCAAGAAAAGCAACACAAGGTAAGCCCTTTGCTGTTTGGGGCTTTTGAGGAGGTGGTGGTGGTGGGGGGGTGGAATTGAGGACAGGGGTTGGAGGAGTTATGGCAAGGTATTTTGATGACATTTGGGTTGGGAGGGAGTTTGAGGATTGAGGACATTGGTTGGGAGGGAGTTTGAGGATTTGAGGACATTGGGTTGGGAGGGAGTTTGAGGATTTGAGGACATTGGGTTGGGAGGAGTTTGAGGATTTGAGGACATTGGGTTGGGGGGAGTTTGAGGATTTGAGGACATTGGGTTGGGAGGGAGTTTGAGGATTTGAGGACATTTGGTTGGGAGGGAGTTTGAGGATTTGAGGACATTGGGTTGGGAGGGAGTTTGAGGATTTGAGAAAGAGGGAGGGGAGCACAGAGTTTGGGTGTGGTGGTAGGGGGCAGAGAGAGGTCAGAGTTGGGAGGGGTTGAGGACATGGAGGTGTGTGTGTGTGTGTGTGTGTGTGTGTGTGTGTGGTGTGTGTGTTGTGTGTGTGTGTGTGTGTGTGTGTGTGTGGTGTGTGTGTGTGGTGGGGGGGGGGGGTAAGGACCTGAAGTCCCATTTTACATGATGCAGAATTTCCATGGGTCCATGATAGTCCCGTTGTGTCTTTTGTGGTCCTCTGGGTCCTTTGCATATTTTAGGTATTCAGGGTCCTCAGGGTCTTTTTGGTATTCGGGGTGTTTTGGGTGTTTTGGTTCTCCGGGGTCTTTCGGGTCTTTTGGATCCTTGGGGTGTTTTGGGTGTTTTGGTTCTCCGGGGTCTTTTGGATCCTTGGGGTCTTTTGTGTCTTGTGGGTCTTCAGGGTCTTTTTGGTCTTTCAGGTCTTCGGAGTATTTTCGGTCTTTGGGGCATTTTTCGGTCTTTTGGGTATTTAAACATCTTCATGGTATTTCAGGTCTTTCGGGTCTTTTGGGTCTTTTAGGTATTTTCGGTGTTATTTTAGGTATTTGGGGTATTTTGGGTCATTGGGGTCCTTTGGGTCCATTGGGCACATTAAGTTAAGCATTTCAGGTTACAATTGTGGGTGACGTCAGGTCAGCTGTCCAACCAATGGGTGAAGAGCGGATATACATACTGTACATGTGTACATAATTACATACACTTGCTCCATTATAAATTGATTACTTGGGAATTGTGTTTGTAAATATATGTGCTGTTCGTTATTCTGATTCGTTTATCTCAATGTAAATGCGCTGGCTCTATGATTTATTTTGTGTGCATCCATGGTGTAAGTTTGAACTTACCTAAAGTAAATTAAAGATCACAGTTGCAAGTTGCAATGGACCTCTGGTAGCTTGTACATGTTGCTGTGTTTGAGCCTGGGGAGTAACTGTTGAAATCTATCCATCCGGGTTCTTTCCAACATCTTTGTTCTTTGTTCCTTTCACATTTGTTTCTAAATTTTTTTTAAAAAAATTCTCTTTATTCATTCTAATTCTTGCTTTTTCTTCTCTTTCGTCTCTTTTAATCTCAATTCCTCTCTTTCGTTATCTATCTCTCGAAGGAGAAGTGAATTCTTGCAGAAATTTTTCTGCAACGCTCACTTGGCTGCGCCACTTGGCTGCCACTAACCTTTCCATCACCACACTTGGTGAAGTGACTGTAAAAGTTAGTTCGCATGGTGACAAGTTAAATAAATTGTTTTTAAAATTGGAAGGAGTCTAGGAAGAAGGAAGAATCACTGTCATGAAAGTAATTATATTCCAAAGAAACAAATAACTTAATTTTTTCTTGTTCTCTTTGCAGAAGTTGGGAAGTTGTGCTCCTCTGCAGGAGTTGTTGGGTAAGTTTTACATTGATTGATTTTTATGGATATTTTAGAATTATATTGTGGAAACTGCATCGTTTGATTTGGTGACCAAAGAAAATGTAATTTGTGATTTCACGGTCATATATTAAGGCTTCGGGCTTCCACTAAAAGCTCTTCCAATGAGAAGTCTGTGTACTATTTCAGATTGAGTATTGAAGTGATGTGCTGATTTATGTGAACCAACTATGTACTGTACATAATTTGCACGGTTTTAACTACGAGATTTTTTGAAGTCCTCACAAAAAACATGGTGACACAATTTGACATACCATTGATTGAGAAGCACGGTGAATCTGAATGGTTGCCTCTTGCTATGCCTTTATTTGTTTAATCTGCAAATTGATATAGTGTCTCTTTAAGGATTCTTCTTTCTGTACAGTCACACTGAGCCTGTCTGAAAGCTCCCTCCCTGAACCGCCAAATGTTTTGTCTTTTAAGACCTGGTTAAGCAGCCGCATGCCTGGCCATTTCCGCCACGCTGTCTTTTGACCGCGCCTGCCGCCGTTGTTGGGCCTGGGCCACTTGGGCTGTTCTTGCCCTCTGTGTCCTCGTTGACATGCCTGTGCTAAATTTGGCTGTCCACACTATCATTGTGAATTGGGGAACAATGGTTTGGCTGGCCTTTGGAGGCATCTTTAAAGCCTTGTCTTTGCTGCCTGGCAGAACGACTGTGAGGTCAACAAGCCATCCGTGAACATTCTATCCCTGCAGCAGGCTATTATTGAAAAACAAATTATTTTAATGCTCAGTTACAATTGTTGAAATATTTGTATCATGCGTTGCTTGAATATAACAAAACAAAAAAAACTTCAGTGAAACCTGCTCCATATAGTTGCCCATGCAACCTGAAGTAGCTGTATAACGTATAATAAGATGCTTGCGCTGCAATGTTTTCTTCCCTCTTGTCTTCCTCTATTTTTTCATTTTGCAGTTCTGTCCACATGTTGTTCCACTGCCCCCACTATCAGTACATAATTATGTGTTGTCCCACTGCCCCCACTATCATTTTGACAAAAAGGTATATCAATATTTTCATTATTTCTAGAAAAGCAGTGCAGTATAATAAGTAGAACGGCACTCGGTAGAGCACATACCTCTGACAGGCTGAACAGTTTATTTTTGTATCCCACTGATAGGCCGGATCTGTATCCATACCTTAACCAAACTCGAATCAATTCGTCCTTGTCACATACCCAACCAGTCCACCAAGTTCTTTTTTTTCTGAATCCATCCATAACTTTTCGAGATATCCTGCTCAGACAAACAAACAAACAAACAGACAGACAGGCAAACAGGGGTGAAAACATAAACTCCATCCACCTTCAGTGGTGGAGTTAAAGATATTTCATTACGTAAGTTTATAAAGATTTGTACAATTATTTTCATACTTACCACTTGCATTTCAGTAATAGCTTCGTTCTAGCAAGCCAAATCAGAATTTGAATCAGAAAGTTTTAAAGACAACCAGTGGAGGACCTGGACTCAGGTTATATAATACCTTTGTAATCATCAATGGATTGGACCTGTATTCATCCTTGGTCCAAAGAATGTAGTAGGAAGAGCAATCACAGAAATAACATTGATAAGAAAAACCCAATCTGTCCCTTTTTTTTTTCTTGAATGGCATTTGCGAAAAGCACAAGTCTGGTGTTGTGAGTGTGGCCAGAATAATGCATTCTAAGTTCTCGTATATCAGCCAAAGTACCAAATAGTTTATGCTTATTGATGTCTAAAACAGTGACATTGAAATCAAAATGAGCACTCAAGGTTCACCCAATACTGCCTCATGAAAGATTTCTGATATTTGTTCCTGATGCAAATATTGGGTAGTTGACTTTTCAGATTGCCCCTGACTGTTTGTGACATAATCTTGTGATTTAATATGACTACTGTACTTTTGGTATACTTCTGCAATGCTGTATTCCGTAAATTTCCCTCTTTTTCTTTCACCCAAATCTTTCCTTATAGATTTCTTCCTTCTCCCTGACTCTTCTGCCTTTACACTTTCACTTTCCTATCTCTTTGTTTCACCCCTTCCCTGTCTTCTCCTTATTATTCCCTTTTCCTCCCACCTTCCATATTCTGTGTTAATGAAGCTCTTGTAAAGCAGAGGAAGTGTGGGGAGGAAAAACAGGGTCATGTCATGAGCTTTGACCCTGGATTTGCTTGCATCTCACAGATTTTTGGGCAGGCCAGCGAGTGACAGTGGAAAGGGCTGGAGTGTCATCGGGGTAATTTTCAGTCATCAGGGTCAAAAGTCAGTTCGTTTCCCTGGGGCGGGGGGGGGGGGGGGATTGTACCAATGCGAGTCACTCCCAATGGGTTAACAAACATCGGTTGTAAATCTTCATGTATTTATTCAGTTTGTTGCAACAAAAGTACACGTGATCTTTTAAACAGGAGTTACAAATTAGGAGTTACACGTGGGTAGCTGGATGTTCTATCTAAATCCCTGTTTGGATTAAAACCCCATGGTGTAAAATCTTGATTCTGATGAGCTTTTCAATGCATGAATGATCCTTAAGCTCTTGTTTGACTACGTTGGGGGCTTTTTGCTCAAGGTTCATGTTGAAATAGTCACACTATTGACCTGGTGATCCTTTTACCGACGTCTCAACCAAAAGCAAAGCTGTAACAATTCCCATGAAAACAAATGTCAACTGAATTTGCATCGTGCTACACTCTTATTGTCTAAAGCTGAAGATAGAAAGATTATTGATTTGTGACCATGATATATTGCATGAGAAGTGAAAAAAAGTTGTGTATACCAACATCTGATTCCAATGATTTCCATATTATGGTGTTTTTTTGTATCATATCCTTAAAAGTGTTTTGTTTTGTTTTTACTTGTGAAATCCACAAAGAGCAGGCAAGGTTCCTCTTCCAATTTTGCTTTCAAACTGCTGGAATAAGTACATTAACCAGGATATATGCATCAGAACTGTGTGAAGTAGAATCTATGGTGTAATGCAAGCATGACCCTTGTATGTAGAGTAATTACCTCCGCCACCGAAGGTGGATGGAGGTTTTGTTTTCACCCTGTCTGTCTGTCTGTCTGTCTGTCTGTCAGTGAGTAGGACATCTCAAAAAATTATGGACGGATACGGATGAAACTTGGTGGACAGGTTGGGTGTGTGGCAAGGACGAATTTATTTGACTTTGGTGAAGATCTGGATCTGTATCCGGAAACGAGAATTTTGAAAGTGATTCTTCACCATTGAGAGATGGAGCCAAAAACAATATATAGCATGACATCTCAAAAAGTTGTGGACGGATTATGACAAAAACAGGTAGTCGAGTTGCTTAGGTGACAACAACAAGTTGATTAGATTTTGGTTAAGGTCCAGATGCAGATCTGGCTTATCGGTGGGATACAAGACGTAAACTGTTCAGTTTGGCAGACGTATGCACTCTACTGAGTGCTGTTCCAGTGGTTCTTGTTCGTCATTGTCCCTCACCCCTCCTTCAAGGTCGAAGATGAGGGACATTAAAATGAGCTCCGTCCAACCGACCGATCATCCGTCCATGTACTTTTGTGTACACGATATTTCAAAAACCGTTGAACATTTCACTTTCATATTGCAGATATCTATTTCTCATGGAATTATCTCAAACTGATGAGATCACGGCTGTGATTGGCTGAATTATATTGCCATTGCAACCATCTCAGTAACTTGGCTTGTGAATATGATATTTCAAAAAATGTTCTATATTTAGCTTTCATATTACATAGATCTATTTCTCATACCACCTAAAAGGAAGGAGACCTAGAGTATCAGTTCCTTGTGAGGGGAGGGTAAGGGAAGGGTGATAAAACATTCCCAAACAATAACATTCTCTTTTTAACCATCAGGTTCGATATAAAACCCACGCTATCTTCCTGGAAATGGCCTGCCTGTATGCTCGCACATGCAGCGACCTTTGCACCACTCCGGTCGGCTCATTCAGAATCTGATTTGTACATGTTACAGTCCCCTCAACAGAGGGGGGAGGGTGGGGAGTGGTGGGAGAGAGGGGGAGTGGGTGGTGAGGAGGAGTGGTGTGAGAGAGAGGGGAGTGGTGTGAGAAGAGGGGGAGTGGTGTGAGAGAGAGGGGGAGTGGTGTGAGAGATAGGGGAAGTGGTGGAGAGAGAGGGGAAGTGGTGGGAGAGAGAGGGGGGAGAGGAAAGGAGAGAAGAGAGAGAGAGAAGAGAGAGAAGAGTGAAAAAGAGGAAAGGAAGGGGAAAGAGAGGAAAGAAAAAAAAAAAAAAAGAAAAAAAAGAAGAGGTGGGGATTCTGGCAGATGTGACGTCCAGTTTAACATCCATTTGAGAGATGGCACACACATTGATGAATCATCCTGCCTGTGAAACACCGGGATGACAGTTTATAGCTGGGTCTGGATTCAAACCCAGGCTAGACAGCTTAGAGCGAACGTGTGTACCTCTTGGCTATCCTGCCAGCTTAGAGCAAACATGTGTACCTCTCGGTTATCCTGTCGTGATGTGGCCATTCATTGCTTTGCAACTGTAAACATTTTTTACTCATTGTAATCATTTAATTTATTTTGCCTTCTTCGTGTGCCACAGTAAGAATCATCTAATTTATTTTGATACCGTGCCGCGGTATCGCCATGGAAGCTTGTGGAGATCAAAGCTTGAAGAGCGCTTCAAGCAAGCACTCCAATGACATGGTTGAATAAACTTTAAAAAACAAAATGTTTCATTTTTTAGACTGCATGTATTTATCTATGTCGAAGTGATGGCTTGAATAATGAAAGAAGATCATACAAAAAGGGGAAACGTGGTGTAAAATAAAATTTCACATTTTCAGTAAGCCAGCCACCGTCTGATGCACTGCAGAACAATGCGTGGCCAACGCAGGCGAGTAGCCCCTGAACTTTGTTCAAGTTGATCGATGTACAGGAGACCCTCGTATAATGCTGGGATGCGTTCCTGCGAAACGCCGTGTTATCCAAAAACCTGTTATGTGACAATAATTAACATGGAAAAATCTGGGTTAAGTTCCAAATAGAAAGATTTCAACCTTTTAAGGTTGAGGACCTACATCAAAACCCCCAAAAAGCAGTAAACAATGCAGAAATAAAACATATAACAAATGTAAACATTAAAATGAATTACTTTTTAATAAGTGTTATCATGATTGGGGTTGGATACAGTACATATTGCTTGTGTCTGGCTTATTTAGGTGTGGCAAGCTGTCCAGTTGAGGTTGAAGGCTCAGAAGATGAAATGGCAGGCTGATTTGCTTGGGATTTTTTTTGAAAAATTTCAAAATGGAGTCGAGTGGCTGCCTTCATTTTCTGTTCGTTTATCTCCTTGTAACATTTTTTTTTTTGTATACATTGTCGAGGCTCATACGAGAGCAAACACACAACGCACAGCAAAGGGGGGGGGCATGAGACAAGAGGGGCGGGAGAGGGTAGAACAAAACAGTGGGGAATACATCTCCCTCTGCACCTTGGAACTTCTCATGTAGTCGGGACCATGTTTATCAAAGATGGCCATGGCTTCATCGACTAATTTGAAAACTTTAGCCATGACCTTCGTCGTGAGGGCTTTAACGGGCACAACTTCCTCAGGACTTGATTCTGATTCCTCTCTGATGCACTCCTCCTCCAGAGCCAGAAGATATTCATTGCTTAGCTCCTCCCTGTGTGAGAGAAGCAAATCCTCAACATCATCTTCGTCAACCTCCTCGAATCCCACTTGCAGTACCATATCTAAAATCCGTTGCCTTGCTTCACTGACTTTAACCTCTGTGAAACCTCTGAACTCAATCACTGCCTTAGGCCAGAGTTGATGGAGATAAAGATGATGGATATTAATGTGCGGCTGAGCATGCGTTTCCAATAAAGTCCAGTTTCATTGAGGTTAAACACCTGGGTTGGTGTGTGACCTCCATCTGCAATCACAGATTTGAAGACAGCTGGAGAATTTTCAGCAGCAGCAGCAGCTTCCCCAGTCGACTTGAGATTGTGCAATGCATGGCGACTCTTGAAAAGCTCGAACCACCCATGACTGGCAGCAAAAGGCACTGGATTATTGGTATCTTCGGTTAGATCGCCATACAAACTCCTCACCTTCTCTTGAAGGACCATTCCAGACAAGGGCATGTTCTGTTGGTTGTGATGCTCTGTCGACAAGGTCACCATTTTCTCGATAGCATCAGGCCAAGATCTTGCCGTTCTGGTAACACTGAGATTCGTTGTCTGAGTAGAGTACTTTTTCAGATTTTACAATGATTGTTACGAATAGTTCTCACTGTAGAATCATTAAGTCCCATCTCTCTTTGAATATCAATGCTGCGCTCACCTCTGTCAAACCAATCCAAAACTTTTAATTTCACCTTCAATGAATGAGACCTTCTTGACTTCTTCACTTGATCATTATCTCCAACACCACTTGTTACACACTTTGTAGCCGTAGTTTTGGCCGCTGTGAGTGAACAACTCGCTCAGAATGACGGAGCACAAATGACTCATTCAGAACGATGGAGCATGAACGACCCACTCAGAATGATGGAGTACGAACGACTCGCTCAGAATGACGGAGTACGAACGACTCGCTCAGAATGACGGAGTACGAACGACTCGCTCAGAATGACGAGTAACGAACGACTCGCTCAGAATGACGGAGTACGAACGACATCGCTCAGAATGACGGAGTACGAACGACTCGCTCAAGAATGACGGAGTACGAACGACTCGCTCAGAATGACGGAGTACGAACGACTCGCCTCAGAATGACGGAGTACGAACGACTCGCTCAGAAATGACGGAGTACGAACGACTCGCTCAGAATGAAGGGAGTACGAACGACTCGCTCAGAATGACGGAGTACGAACGACTCGCTCAGAATGACGGGAGTACGAACGACTCGCTCAGAATGACGGAGTAACGAACGACTCGCTCAGAATGACGGAGTACGAACGACTCGCTCAGAATGACGGAGTACGAAGACTCGCTCAGAATGACGGAGTACGAACGACTCGCTCAGAATGACGGAGTACGAACGACTCGCTCAGAATGACGGATACGAACGACTCGCTCAGAATGACGAGTACGAACGACTCGCTCAGAATGACGGAGTACGAACGACTCGCTCAGAATGACGGAGTACGAACGACTCGCTCAGAATGACGGAGTACGAACGACTCGCTCAGATGAGGAGTACGAACGACTCGCTCAGAATGACGGAGTACGAACGACTCGCTCAGAATGACGGAGTACGAACGACTCGCTCAGAATGACGGAGTACGAACGACTCGCTCAGAATGACAGGAGTACGAACGACTCGCTCAGAATGACGGAGTACGAACGACTCGCTCAGAATGACGGAGTACGAACGACTCGCTCAGAATGACGGAGTACGAACGACTCGCTCAGAATGACGGAGTACGAACGACTCGCTCAGAATGACGGAGTACGAACGACTCGCTCAGAATGACGGAGTACGAACGACTCGCTCAGAATGACGGAGTACGAACGACTCGCTCAGAATGACGGAGTACGAACGACTCGCTCAGAATGACGGAGTACGAACGACTCGCTCAGAATGACGGAGTACGAACGACTCGCTCAGAATGACGGAGTACGAACGATCCTGAATCGACGAACGACTCGCTCAGAATGACGAGTACGAACGACTCGCTCAGAATGACGAGTACGAACGACTCGCTCAGAATGACTGAGTACGAACGACTCGCTCAGAATGACGGAGTACGAACGACTCGCTCAGAATGACATGGTGGCAAAAGCGTCGGCCTGGTTCAAGGGTGCTCAAGCTGGTTCGAGCCTGTTGCTCTGCTTCGTGGCCTGGTTCGGCTGGCTCTTCTTGGCTCGTGGAGCTCTTTGTTCTCCGCTTGGTTCCCAGCTTGATGCGACTCATTGGCCTCATCTTGCAGGTGGTTCTTTGAGGAAGCGACGCATCGATGGCAGGGCCGGATTATTTGTTGCGGGGCCTGGGCCCTAGAAGTACGCGGGGCCCTCTCAGGGCCGCAGCATTTTTACTTCATATATGCTTATAAAAGTATTCATATATAAATGCACCAACCTAGGCTGGGAAAAAGAAAAAACCACGGTTTATGTGTAAAAACATGTATCAGAAACTACTAGTAACAAAAGTTTTATATACAGAAACACCACTATGGATGAAAACAACGAACAGAGAAAATAATCGCAAAACCAAAACGTGATGGTATCATCTCAAATCTCAATGTAGAAAGTTTTTTTGTCTTTTTGCAGATATGATTGCATTATTGCACACTTTGGGGTAATGCTACAATATATTTGCGAGATGTTAAAAACCTACAGAATCTTTTAGCTTCTTCCTGGCTTTGATTCGCGCAAAGTCCTCGATTGTTTCGCGTGTGCTTACTCTCCTGAATAGTCGTGTTCAGCACTCAGTATGGCCAGCGATGCCAAACGATCTTGGCCGATGTACTACGCAGATAGTTCTTGATCCTTTTCAATTTTGAGAATGATCGTTCTCCCGTACAGTTCGTGACAAACATTGACAGGTATACCCGCAAAGCTATCTCCACGTTGGCGAACGCTGCCACCATATCGTAGTTGTGGATTGTGGAAAACATAGTAGTTTCAGACAATTTTTCCGAGTCTTCTGTCTGCATCGTCTGAGAAATGCCTGGAAATGTACAATTTCGAAACCAGAGAAGGTTCCAGGTCGTTCGGGTAACTCTTGACCAGGTCTGCAGCGGAGTCGCGGAGCTTATCCGTCTGCATGGTCGTTATTTCTGAAAAGAATGAGAAACGTTGACGGAGTGTTCCATAGGCCTTGAGGCGATCTCCTAGTGACGTTGTTAGCTGATCAATGATGGGTATGTAGGATGTGGTCCTGAATCTCTCTCTGGGCGGTACTGGGTGTCATCGGCGCTGTCTACTTCATCATGATGTCGCTTCCTCCTTCGAACACGTCGCGATCGTCTTCGTACTCGCTGTGACCAATTTATCAATAGCAAATATGTTCAAAGTCGTCGAACCGTTCCCGTAGGTCCTGTACGAACTCTGTCAGTGATTCGAGTAGTTTCACTGCCGTGTTCAAATCGAGCCCCGGCTTCTGTAACTGCTGACTTGTCGCGTTGAACCTCTTTAGAATTTCCTGCCATGTTACTAGCAGAATCACCGTCTCAAGTTTTTCCAATTCCTTCAGAATAGCAGATGCCTCATTTTTGGCCTCTGCGTTTAATGTTCATCCATTGCAAGATCGTCAAGTACCGTGATATTTTGCTGGAATCCATTGGCCAGTGCTTCTACAGCATTGCAGGGCCGACCACCGTGTATCTGACAAGCACTTGACGACTGGCATGTGTTTCAGTGCATCGCGATGTTTGCGCCAACAATAGGTTGACTTCACGAGATAAACATACAGCCGTTGAACGATACCAAACAGAGTCACAGCAGCCGTGCAGCACTCAGCAGCACACATCCCGATGAGGTTGAGAGAATGAGCCATGCAAGGAACAAACTCGGCGAATTCGCAACGACTTTTTAGGTGCGCCTGGATGCCCCGGTATTTTCCAGACATGTTGCTGGCTTGTGGTACGATTGACCGCGACAGTCAGAGATGGAATTTTGTTCGTTTGGAGAAATCAAGAACTACGTCTGCGATCTCCTTTCCGGTATGATTCAGTAGGCACGAATGTCAAGAAACGCTCTACTGGCCCCTCTGGCAACACGTAGCGGATGGTTAGACATAGCTGGTCAGTGTGCGACACGTCCGGAGTGGAGTCCACCGATATGGAGTAATATTTGGCCCTCGAACTTCCGCTACAATGGCACTCAGAACTTTTCTACCCAACACATTGATTAGTTCGTTCATACTGTCGATGAGAGGTAGTTTACGTTACGCTCCCTTTGTTGGCATGTTTATGGAGATGTGCCGCAAGGAAAGTGTCGTACTTGCTCAGAAGCTCATCACTCCCAGGTAATTTCCGTTATGTACCGAACCGATCCCACTCGTCGTCACCTCGATGGGCAGACCACTTCACATAAAACATGAGGACATCCACGCACGTCGTAGCACTTCGTGCCAGTAGTGCTGTTCTGACTCGTACTGACGAACTAGTCCAGCTTAACCGGCCTTGCAATGATTTTCTGCTGGCCAGGCTCGACATTGCCTGTTTATGCTGATCTGAATTACTGTGTCCTTCTATCGACTCCCTAGCGTGTTTCCAATCTTGGAACCCGGATGTAAACGACTTTTAGTGTCTGAATGGGTGCAATCAGACGGAAAATAAAACAGAACAGACGGCCGGTCTCTTCAGAATAGCACAGCCAACTGAGATCGATTTCTTCTCCAGATAACGTGTGTTTCTACTGAAACAATTTTTTTGTACAATGAGAGTTTTATTTCCATCACGGACAGCGGAGTTCTTGTAGTCACTGTCTACATTAGACATTGTGCACTACCCTTCTCGATCCAGTAGTTTCGGAACTTCTCTGGTAGCTGGTCTGGCCAAAGGCCAATGTCTTTTTCATAATCTTCAGCCGTTTCGCTGTCTACTTCTGAACCACATTCTGAAGCAGAATCGTTTGAGTTTTTATCACCGCTACATCAGCAGCACTGAAACAAGGAGCAGGGCCAACAGCAGATAATGCTGACGTAGTCGTAGCTATGTTTCCCTTCGCGTGTTTATCCTGTTCATTGTATAACCCGACTGTGGCTGTTGTACTCTTAAGCCAACTTGTAATTTTGGTAGCTTGTTCCGTTCGCTTTCGGCTGCTATGCTTTCCTTCCGCTTGGCCGCACCAAACTGGTATTTTCTTCCTCGATCACGTTCACGTTCGCCATGGCTCAACCAGGTCCACACAAAGGAGTTCCTACAATAGAAAGCAATATTTCAGCAGTTGACACCTAACACACCTTAATAATAATAATAATAATCGAGATATATTAACTGGATTGATAAGAAGCCTAGGGCTTGTGGAGTATCTCTCCACGGCTCAGATTATTATTGCGAGGTGTTACCTCTGGTGGAGGAAACCGGAGAACCCGGAGGAAACCACCGTGTCTCGGCCATGACACATGATTTACATATACCACCGGTAGGATTCGAACCCACTCCGCCGAATCCACATAGAGGTGACCAGCCAGAAACCTTACCACTCTGCCACCGAGACACACCTTATAAATATAATAAAATATTATCCGGTGTGTAAACTTGAATTACACAATTATAGTATAACCACCCCAGCAGTACGCCTGCGCAGTACATAGCAAACATAGATTCAGGGCGGGCGTGTAATTTTGCAAAAATGAAATCGAGACGGCCATAGTTTGCTGGGATTGGGAAAACCCTCACTTTTTTCGTGTGACCTATTTCTGTGGTAGACCTTAAGATTGCGCTCTTATGATCAGTGGAAAGGAAAAAAAGTAAGTTCAAAGATGTAAAATAAATGATAAACATAACCAAACAGATGCCAAATTAACAGGGATATTGAGTATTTGTTTCGTGATTCACTGACCATTTACACAAACGAACTAGATTTTTTTCACAAACAAACAAAAGGGGGGAAAATAGCATCATTTCTTGTAATCTTTGCGTTTGCGCGGGGCCCCTGGGAGGCGCGGGGCCCCCGGGCCGTGGCCCTGTGGGCCCTGCCCTAAATCCGGCCCTGAATGTGAATAATGTCGTAAGATTGAAAGGAAAGCTATGAACCACCATCTTGTCCAATGCGTTCCTGAGGACGTGTATTCATAACAGGGTGGTTCCAGTTTATTTCGCAAAAAGGATCCAGAATTTTCGTCTCAGTTGTAGTTGGACAGTCAAACGTATGCTTATGGAGGATGACATTAACAGGACAAATCGCAGACTGGCCGTTCTCCGCTGTGTTCTTCGCCATGCATGGAACATCGCACGTTAGTTCCTGTTTCTGTTTGACTTGATTCTCATCTGTCATTACATTGCCTCCATTGACAAACAAGCTGAGCAAGGCGCGTACAGTAAGCATTCATGTGCGATCGACTGTCTAAAACAAAAACGGTTTGGTTCCTTTATTAGTAATTCCTCCAAACATGTGCTCAATTTTTCAGATCATAAACTATCTGCGACCAAAGAATTTGTCTTGGCTCATGGTTTCACATTCGGTATACCGAATCATACCATCAAGCAAGAGGTGTTTGTGGAGTTCGAACTTCTGAATGGTCAGCTGTTCCAGCACGGACCAGTATCCAATGAAGTAAACGAAGCACTTAAGGCCAGACTAGCCGATATTGCTCACGCTTACTATGGGATTCCAAACTATTTGTCTGATTTCCATATGCAGCGTGATTGCCTGGTCACCATACGTGACCTCAAATCCAATCCTGAAATCCAGATTTGCAGACCAGATAAAGGCACGTACACATGGTTATCTATACTAATAAAAGGCAGTGTGTGTGTCAGTGCATCTCCTCCTTAACTCCAAAGCAATAAAACCTAGCAGCCTGAAACTTTGCATGCATACTTAAATAACTCCAAGGAAGTGAAAGGGTGAAAATTGGGTGTTTGGGTTAATTAAAACACCCCTTTTCAAGATAATTAACGGCCTTATTTAATTCTATTCTTCATCAGGCGCTCCTCGGCCACCTCACTGTTTGGGTTATTAAGGCATTTCCTGGGTAACCTTGCTGGGGTCTGAAGCCGCCATGTTTTTTGGCCTGCTCAACCTGACCTTGACTTGGAACAGGCCGCAACGATTTCTTCACGATAAAGTTGTTGTTTTCACTTTCTTCACCCATATTATCGAATGCCTGTTCATCATAGCTACGAATTGCTGGGTATATTGCATTGCTTATAAACATCCGGAGACGTCAGCGTTCGTGGCTTGACATTTCGGGCGTCTCCGGGAGATGTATGTTTAACGTGTTGCTCATCGCGTGCCACACCAGCCGTTTCTTAACAACCATTTCACTGGAGTGCTTGTTTGAGTGCTTAAGATTTGAGTGCTTAACAACAGCATGGCACATGTACACTACCCACAAGACTCCGTGCAGATAATTTTGCAGGAGCAATGTAAAATGTTGTCAAAGTTTTAGCGGAAAGATCAACTTTTGAGAGAATCAATTAAAATCATTACTCTCAATTTGCAAATTTTATTCAAATATACCTAGCCTTCGTAACTCCACCAGACGATGATAAATATTGTGTTTCAAACTCAGAATTCCCAAGTAGAGTGTGTCAAAGACAATATTGGAGCTGAAATGCAATTTCAGATCGATGGCGAGACTGTGCTCCACAGTGTGGGATGGATAACTTTTCCAAAATGAAAAGCCGAATTCATGCTAATCCTCACCATAATCTAACCATAACTCCTGAAAAGCACCACTAAGTCTTGGCTAGGCCTATAACGTGGATACAAACAAAAATGTTTTGAGGGCCTTCTGACCAAAATAATAGGTATGCCATTTTGCTCAATCAGTTCCTCACCAAATCTTGCAAGAAGTTACCTCGTTAAATGCCGTGTAGAATATGGCACTTTCAAAATGACGTAATCCACCAAAAAGTGATCAGCGCACATGCACAGAAACCTCTCATAATGAAATTAAAATTAATCGGCGAGGCCTGGACATATTTCATGCCTCCCAGATAAGCATTGCAGAATGAAATCACTAAAAAAACTTTTAAAGCAACCAAAAATACTTTCAAACGTAACTGTGAGAAAGGGGTGTGCTCTGCACAATGAAAGAGTTGGAGAACTTCCTGATCAACTAGTCCAAAAAGTTGATATCTTGCAGTCCGTCTTGCAAAAACTCCCGATGACATGGTCTGTGAAAAGCCAATGGGTCGTCGATGTGTACGTTCTAACCAAACCTTTGTGCTTCTTAATACTGATGGGAAGGTCATATCTGGGGCTTGATGATGCACATGGAAAGTTTAAAATGATGATATTTACTATTAATCATGTTTGGGAGGTGGGAGGTGGGAAGTGGGAGTAGTAGTGTGAGCTCTGAGTGTAGTTATAAGTATAAATTTTTTGTTTGTTTCCGGGGCCACAAGATAAATTATGCTGGACTAGTAGAGTACCCACCCTGTGGGTGATCTTGTTCCAAGCATGCAACACGTTCTTCTGACACATACCTTTATTTGGGCAGTGTATAGGCAACTGACAGCTGCTTCGATCACTCCCAAAAATAAAAATAACCTGGGTTACGTGCATGAATCAAAAACATACCTCCTGTTTACAATTCAAAACACCTCACTGCACTGGAAAACGTGGGGACAGAAACACTGTACTGTAAATGGTGGAGACTTGTAATACCCTCCCCCACCAGGAGGCAGCAGCTACACGATACACATTTACATGGAGAATTTGTGTCCCCCCCCCCCTCCCCAAGACCACCGGTAAAAATAAAAGCACTCCTATACACTAATTTGGGTCATGCTGATCCTATGTAGCAAATCTGGATGTAATTGGCCTCGAACTGTAGGAGAAGTAGCGCACAAACACACAAACAAACACCGGTCGTGAATTATCGTCAGGATTTTTGCATCTATTGGTGAAAGGCCGATAGCTAATATTGTATTAACAGGAAATGATGGGAACCTGACTCCTATCATCCACAGATATTTCTCGTATGTACGAAACGGTATTTCCTTGAGCTCGATTTGCATTCAGGAACAGAACCATTTTTAAATTACCACTCTATTGTTTAAATGCTGAGAATTATGTTTAAAAGTCGATTTGAATCAAAGATTTCATGCTGGCAATGGCAGGTTAAAAGTGTTTGGTAAGCTAAACCAATCAGTGTAAAAACACACACACACACACACACACACACACACACATACACACATACACACACACACACACACACACACACACACACACACACACACACACACACACACACACTGCACGCGCAGAGGCCTCATTTAGCATTCATATGTCATTTTGAAAGTCCTGTATTGTTCAGTAATTAATTTGCTTTGACACATTCTTTAATTCCTGCATCCAGTGCAAAATTGTTTATACCTTTACTACCTCACTCCTCACCATCTTTTGCTTTCTCACCACACTTGAGTTCAAATTCCCCCTTCATTGCTCCTCTTCATTCCTTGCTTCCAAGGGATTATAAACGTTTGTGTGCAGTTTCCCAAAACGATTTCCCCTCTAATGAGATTACCTGTTGCTTGAGGAGTCTGTGAAAACGTGTTGGGTTACCATGCTGTGTTGTCTCATCTTTGCTTTTTAAGTTGTTGATGCCGCAAACAACGAGAGCAATGTAAATCGGAAGGAAACCAGTTTATTCGAATTCGTGTCCCACTGTGTAACTCAACACAAGTTGTAATTTTGTAACCGTCAGCCTCCTCTTATGGCTGAGCAGTGGGGCGAGTGGATGAATTGGTGGGTTAACAGCTGTTTCAGAAAGTGTTGTCACTGCAAGGAAGTCAACCTAACATATGGCAAAGTAATCTTCGTCTGGAACAATACACTCATTTGAATTTTGTTTGAATTCTGTCCAAAGTGTTCCTTCATGATGGGTTATTTCTCGAATGTACGTGGGAATGAACCTTCTCTCCAATCTCCATGGATGCCAAGTATGCTCATGTATTTTATATCATGATGAGGCCTGGCAGGATAACTTAGAAGTATGTGTACTTAGTGTTGAGTTGTTTAGCCTGGGTTTAAATCTCGGCCCAGCTATAAACTCTCACCCTGGTATTTTGTATGCAGGGCGATGCATCAATGTGTGCATCGGAGGGGCGTTAAGCTGGAGGACACGTCTGACAGAGCTGGTCGTTTATGGATGTTGAACATCCCGTGCAGTGGCTTTCATGAAGAGTCGGGTAGTTATAGTATTGCCGGCATTCTGAATAAGTTCCAAATTCTTGCCCTGACTACTACTGCAAAGACAAAGGCAACCTATCCAGTGTAACCTTTGCAATGTGGGCACTGACCTGGAGACACACTCACAAACATAAAGAAAGAGACACAGTCTGTCTCTGTTTGAACTTTTATTATATCTCTTTTGCAATGTTTATTGGGCAATCTGTTTCATTTCATGCAAATATGGCAGCTTTTGGTGGGTTTTTTTTTCTTCCACACCTTCCATGGTATGCACCATGTACACATCGGACAGAATCCACTTCTCGCTCAGTTATGAAGTATGCTTTCAAACTTCAACTCCACAACTTAATACTACTGAACAGTCGGAGCATTCTCTGCAATTTCATTAAAAGTTGAAAACACTCCAAGACCACCTAACGAAGAATTAAACATCAGACACATATGCATATCAACTGAGGGAGCACCTGAAGTATCACATTCCTTCAAAATGCAACATTATAAACAGATAATATATCATTATAAACATATTTACATACTGTATATACACAGTACAGTGGGGTTAGTTAAAACATTCCACAGGTGAAAGTAAATACAAGTATCAACTAGAACGGCACTCGGTAGAGAACATACATCCTCCGCTTGGCTGAACAGTTTATGTTTTGTATCCCACTGATAGGCTGGATCTGGATCCAGACCTGAACCAAAATCTAATCGGTTTATTCTTGTCACCTACCTAACTCATTCACAACGTTTTGTCACAATCCATCCAAAACTTTAAAAAATATCGTGCCATATATCTTTCTGGCCCCATCTCTCAATGGTGAAGAATCACTTTGAAAATTCTCCGATCCGGATCGAGATTCAGATCTAGATCTTCACTAAAATCGAATCAATTCGTCCTTGTCACACACCCAACCAGCCCACAAAGTTTCGTCTGAATCCGTCCATAACATTTTGAGATATCCTGCTCACAAATAGACAAACTGACAGACAAACAGGGGTGAAACTAGAGGGGGAGCACTCGGTAGAGTGCAAAACCTCCGCCGCCAATACTGGCTTAGGTCACTCAAATGAACCTGATATCCTATTCATTCAATTTGACGTCAACAGTGCTCACAGAGTTATAGTTTGCAACTTTCCCTTTTACTTTTAATTTTACATACTCATTCATTCGTCATAACTAGATTCCTTGAGACAGAATTGATTTTACGTGGGTATATCCACCTGAAGTTCCAAAATCAGCCGCAATTATAAATTTTGGCATGTTTTTGTTGGAAATCACTTATAACATGTAGAAATGCAAAAAAAAAAATCGAAATTTTGTTGAAAAAAAAGTTGCAAAATTTTTTTTTCTCTAACAATTTTTTTTTGGGGGGGGGGGTGGAAATCACTTAAAACATGTGGAAATGCAAAAAAAAAATTTCAAATATTTTTTCAAAATGGCCGCCATAGCGGCCATATTGGATTTTGGACCGAGTCCAAAATCTAATGGCATTATCCTTGGACCATACCTAATCCCCCCACCGGTTTCGTCGAAATCCGTCGAGGAGTTTTTCCGTAATACTGTTCACAACAACAAACAAACAAACAGAAAGGGGTGAAAACGGTAACTCAGATCTTCGATGGCGGAGGTTAAATATAACCTCCGTCGACCTTTGGTGATGCAAGTAACTGGAAAGCATCCCAAAATTCAAAGCCAGTCCGCATCCACTTTGTACTCAAGCTAAATTTGATGAAAACAGCAGCTAAAAAATATCAATAAAGTTTATTAACCAGTGCTCTCCATATTCTCATAATTAAACTAGAGGGGAGCACTCGGGAGAGTGCAAAACCTCCCGCGCCATAACTGCTGGTACTCAAGTGAACCTATATCTTATTCAAAACTATGATTTCAACAGTGCTGACAGAGTTATATTCTTCAACATTTTTTTTTTGGGGGGGGGGGGGATTGAATCACTTAAAACATGTAGAATGCAAAAAAGAAATCGAAATTTTGTTGAAAAAAAAGTTGCAAATCTTTTTTCTCTAACAAATGTTTTTTTTTGGTTTTAAATCACTTAAAACATGTAGAAATGCAAAAAAAAAATTCTCTATTTTTTTTGGGGGGGGTAACAATTTTTTTTGGGTGGGGGGTGTGAAATCACTTAAAACTGTAGAAATGCCAAAAAAAAAATTTCTTATTTTTTTTGGGGTAACAATTTTTGTGGGGGTTGAAAATCACTTAAAACATTAAAATGCAAAAAAAAAAAAAAATTCTCTAACAATTTTTTTTTTGGGGCGGGGGGACCAGATCCAAAATTTAATGGCATGATCCTTGGACCATACCAACCCCCCCACCAAGTTTCGTCGAAATCCGTCAAGGATTTTTTCCGTAATACTGTTCACAAACAAACAAACAAACAAACAACAACGAAGGGGTGAAAACAGTAACTCCATCCATCTTCGATGCGGAGGTTATAAAAGTTTGTTGAAAATTTGATGATGAAAGCTCAAATTATAAACGAGAAAGCATCTCAAAATGCAAGTGGACAAAATTATGGAAACATGAGTGATTAAAAAAACCTGTCATCTCACGCTGCTTTGCGGCTGACGGGCTAATAAGGGCTATATGTGCTTACTGTGACTTTGCCTTTTGACATTTGACGCAATTATTAATTATTCTTATCCATATTTTCATAAAGGTTTCCTGAAAATTTGATGGCAAAAGCTCAAATGGCAAAAATGTTTTGGCCGAGACAGACACACACACACACACACACACACACACACACACACACACACACACACACACACACACACACACACACACGTCAGACTAGCTGAGTATGTGAAATGCTCAACAGACGATCAGATTGAATTTGTAAACAAACATAAACACAACAAACCTGAAAACGTATCCCTAATTCATCTTGCAAGGAATTTCCAAAAACAGGTGCGAATCGAAGATATCACACAGGAAAATGAAACAGCAACAAACACAGCCCAAACAATTACAAAACAGACAAAATAAATATATAATATCAAAAGAAACATCAACAAATATACACCAACAACTGGAAGAACGACAAAAGAGCAGGAAAATACAAAGAAGAATTGAACCGAGTTGGGATCGACAAACTATCAGAACAACTTTACACACAACACAACCAACCTACACAGAGTGATTCATTGGCATATCTGTAAAAATTTCAACATCCCAGTTCCAGGAAACTCATGGAAACACGAACCAAGGGCAATCATTGAAAATAAGGATGTCATGCTCACGTCCGACCTGATGATCCCATCGAACAGGAACATAGAAAACAAGGCCTTGCGACCAGACATCGTTCTCAGGAACAAAAAGGAAAAGACAGCATTGCTGATTGAGATATCACTTCCCAGCAATTTGGGCTTAAATAATGCAGAAATCAAGAAAATGACCAAATACCAGGACCTCAAAAAATGAGATCGAGATCTTTGAAGCTGAAGAGCATCGGAATAGCACCGGTGATAATTGGAGCAACAGGAGTAATAAAGAAGAACCTCACTGACATTTTGAAAACCATCCCGGGAATATTACTATAAACGAACTACAAGTGGAGGAAGTCCGGGATTCAGTGACTATCCTGAAAGAGCCCTCGGAACAAAACTTTCAGAACAACAAAGTTGAACAGATTGGTCCATAAACTGTGATCCCATACCGAAGCAAAGGTGGATACTTTGAGTCCTGGGAGGACTTTGTTCCATCTCCTCAAACCCGCAAATGGATATAACAACCAACGGACAGACACACACAAGTTGTTTTTCCACCGGTCCTTCAAGATGGCAGCCCATTGCCATCTAATGCTGCACGACATGCCTACCCATGATCTCTTGTTTGCTCACAGACCCTTTGTCCACTGGCAACTTCCTCTGTCCCAAACCCATCTTGTTACCCTCACCAGAGTATAGTGGGGCAGATACAGCAATTTTGAGAGGAATCGTGCCAATGATGATACAAGCATCAAATTTGACACATTTGTTCTCCAGGGATTCTAATCAAATCTGCCTGATTGGCCATTTGAAAATCCAAATTTAGAAAAATTTGAAAAAAAAAAAAAACTTCAAAAAGTCAAGATCACGAATCAATGTTGGATGCTGGCTGAGATTGGTGAATGTTTCAGAAACATCATCAAAGACGTTCCAAGTCTGCCATGCAGTTTCTTCCCTTTACCGCGGAAGGCAGACACGACGTCACATCCAGTGAATGCATGGAAGTATGGGATCCCTCTAGCTTTCTCAGGCCCTATTGCAGAAACTACCTCATGGACTGGAATCCATCGCGCCTTGGCTCCTTGGCCAAAGGCAATCCACATGTTTTCAAGACCTAGTTCCTGTAAGGATGGCAGTACAGATATTGCTATGACTAGTAGTCCGTGTCATTAGCCTTAATGATAATGGACTTGCTACCATCCGTCGTTGCATCCCTGGCGTGTACAAATATTCGAGTGTCAGCTTCTTCATGACAACATGGAGACACAGCATCCAGTAACTTCCTTGTGTTGCTAATGGCATCTTCTCCTTTGTGACAATGACTGTGCTTGTCGTCTGTGCTTCACACATCTTTTCCGCAAGGAAGTGAAACAGCTCAGTCTTGTTGCTGCATCTCGAAGAAAGCTTCTCCAGTTACTTGGGGTCTTACTGTTCCTGTCACTCTTCTTCTGATTCCTTGCCCCCTTTTCGACCTTGCCTCGGACTTCAGACTGACTTCTTGTACACATCAAACACTACGTCCACCCTCTCGTACCTGGCACCATAGGATTCCACCTTTGGGATGATGTCTTCTTTAGCATAGTCATCAAATATCTTTGAAGTGCGTGGAGGTAGGGCATTGATAAGTGCTGAGCCATCAATGATGACTGCATCTCCCTTGGTTCTCTGTCTGGGATGTTCACTTGCGCTTCAAGAATTTCAGCCAGCTGTGACTTCAAATTTTTGAATTTTTTTTTTTTTTCAAATTTTAAAAATTTGGATTTTCAAATGGCCAATCGGCAGATTTGATCAAAAGCCTGCCAGAAACAGAAATGCCAAATCTGATGCTTGTATCATAATTTGCACGATTTTTCTACTATCTACTACACTAGTAGAGGGTATTGCATTTTGGTCTGTCTTTCTGTTTGTTTGTGTGTTTGCCCGCACAGAACGTGAGTACGATTTTTCTCTGCAAGCGCTTGTCGGATTGCCACAAAATTTTCACCATAGGAGCGACGACTCATGTAGAATGTTTTAATAATTATGACGTCATCGGTCACGTGGGGTGGCAGCCGTGTTGGAAAAAAGGAAAAACTTTGGACCTCTATCTCCGAAACCGCACCTAGGAAAAATTGATACTTGGCACATGGCAAGTACTCCACAAGAGGAATTGGTGTGATTTTTTTTGTATGATGTCATAGGTGCCTTCGTTATGACGTCACAATTGCATACATAGAACGCTACATCCCCTCAGTATGAAAAATGTCGAGGGTCATCTTAGGATAAATTGGTCGACAGAAAAAACATTAATGACATCTTCGCTCACGTGATTCGGCAGTGATTTTTATTTTTATTTTTAAACCTTCAAAAATCTTCTTCTCTGAAACGGCTGAACAGATCGAAGCGAAACTTTACAGCAATGACCGCCTACGCCTATCCATAAGGAACAAAACCTTCCCACTTATGACATCGTAGGTCACATGGTTTTTGCAGCCATATTGGATTTGCCCAAAAACCTTCAACAATCTTCTTCTCCAGAACAGCTTGACAGATCGAGGGGAAACTTCACACACATGTTCCCCAAGCACTGGGGATACCAGCATGTTCACAAATAATTGATAGATCACATTGTCTGGCAGCCATTTTGGATTCAACAAAAATATTTTTTAAATCCTTTCTCTTGAACAGCTTCATCGATCGACGTGAAACTTTAAAATTATGATCTAGTAGTCATGGGAAATATACGTTTTAAATTTCAACCTGATCAGTCCGGCAGCCATAATTATTTAATTTTTTGAATCTGGGTTCTTTTGGATTTTTATTTTTTGTTTTTGAAGAAGACTCACTTGGCTGTGCCTGAATGGGTTTGAGGGTAGAGGAGTAGCAGCCGAAACCCAAATCCTATCCAGGTTCCTCCTGATGAGTTCATCTTTCCTTTTTGCTTGTTCAGGTTCCTTCTGATGACTACAATGCAGTCCTGTACCTGCAGTATTTGGTGTTCCATTTGATTTGAATTGAATTTATTTTAATACCATTCTGAATTCACTTGAATAATAAACGTCAGGGTCAAGTGTCCGATCAAAGCGGGGTTGCATAAAAGCAGGACGTCTTGTTACCCCGTCATCACTGCCAGCAGTTAAAGTGGCAGTACTAGTTATGTCTATTATTTCCTCCACCACTGAAGGTGAAGGAGGTTATGTTTTCACCCCTCTCTGTCTGTTTGTTACTTGCAAAATCGAACATTTTTTCAAGTATATTGGTCAGTCGATTTTGTTATTCTGTTTGTCTGTTTGCCTGTTTGTCGCCTACAGGTCACAATTTCAAACTGATCTTCACGAAACTTCACCACATGGTAGAGTTTGTCATAAGAAGAAAGCCTTTGTTTGAAGATCAACATGGACCAAACAGGTCAGCATAGGCCCAAAGGTCAACAACTTAGGTGAGATTTCTAAAATCCTCATTTTTCATCCGATTGACTTGAAATTTGAAGAGGATTTTTTTTCAGGTCACCGAATTCAACCAGCCAATTATTTTTGTGGTCAACATCGACCAAAAGGTCAATATAGTCCCAAGATCAACAACTAAGGTTGTATTTCTAAAATCCTCAATTCTCATCCAATTGACTTGAAATTTGAAGAGGATATATATTTCAGGTTGCTGAATTCAAGCATCAATTATTTTGTAGGTCTACATAGGCCAAAAGGACGATATAGGCCAAATTCTAAAATCGTCAATTTTCATCCGATTCACTTGAAATTTGAAGAGGAGTTGCCTATTTGGTCATTGAATTCAACCACCAATTATTTTTGAGGTCAAATTTGTTTTATGGATTTTGCAAGTATCGTGCTTTCCACGACGTCTTCTTGTTTGTTTGTTTGTTTATCTGTTGGGCTGTGACAGGCATATCTCAAAAAGTTGTGGACAGATTCGGTGTGTGACATGGACGAACTGCTTCGATTTTGGTGAAGATCCGGATCCGGATCCGGATCCGACTACTAGAATTTTTCAAGTGATTTCTCACCATTGAGAGATTGGGCCAAAAACGATATATAGCACGATATCTCAAAAAGTTGTGGACGGATTTGGGCGAAACTTGGTGGACAGGTTGGTGTGTTGCAAGGACGAATTGGTTCGATTTTGGTGAAGATCTGAATCCGGATCTGGATACGAGAATTATTTAATTTTCAAGTGATTTTCACCATTGATCGGGCCAAAACGACATCGTACTGCATAGCATGATATTCAAAAATGTATTGGGCCCGATATGTTCTCGTGGATCAGGCCTTACGTGGCGGAGGTATGCGCTCTACCAAGTGCCCTTCTAGTTAATTTTGTAACACACCTGTACACAAACCACACAAAATACACCACACAAAACAAGTCCTGGCAAGGGTCTGCAATCTCTGATTGTTCTTTTTCTTGTTTATATCTGCATCCCTTGTCTGTCCTGTTCCTATTACCTTATCAGATTTATTTGAATCACATAATCATTTGCAAATAGGATCCTTTATGGCATCAGCATTTTTAAAGTGTTGTCCACTAAGGTTATCTGTGTCGGTTGAACGCTTAGGAATATGGCTAGGGTTAGGAACACATGGTATTTCAACCTCACGTGAAGTCTGGCACCGACTTCAACCAGGTCATCATTTGAGCAGGTCTTCTTCATGCATGGATTTAGTTTCTTTGTATCTCGGTCTATTGCTCTGTGTGGACAATCAAAGAGCTTGATATCATGAAGTTCAAGAGTATGACATCATAGTGGATCATGAGGTTCAAGAGTACGAGACCTGAAATCTCCTTGGGAACAATGTCCGTGGCTTTGTAAGACAAATGTGTGGAATTCTTTCTTGACTACAGATTTTTTTTTAATGACCCCATTATTCTTAATAGCATCACATTATTGACTGACACTTCATTCTAGGTGTGAAGTAGTGCAATTAATGATTTGACCTTTGGCAACCCAAGAGTTATGCCTCCTTTTCAGCCTCATCATGCTGAAGGTTGTGGGTGATAAAATATTTTAAAAGTCAGAGACAGGTCTTGGCAGTGTGAGAACGGTGTGAAAGAACAGTGTGAGGGGTGAGGTAATAAGAAGAAAGCATCATGAGTTCATGTTATGGCTGGCCGGCATAAGCCCATAACATTTTATCGGCGATTTTAGCCTGCATTGCTAACCTCGTGATTTATAATGCACAAAAACCCGGCTGGCTGGACTAAATCATCCAAAGGTGAAATAGTATGATGCGAAAGAAGTTAGATGAAATCGTATGGGCAATGTGGTTTCTCACCTGAGGTGAAACGCAAGCTCTTGTCGACTCATGCTTGTTGACTGAGCAGGAGGCAGTGATAGAGCACCACTTGAAAAGGTCAGGCCCTCACCAGAGATCCCAAAGCGGGGCACGCGACCTGAAAAGGCTGCCTGCCTGCCACCTTTGACCATCCGCCCCCACCTGTCACCTGAACCTTAGTCGTAAATCTGGGCCACGGTCAAGCTGCTCCTTCCCACTCGGCATTTCCTTTTGTACATTGGCTGCCGATGACAGGGATTTGTCGTCATCCACAACGGATGTCGTGCTATCAGGTTCCCAGTGATGTTTTCCTACTCCAACAGTAATTCGTAAACTCCCTTCTCCGATTAGTCTGGGCAACTTCACAAAAAATTTCCCCAAGGAATGAAACATCATTAAAGGGAATAGTAATTAACGTCAAATGTGCTCTGATATTCTTACAAAAGCAAAAATCCCATTGCAATGATAATGCATAGCATGACATTTGTACAAGTACTGCAAAGTTCTAAAAGCCAATTAAAAGATAAAAAGCAAAGACAGTATGTAGTGTTATGCACATGAATGGCTTCTAGAAGGTTGGGAGGATAGCCTAGCCTAGAGGTACACATACTCGCCTCCAAGCTGTCTAGTCTGGGTTTGAATTCTGACCCTGCTATAAGCTGCCACCTTGGTGTGTTGTGGGCAGGGTGAGGCATCAATGTGTGCCCCGTCCCTCAGATTAACGTTAACTGGAGAACCTGTCTTCCAGCGCTGGACATTCGTTGGACATTAAAGATCCCACAGTGTCCTTCGTTAAGAGTAGGCAAGCTATCGTTGGCATCATGAACAAATTCCATACTCCCGTCACCTTCGGTCGAACATCAGGCCGAAGCCAACTGGTTCCTGAAAGACCTGGGCTAAAACCATTCCTTGGCTCATCTAAAAAGGTGTCAATAATTGGAGCTGTTAAAGAAGTTGAAGACATTATGGCTCGTCCAAAGCATCGTATTATTGTTGGGGAAAAAAAATTCCCAAATAATCTTGAACACAACACTTGAAAATAATTATGAGCAGGTGGTAGGACACA
>CM068954.1:135731932-135747344 GCA_035128595.1 Eptatretus atami | reverse complement strand
CAGGTGAGCAACCTGAGACGATGGGGAGGCACAATCCGTTCTTGCTTACAATGTGTAAGCATACCCTTCTTCTTCTTCTTGCATATGGCAGCTTAGCTGCAAGGGTAACTATCATTTCTTGGAAGCACGACTGTGTCGCTGATGCAGTGCCCCTCTACCAGTACACACTGGTACTTCAATTTTGCCAACCTCGGAAGGATGACAGGCTGAGTCAACCCCTGGTGTATTAATTCAGCAGCCAACGGAGCTTCAACTCAGGACCCTAGTATCGCAAGCCACCACCCTAACCACTAAGGCAAACACAGGCTTGTAAGCATACCCCATTAGTGTATATATTTACATATAAATATATAATATATCTTCTATCTATATATTACTAAAACTATCATCTTGTGTATATATATATATATATATATATATATATATGTATGTATGTATGTATGTTCCCGAAATACAGCCAAAACGGTACACAATAGCACAAAAGTTTTAGGGCCACTTTACTCACCATTCGCCTGCGGTGTGCAGTATCAAGTTTCATTAAAATTGGGCAACGAAAAAAATTATTAAAAAATCAATTCCCCATTCAGTCAAGTACTTTCCGGGAGTATTTCATCAATGCAAACAACCTCAGCGGTATAGTTCCCTGGAGCTATCTTTTTTTTTTCCTTGAAATGATTTTTTTCATCAACCACTGTCACAACGGGAACCCAACGGGTTCACGGTCGTCTAGTACATATATATATATATATATATATATATATATATATATTATATATATGTAATATATATATAATATATATATATATATATATTTCATGTAAGGCCTCAAGGAGGCGTGACAAGCTCGCTCAGATGTCGGCCATCCAACCAGAAAATGTGTACACAAGGTTGGTGCTTCCCCCGGGTGAGCTGGCCCATCGTTTTCCGGAGCTGGAGAATATAATGAATGAGGTTTTCATGCCTATTAAATTGCATTACAACATGTCGTAGAAGAGACTGTAGTTAGCAGTAGGAGCTGCATTGTTGGCATATGTATTGTCGTGGGGGTGGCGGTCCAGCTTAACCCCCCCCACCGAAATTGTGGTGACAGGTGGTTAACACCGCCAGCCCCCGGACGGTCGAGCGGTTCCTTATTAATAGGAAGTGGACACGTTGATCCTCAGAGATTATCACACATGCTCGAAGGGCATGGGGAAATAGCGGAGGGGTAGAGGAGCACAGCACTAAGGGGGTTTATACTCGCACCTCACTACAAATACATGGATACAGTTTATTAAAATTAACACATTTAATTAACAGAAACAAATATTTACAAAGGACAATAATTCAAAGGGTAATGATAAAAACATGAAGTAAATAAATCCTAAAGTCGAGGCTCCTCTTCACACGGACTCAAATACAGACAAAGGGAAAACGAAAGAAAAGAAAAGAAAATCCCTCCTTTTAACTATTCTTGTACTTCACTTGGCCCAGAGCTCATCATTGTGGAACTTGGAAGCAAGGCGCTTGTATTCGCACGTGCAGACATGCGCAACAAAATGGCGCTTCTCTCGTAGCAGGACAAAAGCACGCCAGGCAATCCGTGAGTGGCACTCCACACCAAAGCTCAGAGACCTAGTGCAACGGCTTCGTGTGCCGATCATCCTCACCAACTCAACCAAGAGCCAAAGGCCAGAGTCTTCCTTCACCACGTGAGCCAAATCGCCTCAACACGAATAGAAGGGTCGTGTCATCCTCCTCGGCATGTGCTCACCCTCCGCTCTCGCCTCTCCAAAATCCGTAACCCCCTTCCTCTTTGATCAGGGCTCTCCAAAATGCGCAAGCCAACCTTTCTCTTTGATCACGCCTATATATCCTCCGCCTCCGGGGTGTGGCCTGCTTGCACAAAACCCGGGAAGGCGGGGCTTCTACCCCATCGGCTGCCTTCTGACGTCACGCCCATCCATCAGCCTCGGGGGCTTGACTTTGCCTGTTGTCACCCTTTTGAAGGCAGGGCTTTCTGCCCGCTTGTTGTGGTTTTAGGGAAGTGTTCCCCACCTTTATTGCCGATGTTGAAATATAAAAACAAAGGGAAAATCACAGAGGGGCGACTACATACTGGGGAAGCTTATATGCTTATGTTAACACTGTTTTTTTATGACTGAAAAGTCTTGTGTGGTCATAGTTTACATTTATACCTTTTGTGTGTTCAAAGTTTGCATTTATACCTTTTGTGTGTTCGTTATATTAATTTATCAGGTTCTGCGGCAGGGGTAACAGTGCTTTGGAAACACCTTGTAGATTATTGGTGTAAAAGTGTTACCTTAGAAGTGGAATTTGATGTTATTCGTCGAATGAATGCTCGTGAATGTGCCATTGTGTTTCTGCGTTGTTTGCCCCTGATCTATAAATATGGTGCCGTTCAGGAAGAAGAACAAGATGTACCATCAACTTGGAAGAGGTTTATTTGTATTTAAATGTCTGGTAATTGTTTTGCATTTATTTATACATATATGTACTTGAATATAACTGTCATTAACTAATATAAAAAAAACGCTTCGGCACTATACAGCGATTATTAAAAAAAAAAAAAATTCTTCTAAATTTTCGAAAACGTTTTTTCCTAAAACACTCGCTGGCACTCACTGATGAACCTCTGAAAGTTGATGAAGATCCGTTCAGCCATCTCTGAGAAAAATGGTGACAGACAAACACACAGACAAGCCGGTAGGCGACGAGGGATTCGCTAGGATCGAAGCGCTGAATACTATGCTTCATTCTGACCGATCCACACGACAGATTCATTGCAAAGACGTATTGGTTCACATACAATTGTTCCTCTGCCTGGCAGATTTTCCTATTGCGTATTGTCAACTGGCACTCCTCATAAAAAATGACGGTAAATGACACCCTATTTTTGAAGGACCATTTGAAAAATAACTGGTTTGCTGGTTTGTGCTGTGGAGCCGCCTCGCGTTGCAGACACACACACACACACACACACACACACACACACGGAAAACCCGATAAACTTCTCTCAATGCTCTTGTTGTTTAACCACACCTCCTGAGCCACACAATATTTTTCATAAGCCACACCCATTTCCCACAAGCACTCCCACTTTCCTACGCACTCCCACTTTCATCAACCACGTCCACTTTCCCTAAGCTCCGCCCACTTCCTAAACCCTCATAAAAGACGGAAATAGACACCCGATTTTTGAAGGACTACCATTTGAAAAATAAACCTCAATCAAAAATCGGCTCAAGTAAAATTTTCTAAATTACTCGAAGTGTTTAATTCCGAAGTCTCGTTTCTCTACATCAAAACTAAAGGACAAGTATGAAAAAACCGTACGCGGTTTTTCGGCCGCTGCACAGAACGGGTGGTTGCTAGGCAAAGAAATTCAAATGCGCACATTCCCAGCACATATTGCAAATGTTGGCAAAGTTCATCGAAATCGCGTTCGCTGGTTCGTGCTGTGGAGCCCGTGTTGCAGACACACATACACACACACACACACCACCACACACACACACACACACACACACGGAAAACCCGACAATGAGGGAATCTAGCATATATAATGGTTTAATCTTTTCATGGGCTTGCATTTTAGTTTAGATCCTTTTTCACCCGCACCATCAGCTCCCGCGGCAAATTGAAAAAACAGGGATCAAACAAAAGAGAGCCACGGGAGGGACGCTCAGCGTGTGAATTTTCTTGCCTACAACCACACCGTCGGTGCACGGCCGAAAAATAGCCGTGTACGGATATTTTCACATACTTGTCCTTTCTAGTTGAATAAGTCAGAGAAACGGAGAACTTCGGAATTAAACACTTCGAGATATTTAGAAATTGTTACTATGAGCGCGATTTTGATTGAGGTTTCTTTCAAATGTAAGTCGCTTCAAAAATCGGGTGTCTATTTTACCGAGTATTTTTTAATGAGGGGTTTAGGAAAAGGGCGGAGCTTAGGGAAGTGGACGTGGTTGATGAAAGTGGGAGTGGCGAGAAAGTGGGAGTGCTGTAAATGGGTGTGCATTTTTTTGTCCTTGTTGTGACTGTTCTGTTTTGACTTGTATTATTTGGTATTTGGGCGTTTAATAGATGTTATGAAGTTTTCTTGGCGAATCCAACAAAAAAATGGCTCTCTTTTGTGTAGATCCCTGTTTCATGCACGGCCCGGAACCACTTGCGCCCACCTGGTGCCTAAGTGTGGCCCTTGACGGTGCCAATAATACACAAATGTGAAAACACCCATCAAACACCATAAATGCTATCAAATTGACCCAATGGTTTCAAATGAGTGTTCGAATACGAAGCATAACAGTAACATAACTACTCAGGATATGGTTGCAGGATACTAACAATTACACTCTTGCAGCCCAGTTAACCACAACGAAGAAGAGTATGTGGAGGCGTGGCCGAAGAGCAGCCAATATGGAGTCCTGCAGGCAGTGTGGATGTCTTATCGGCAAATGTGGCCCCCCTCTAAAACAATCGTGAAGATCACTAGTATAGATGATTCGTAATACCATAGCAGAGTACCCGCCCTACGGGTGACCTTCTTGCAAGCATGTAACATGTTCTTCAGACATGTCCCTGTATTTGGGCTTTGTATAGGTAACAAAAAATAAAAAAGAACCTGGGTTAAGTGTATGAAGCAAAAACATGTGAACTGCTTATGTGAATATCTAATATATTGTGGTTATACAGCTCAGATAATTCAAATCACACCATTCTCCCCCAAAAGGAAGAAAATGCTAAAATGGGTGAAAATTTTGTTTTTCAAAACTTGATAGAATCAAACGAAACGTGCACAGGCATAACTTCAGGGTGCTCTCCTTAATGCCTGAAAGTTTCAGCTTCCAAGGTCATATCCTCTCAGAGGAGGAGACAAAACATACAATATACATAAATTACATACATCCATCATCCAACAATATATGTGTGTGTATGTATATTATATATATATATATATAATATATATATATAATATATATACAGTCTATATATATATATATATATATATATATATATATATATTATATATATATATATATATATATATATATATATATATATGTGAATGAACATACTGCATATAGATTGTTCACTTTGCCTCACCATAGAAAATGGCTTTACCAGTAAGGAGCACGTGCAATTCAGTGAATTTTCCCAGTAATTTACATTACATGGAGACAACCACGTCTTGCTTTTGTGGATCAATAATTGGTGGTGAAAAGCATATAATATGACCGGGCCGCGTGATTATACATTGCTAGATTCGCGAAACGCGGCATATTTGAGCCAGTGGAATAAGATAGACTGGTGCAGACGTTTACAAGCAGACGTTTACAATCTGCAGTTACCCATCTGTTTCTCCTCCCACACTCTCACTCCCTCTTTCCAATTGTCACATTATCTGGCTCCAGATGCTCAGCATGGGGTGTGGGTTATGGGGCTGTTGAAGGCATGGAAAAGCAGGGTATGGGATGGGTAGGAGGATAAAAAAACCACTTTGATGTGCTGGCGGGGGCTATAACGTTGTACCCCTTTTTTGTGTCCAAAGGCGGTGTGACGATGATGAATTTAATCAATCTGCTTTTGGTGATGTCAGCGCCTGCTCCACAGGCTGATCTCTTCTACCTTGCAGGTTATGTCTTATGTTCTTGCAAAATAATTACTTGAAATATGTGTTCTCTTTGGAGTGTCAACGATATTGGAAGATAGAGATGGCCGCAGGTTGCTGTGGCTAAAGAATTGGCACGGAAGTTGGGGAGGATTTTTGGTGTAGATGAATCCATGTGGTGGTAATGGGTGCCATCTGCTATGAAATGAGCGTGACAATGTAAAACTTTCAAAAAAGGATAAAAGGATCGAGTTCGGTGGTCACTATATTGAGATGTTCAGGTTATTTAACTAAGTTAACGCACTAGAAAGTGAAGGCATGACGTTTTTGTCTTCAGCTGAGAGAGTTTAATGTGAGGCAGGATTATTGAGATATGGGAAGCAAAAACCTCCATCCAAATGGGATTTGCATTCCATGTGGAGCAATAAAAATAAAGTAGGCTAGATTTGGGAGTCAGGCTGTGGGGTCAAATACTGTTTTTATTTTATAAAATTCTTCAGGAACCGAAAACACCACTTCTGTTCCAGTAGTGGCAGGAAATCCAACCACTCCTGAGAAAAATATGTGACACTGGCCTGAAACTACATAGAAAAGGGCTAACATCTGTGCTGGGTTTTGTTGGTACAGAGCCATTCCTTCATGGTTGTGAGAGGTGGGGGAGGCATTTTGATTCTCCGTCACAATTGATTCAATAATTAACTTGCACCCATCGTGGAGTTGATAGGTATGAGTACATGAAATCACATCATAATGACATAATTTCCCATTCCCCTTATAGAAATGTCAATTTAAAATGATACTATAATTTTGGAATATTTATTGATGGGAGGCATGCCATGTGTCACATTTAAAAAAAAAAAAATTTGTACAAAGTCTTTACTCGGAGTAAGGTGATAAACGATCTCAGGCAATGCACTGACAGTGTGACAGCAGGACAATATGTGGACACAACAAGGAAATTAACAAACAGGAGGAGGAGGAGGAGAGAGGAGAGGACATGTAACAGGGCAGCCTGCAGATAGATGGGAAGGTTAAATCAGGATAGAATAGATCACAGGTAGTGGTGGAGGATGACCTAAGGTGGAGGTGTACTGCCAACTTGAAGCCCTGGAGAGAAGAATGAGATTGAACAGACTGAGGAAGGAGGACCCACAAGAGAAGAGAAGAGAAGTTTGAGGAACAAACTTGGCACAGAAGATGGGGGAGCATGCAGTCAGCCTGGATTTGGGGAATTTCAAAAGGAGGGAGTTTCTCAAAGAATGCATGCTACCAAGAGAGACTGGCAAGAGATGGAGGGAGGAAAGAGCAGAGACAGCAACATTGTAGGAGAGATGGTTAAAAAAAAAAGAGGCCACCATTCTGTCTGTGATATGAGAGAAACAGGCCTTATGCTTCTGCCTCATCACGGAAGATGCCAAAAATGTTGAGAGCTTTATGTTCCACAGAATCCTGGAGAGTCGAGTGATATGGGGGTGCCTTCCCCCTCTATTCCCCTTTACACGTGAAAATTACTCCGTTAAGCTAAGGACAAAAGCCTTGTAGTCTTTGAGATGTTCAGATTTGCCAAGGAAGGAATTAGCATGATGGAAGATGCCCAGTTTTGCTTTGAAAGCCAGCTTTGGTACAGTGCCTTCAGAAAGTATTCACACCCCTTGACTTTTGTCACATTTTATTGTGTTACAGCCTGAATTTAAAATAGATTACATTAAAAAAATTTGTCACTGATCTACACAAAATACCCCATAATGACAAAGTGAAAACATGTTTTTAGAAATTTTTCCAAATTTATTAAAAATGAAAAGCTGAGATGTCTTGCATCAATACGTATTCAACCCCTTTGCTATGACACTCCAAATTGAGCTCAGGTGCATACAATTTCCTTTGATCATCCTTCAGATGTCTCCACAACTTGATTGGAGTTCACCTGTGGCCAATTCAATTGATTGGACATGATTTAGAAAGAAAAACACCTTTCTATATCAGGTCCCACAGTTGACAGTGCATGTCAGAGCAGAAACTCCACCATGAAGTCGAAGGAACTCTCTGTAGAACTCCGAGATATAATTGTGAGGAGGCATGGATCTGAGGAAGGGTATAAAACAATTTCTGGAGTGTTGAAAGATCCCAAGAGCACAGTGAGAGCTCCTTCATTAGGAAATGGAAAGGATATGGAACTACCCAGACTTCCTAGAGCTGGCCGTCTGACCAAACTGAGAAACTGGGAAAGAAGGACCTTGGTCAGAGAGGTGACCAATAACTCAATGACCACTCTGACAGAACTACAGAGTTCCCTGGCTTTGATGAGAGGACCTGCCGGAAAGACAACAATCTCTGTAGCACTTTATAAAATCTAAGCTTTACGGGAGAGTGGCCAGACAGAAGCCACTCCTGAGAAAAAGGCACATGAAAGCATTCCTGGAGTTCACAAAAAGTCGCGAGAAAGACTCTGAGAGCATAAGGCAAAATATGTGGTCTGATGACATGAAAATTTAACTATTTGGCCTGAATGCAAAGCGCTACATCGAGCAGAAACTGAGCACAGCTCATCACCCATCTAACACCATCCCTACCGTGAAGCATTGTGGTGGCAGCATCATGCTATGGGTGATGCTTTTCACCGGCAGTGACTGGGAGAATTGTAAGGACAGAGGGAACAATGAATGGAGCCAAATACAGACAAATCCTTGAGGAGAACCTGCTTCAGAGTGCAAAAGACCTTCGACTGTGGTGAAGATTTACATTCCAACAGGACAATGACCCCAAGCATACAGCCAAAGCAACACTGGAATGGCTTCAGAACAAGAACGTGAAAGTCCTTGAGTGGCCCAGCCAAAGCCCAGACCTGAATCCCATTGAGAATCTGTCGAAAGACTTGAAGATTGCTGTTCACCGATGCTCCCCATCAAACCTCACAGAGTTTGAGTAAATCTGCAAGGAAGAATAAGAGAAAATCCCCCAATCTAGATGTGCAAAGCTGATGCAGACGTACCCAAGAAGACTCAAAGCTGTAATCGCTGCCAAAGGCTCTTCAACTAAGTATTGACTCTGGGTCGGGGGGGTCAAAGGGGTGGGAATTTCTAAAAACATGTTTTCACTTTGTTATTATGGAGTATTTTTGTTGATCGGTGACAACAGATTTAAATAGAATCCATTTTAAATTCAGGCTGTAACACAACAAAATGGGACAAAAGTCAAAGGGTGTGAATACTTTATGAAGGCACTGTATATGGTAAGCCCAGGAGAAGTCGTGGCTGATAATGAGACCAAGAAATTCAAGATACAGAATTTCTTCCAGTGATTTATTCTGCAACTACATAGTTGGGTTTGTTTTATAATCAATCTGGAGAGACAGCGTGAGAATGTGACATTTGCATGGGTTGAAGAACATGTTCCAAGTGTTCGACCAGCATCTGATTATTTCAGGTCAGTGGAGAGGGAAGCCTTTGTTTCTGACCTTTCAGGGGGACATGGAACTGCAGGGCATGTTGTGGAGTTATCTGCGAAGAGAGCATTTTCCATGAATGTGTAGGAGAACCAGGCCCAAGACACTGCCTTGAGATGCTCCACCCTTGGGGAAATACATTGGAAAAGTAGAGGACACCATTGAAAGGGATTTGTTGACCATTTGAATACAGGTGTTATTACAATAAGCATGATGTAATAAGTAATTTTTGAACATTTGAAAAATAATGATGGAAAAAGGAACTTTTGGTGCTCGCACAATCCTGCACGGGTCACCACTCCAACACAGGGTAGCAGCAAGCTGGCACTCATTTTGCCGAACCTCGGAAGGATGACAGGCAGAGTCAACCCCACCTGGTATTAATTCAACAGTAAAGTGGGATTTGAATTCAGGATCTGAGGATCCCAAGCCCACCACCCAAACCATTAAGCCAACACCAGGCATACTTTGCTGTTCATCATTATCCGAAACAACTTTTACAAGTCTGCCAGGATTTTTATTCATGGGATCCAATGAGTTTCAAATTCTCATTAATCTCAATAGATTTAATGAGAAATTAGAGGACATTTTCTCAGTGAAACTCAAACAAAATCTATTATTTTCGACGCAAAAGTTCGTTTCAAAAATAATGGTTTATTGTGTATTTGTATCTATATCTACAGTATATACATATGTATATATTGTTACGGCTGTGGAAATTCGCAATACACCATAAAGGGTCCTTAGATCAGTTATGACGCTAAGTTTATGTGCAGATAGTTCCCCACCGTTGTTTAAAGGGAATTCGTGTGATTATCGGGCTGCGACGCTTTGAGATGGCCGTTTTCTTTTCTATCGTTATTTTGAGCCACCATTGCAACAAACCTCCACACAAACAACGCCACCACCAACTACGCCACAATGCCAACCACGCTCACACCACCCCCACAACCACCACCACCAACGTCGCTCTCAACAACCGCTTCCGAATGGCAGAACAAAAAGCACTCGTGAAGCCTGTGGGGTTTTTTCCCACCTGATTCTCCCGCCTGTTCTTCCCGCACTTGGTGTGGGGGAGGTGCGATCCAGCGGGGTCAAAGGTCATTTAAAGGAGGGTCTGATTTTGGGGAATAATTCCCTGGCCCCGAGCCAAAACTGACTTTCCTCGTCCCCCGCACGGCGCGGGGAGGGGGAGCGAGAGGGCACGCCCCTTTTGGGAAGCTTCCAGAAGGGAGGTGGAGCCAGAAACGGGCGGGGCAAAGGGCGGAGCCCCTTACAAAAGGCGAACAGACGCGAGGCTCGGGGTCTCTTTTCGATTCATGCTGGCTCGTTCGTTCTGGGTCTCTTCTCGTTCATGCTGGCTCGTTCGTTCTTGGTCTCGTGGCGCTGGTCACCCCTTGGGCTTCTCTTCTCCCTCCCTTCGTTTAGACCTCTTCATTTGGACTCTTCGTTTTGGGCTTCTCTCTCTCTGGTCCTGAAGCCCCTTCTGCCCTTCAGTCTTTTGCTTGTTGGTCGTGGGTCGTGGAAGCACCAGCAGCACGCCGGAGAGAGCTCGCTGACCACGCCAGGGGCCGAGGTTAGGCGCGGAACGCAAGGCCGTGGGAGTCAACGTCGCGACCTGCCCACCGTCGCGCCACAGGGCGCGGGTAAGACCCTTCGGTCTCACGGACCTTTCGGTCCTCCAGGTCCCGTGCCATAAAAGGTTTACGAACCCGTCTACCTCCCTGCCTATGGGGAGGGTTTTTCTTTGTTTTTGTATGCATGCTGTGGCGCCGTGTCCTGCCAAGTAAAACTGTGTAAGTAACTGTGCATGTAAATTGATCCTTGCTTATAGTCGGTCGTATTGCTTTTGTTTTCTATTTCTTTCTTGTATATTGCATGACTGCCTTGCTTGTGTTGTGTGTGCAATATGTGCTTTAAATAAATGTCCTTGTGTGAAATGTATCCCGTTCGTCGTCTTTTTCCCTTTTGAAAGTGCCATCTTGAATCGCGGAATAAATTAGTAGAGGGTTTTGAACGCCCGGTAAACAGAATCACATCCGTCGAGGTCGGCGATAACACCGCTCGTTATCACTGTAGCACGGAACGGACCGCTTATGCGGTTCGTGTCCTAGCCGACCTGCGGCGAGGTACGATCGCCCGGTCGACTACTCGCGCAGGTACTTAGGTAGGTCGAATTTGGCGAGCAACCCTATCCTGCGCGGGTGGGCAATTGGCACGATCGTGGTGAGGTTAAACCCCCACCCGTGACTGGCTCCTGGCGGTAGTTCCAGGGGGTCACGACTGAATTGTCCGTCCGGTGGGCGACGCGGTTGCGATTGGAGTTACGCAATCGCTCGCATGCCAGGCGGGCCAGAATTCGCAACAATATATATATATATATATATATATATATATATATATATATATATATACATTTTATAGGCTAATGCTGTCTGTCTGTCCCACCCTGAAACATAAAAATGCTCGTGGGAAAGGAAAACAATTACGTAAAAGTTGCTTCAAAGTAATCCAGACCTACTGGAAAATTTTAATTTTTTTCAATCAGACAAAAATTGACGCTGGGCGGTGTATAAGCAACAGATGGCTGCCACGATCACTTCCAATTTTTTTTTTCTTTCCTGATAAGAAATATATAACCTCCGAATTTTTTATCTCTTTCAAATGGTGCAAGAATGAAAGGCTTCCTTTTGTACACCGCTCCTTCCCAATGCCATATCCAGGTGATGCATGATGTCATCGCCGGGCGCACTCAGTTTTCGCTCCGTTTGTTTGTTTGTTTGTTTTTCTTCTTGTTACTTGCAAAACAAGTAACAAGACTTGTTACTTGTTACTTCTTGTCTTGTTACTATATTGGTTCGTCGATTTTGTTATTCTGTCTGTCTGGCTGTTTGTCACCTGCAGGTCACAATTTTAAACCGATCTTCACGAAACTTCAGCACATGGTGGAGTTTGTCATAAGGAAGAATCCTAGTCTCTTGTTTTTAAGGTCAAAAGATCAACATTGGCTAAAGGTCAACAACTTAGGTGCGCTTTCTAAAATCCTCAATTTTCATCCGATTAACATGAAATTTGAAGCGGATTTACATTTCAGGTCACTGAATTCAACCAACCAATTATTTTTAAGGTCAACATAGGCCAAAAGGTCAACAACTAAGGTGGTATTTGTAAAATCCTCAATTTTCATCCATCCACCCTTTGGGACCGTATTCTGTGCAGAGCGTTGGTGCTGCCAAAGCAGTCTCCTTGGCTATTGGGTACAATCCTGGACAGGTCGCCACTCCGACACAAGATACCAGAAAGCTGGCACTCATTTTGCCGACCTCGGAAGGATGATAGGCAGAGTCAACCCCACCTGGTATTAATTCAACAGCAAAGTGGGATTTGAACCCAGGATCCTGGGATCTCAAGCCCACCACCCTAACCATTACACCAACACCAGACATAATTTTCATCCGATTGACTTGAAATTTGAAGAGGATTTATATTTCAGGTCACTGAATAAAACCAGCCAATTATTTTTGAGGTAACATAAGTCCCAAGGTCAACAACTAAGGTGGTATTTCTAAAATCCTCAATTTTCATCCCATTGACTTGAACTTTGTAGAGGATTTGCAGATCAGGTCAATGAATTCAACCACCAATTATTTTTGAGGTCAACATTGGCCAAAAGGTCAACATAGGCCCAAGGTCAACAACTAAGGCAGTATTTCAAAAATCTTCAATTTTCATCCGATTGACTTGAAATTTGAAGAGGAGTTTCACATTTGGTCATTCAATTCAACCATCAATTTTTTTTGAGGTCAAATTTGTTTTATGGATTTTGCAAGTGTCGTGCTCTGCATGACCTCGTCTTCTTGTTTTCTTGTTTGTTTTTCCGTGCGATATCTCAGCCATCCTTTGAGCTAGGAAGCTGAAATTTGGGGACAAAAGTGAAGATGTTAGCGGTGTCTCCGGGCGGTGCTGAGCATGACCGCTCTGAGGTGAATGTTACATTTTACACTTTTGTCAAATTTAACTAAGACAACGGAACACACGTTTATATACAAGGTGTTTCGAAAAGAGTGATGCAACTTTGAAGGTTCATTTACAAAGAAACAGAAACCTCAGGAGCATTAACCAAACATTTCTTGAAAGCTTATGACATGGTATTTTGATTGGTATCAACGATTGCTATTGCAGTATGTCACTGCTCGAGTTAGTGAGAGCCTAAAGTCTGAAATTGGCATTTACGCAAAATCCTTGTAATTGACGTTCTCGATGTGTGCTCCTCTGCAGATCAGACAGGAGTTGATCCCGACTCCAAAGTTCTGTCCAACTTTCCTGTAGGTCTCATGTGGCACTGCCTGGAGGTAGTCTGATGTGGCACCTGCTTCAGATCATCCAGTGTGGCAGGGCGGTTGGCCTAGACAGAACCTTTGGCAGCCCCCCAGAACCAGTAGTCCAGAGGGTTCAAGTCTAGGCTATGGGGTGCCCAGTCATGAGCAGTACCCAGGGCAACGAGGTGGTTTCTAAAGAGCTGCCGCAGGAAAGTGATGGTGTCACCAGCTGTATGCGGGGGTGAACCATCCTGCATAAACCAGGTCATGCTGAGCTGGTTTGGGGTGACCTTTTGGGCTAGATCACGATGGAACTTCTGGAGCACGGCCTGATAGCACTCACCGTTGATCATCACCATCCTGCTTTTGTCATTCTCAAACTAGTAAGGCCCTGGCGTTAACCATCTGGCATTGAAGGCACAGAAGCATGTAACCTTCGGCCCTTTCAGGTACCTCCCAGTGATCTCCTCAGGTGGTTCTGCCCCCCATAAAATGTTGTTGCGGTTGTTGATTGCACCGTTCAAGCGGAAATGGGCTTCATCACTGAACCAGATCAAGTTGATCCAGTTTTGGTACTGCTCCATCCTGTCACTGAGCCAATTGCACATGTCAAGTCTCCTTCTCATGTCATCTTGACTCAGTTTATGCCTAATAGAGATGATGTATGGAAAAAGCTTCAGTTCCTTAGCGAGGATACGCCAGACTGATGTTGGTTTGATGCCTCGCTCCCGGGAGCTCTGGCGGTGGGACTTCTTGGGACTGTCCACTGCAGAATACCGCTCGGCGTCGATGTTGGCTTGGCTCTTGGTCACTATTGCCCTTGCTCTGGTTGTGCACTGTATGTGCTCAAAATGTTTCACAATACGTTGAATGGCACAATTTGTGGGCCCATCACATGTTCTGAGGTCGTATTCCTGGCAGAACCTCCAGTGGGTGTCGACATATGATTTAGTCTCATACCACAGAGCAACCACTTTTGTCTTCTGCTTCACTGTCAATGGTATAGTTGAGCTACGGAGCTAGAAATCCCAGGGAACAAATACCATGGGAACACCACGAAACCCTGAAAAGGAAAACGGTAGAGGTCAAAAAACATAGAAATGGCAGGAAGTCAAAGTTGTATCATTCTTTTTGAGACACCCTGTATGTACTTCATTTGCATTATCACCTAACATTGTCTTGAATGTCAATTTGTAATATTTTCAAAAACGACAACAGCTGTAATAAAAAAAGTTATTTACACCGCCGTCCACTGTCTCGCCAGATCATACAAGTATCGGTTTGGTCCATCCCTCCATCCTGTCCATCCATCCCATCCATCCATTCCTTCCCACCGTCCATCCCTTCCATACATCATTCCCTCCATCCACCCGTTGATAAGGAACAGCAGGCTTGGCACTGCGGGGTGCAACACAAGCAGGTGGGGCCTGAACCTTGTACGTTGATCGATGTATTTTTGATTGTGTTGTGCAGAGTGACAGTACAGAATAACAGTGTGGGTTATTTTGCCATGTATCGCCAAAACTTGCAAACAAACATCCAAGCAGCTTGTAGAGCGCGCGCCAAGTGGTTTAAGCACTCAAGCAAGCACTCCAATGAAATGGTTGATGAGGAACAGCAGCTTTGGCAAGTGATTAGCGATCACCGATTGGTCACATTAAACACCGCCCGGAGTAGCAAACATTGTGCAAATTGAACAAATGAACACTTTTTTTTAGCAGTTCGAACTGCTGCTAAGGTCAATTCCGCAGTTTAAATTTTGAAATTTGGCTCAGGTTTATAGATTTTTTCTGTAGAGCTTATCGCATGTGTGGAAACTAAATATAACCATGAACACTGGCATCTGTGGGCGGTTATAAGCATTGCGGTGGATCCAGTGATTTGTAGGTATGAAAATGAGTCATTCAATGATATGACTGAGGAAAGTGAGAAAAAATTTGAGTGCTTTGTCTTTCAGAAACTGCTGTGGCCTGTTCCAAGTCAAGGCATTGTTGAGCAGGCCAAAAAAAAATTGGCGAATTAAGACCCCAGCAAGCT
>CM068954.1:135693225-135725337 GCA_035128595.1 Eptatretus atami | reverse complement strand
GGTATTTATCAACATTATGCAATAATACATTACCTACTTGCCTTGCCATGAGAAATGCATCTAAAAGAACTAGAGGGGAGCACTCGGTAGAGTGCAAAACCTCCGCCGCCAATACTGCTGGGTCGCTTAAGTGAACCTGAATCATCCCCTATTCATTGTAGGTCAAAAACGGATCAGACTCTACTGAACCGATTGAATAAACTAAACTCGATCGACGCGAATGTAGAAATGCCAAAAAAAATAAATCGAAATTTTTTTGAAAAAAAGTTGCAAAATTTCTGGGTTTTTTCTCTAACAAATTTTTTTGGGGGGGGTTGGAAATCACCTAAAACATGTAGAAATGTAAAAAAAAATATTCAAATATTTTTCAAATAAAATCGAAATTTTTTTGAAAAAAGTTGCAAAATTTTGTTTTTTTTTTCTCTAACAAATTTTTTTTTTTGGTTGGAAATCACTTAAAACATGTAGAAATGCAAAAACAAAAATTCAAATATTTTTTCAAAATGGCCGCCATAGCGGCCATATTGGACTTTGGAACAAGTCCAAAATCTAATGGCTTGATCCTTGGACCATACCTAATCCCCACACCAAGTTTCGTCGAAATCCGTCCAGAGTTTTTCCGTAATACTGTTCACAAACAAACAAACAAACAACAAAGACGGTGAAAACAGTAACCTCGTCCATCTTCGATGGCGAGAGTTAAAAAGTAATATGTAGTGTTTTGACTTCACAAATATTGAGTCTGAAAAAGGTGCACCAACAAAATTTATTTCATTTGGCCTTCATTGCATCCCTAGTAACATATTAAATGAATGGCAAGCGTCTAGTATAAACAGGCGAGCATTGGGTGGCTTTGACATCATCTTAGGTTGAAATTTAAATTTTTTTAAAATCATTTGTTAATTTCAACTTCACTCCACCAATAGTATACCCCAAAGGAACCTCCATGCCAAACATCAGCATCCTAGTACACATATTAATGAATGGCAAGCTTCTAAATAACTTGCACCAAAAACTTTAACGTTGATGTGCTACAAAAAAGTTAAGTTGAAAATAGGTCAAAAATTTTAAACATTTGAAATTATTTTTTAATTTCAACTTCACTACATCAATATAATATACCCCAAAGGAACCTCCATGCCAAATATCAGCATCCTAGTACACATATTAAATGAATGGCAAGCTTCTAAATAACTTGCACCAAAAACTAACATGCTGACGCTCACGCTGACGCTGACGCTCACGCTGACGCTGACGCTGACGCTCACGCTCACGCTGACGCTGACGCTCACGCTCACGCTGACGCTGACGCTCATGCTCACGCTGACGCTGACGCTCATGCTCACGCTGATGCTGACGCTCATGCTCACGCTGACGCTGACGCTCATGCTCATGCTGATGCTCACGCTCACGCTCACGCTCACGTTGACGCTCATGCTCACGCTGACGCTCACGCTGACGCTCATGCTCACGCTGACGCTCACGCTGACGCTGACACTCACGCCGGGGGTATCGCTATAGCTCTCTGTTCTTCGAACAGGCGAGCTAAAAATAAAAAGTTTGGGAAGATAATTGCAGAGAAAAACACACCTCTTAATATGACACTCTCACATATACCTGCTCTGTAAGGAGTATTGATTTGATTTGATGAACCGTACTCTTTGCAGAGTGTTGGTGCTGCCGAAGCTGTTTCTTGGCAAGTGTTATACCTTGGGTAGTTTGCCATTGCCTTTCCAGCATTGTTTTGTTGATGCTTTATCTTATTAAATTATGTGCGTCAAGCAAGGAAGCAGCACATGTCATTTCAAAAGTCTTTGGTACGACTCGGCCGGGGTTTGAACCACCGACATCCCAGACTCAGAGTGGTCACTCTAACCATTACACCACCAAGTCTTGTAGAAAACGTTTAGAGTCATGTTAATGTGAGCTTTTCAAACATTACATAAACAGCCAATCAGAGAGAGAGAGAGAGACTCACAAAGAGACAGGCAGAAAGACGAAGTGGTTGCATGATGATACAATAGTGCATTTCCCCTCAAGAAAGTGTCCTGCCCTGCCAGGTGCCAAGGTTGATCATTTGAACACCCAGCAGCGTTTAATAAATATCCAGAGATGCTTAAAGTCAGAAAGAAATACATTTTAGATTCATGGTAAAACAAGACAACGAGACCGGCACTTAGTAGAGCGCACGCCTCCGCCAGGCTGAACAGTTTACGTTTTGTATCCCACTGATAGGCCGAATATGCATCCAGACCTGAACCCAAATCGAATGGGCTTATTCTTGTCAACTCCCCAACTCATCCACCAACTTTTGTCATAATCCGTCCACAACGTTTTTAGATGTCGTGTGATATATCGTTTTTGGCTCCATCTCGCAATGATGAAGTATCACTCTAAAATTTAAATAATTCCCGTATCCGGATACAGATCCTGATCTTCACCAAAATCTAATCAATTGTTCCTTGTCACACACCCAGCCTGTCCACCAAGTTTCGTCTGAATCCATCCGTCCATAAGTTTTTGACATATCCTGCTCACAGTTAGACAGACAAACAGTGGTAAAAACATAACCTCCACCCACCTTCAGTGGTGGGGGTAATTACTTGATTGCAAGCTGAGAATATTTCTTTTTTTCGAAAACCTCCATTACTGATCTATTCAGCCACCGATTTTGATCTTCTGCTCATTTGAGGGTTGGAGGAAAGAACAAAACAGCTGTAGTCTGCATAAAACATTACACTGCAAAAAGGCTGCTCTGTCCACATCAGACTGGAAGATATACGAGTTCAACTTTACGTCTAGACGTTAATTGGAAGTGGTTGCCTTTATTGGAAGTTCTTTCAGCTACAAAGGGCATGCTGTTAAGAAGACGGTGGATGGACACAGACAGGAAAGGATTAGTAGGAGAGAAGTAAATAGGGGCCTGTTAAGTGACAGAAGGATTGTTAAGAAGGGGCAGACTCAAAAAGACAAGCTGGGAGGTTCAGGACACGAAGAAAAAGCACGCTTGCAAATAATGGCTTTGGATTGTTGCGTGACCAAGATGAAGATGATGGGAGTTTCCACCGACAGGTTTACACGAGTGATTGGCGATAGGGATTTTTATCCTGTCTCCTTAATGTGACATTCGTGGCACGCAGCTCCCGTGGCATTCCAGTCAATAGTTAATGTCTTCCATTGCTTTATTTGTAATCAAACCGTGGATTCGCACCGAGACAATCATTCAGTCCACTCGATGATTAAGCAAATCTCATATAATCAAGGTCATCAGGTTGTGAAGGAATAATTGGTGAAAACCGGTATCTGCTATCATTTGTCACTTGATCTTCATTTCAATTTCTGAAACTCTCATCCATGAAATTTTTTCCAAGATTTGCTAAAAACACAAATCATTTGCATTCACTGATGAGTATTAATGAAGGATTAAAAGGAGACTGGCCTTGAATTTATTTACTTTTACAGAGATTGAGCGAGGCTCATGGAAGTAGCGCGACGATGCCACCATGATGACATTGAATGACCGCTTCTCGAGCTTAGTGTCAACGTAACGTGTAATTTTCATTACGGCCTAGTGATCGACTCACGATAATCAGGTGCCCTCGGCATCATCAGAGTGGGCAGGACTGCCGCTGCACGCACATATCTCTTGTCTCCTTCAATCTGCACGTTTCCTCTGCAGATTTCTGCTTATCCAAAATGCATTCCTCAACAACCTCGGCGCCACTGACACTCCATGTACGTATTTGTTTTCCTCGCAAGCTCAGACATATTGCAAACAACAACGTCCCGATTAGTTATGGCCATCGAGCTTCAATTCTTGAATTAGACGAGTAATGCTGGATACTTCCGTAGGTCCTCGAGGTTGAGGCTACGACCATCCGCTTGCGAGATTGCATTCACAGTCATCGTTTCTCGAGTACATCGAAGGGGACATTCGTGTTGTTCATTGAATTGCACTGGAATGTAATGTGCAGTACAATGATGCTTGATGATTTCTATTTTTAATGAATCCATGCTTTGCAAAGAAATAACATTGCTTTATGCAATGGAAACCATGTTCATGGAAGTAGTAGGACAAGGCGGTTTTATAAAACCCGGTACTCCAAATTTTAGCTCGTTCTCCGTCACCCTGTGACGGAGTGACTATTTCTATTAAAACATTTGAACAGAACAGCTATTACTATTCAAACATTTGAACAGAGAAATACGCACATACCATCAGGAATGCCGGCAGTTGAATCGAGGATATAATCAGGGCATCTGGATGTATCATTTTTATGTGGCTCATTAGGCTGAAAACTTTCTTTTTTGTCCAATGGGCGAAGGAAAATCTCAAATTTACCTACATTTCTGATAATGAAAACTTGCAAAGAAAAATTGCAATGCGAAGAACAATTGAAACCAAAACATCACTCGGTAGAGTGCATACCTCCACTAGGCTGAACAATTTACGTTTTGCATCCCGCTGATAGGCCAAATCCGGATCCGGACCTGAACCAAAATCGAATCTTCCACTCCCAGACACACCTCAACTTCGGTCACTTTGCTCCCTCGCACCACGGATCCTTTCCATCCTGCTGCTTTTTCTTCTCTCAGTGTTGGCAACTATGTAGTACTGACTCAGGGATGTTATTCCACAGGTGGGATAAAATAAGGAAGAAAGAAGTGGAGGTGAGCAGCAAGCCACAATTTGAAGGGTGAACAAGGTGAACAAGTTACTAGAAGATTCTGTTCATCCTGGAAGTGCTGGGAAGTGCAAAGGCCTGAAAGAGCTGGGGAAGAAAGATTGGAAGGGAAGTGGTATGAAAGAGCAAGGCTGGCAACCTGTCTGCAATGAGTAACAGTTCCTGTGCCTGTTTCTTTGTGGAAGATGGCAATGGTTTTGAAAGCTTTGGACTCCACAGCATCCATAAATGAGAGGTGTGCAGCAGGAGCATCCACCCACAGGGGAAAGCACTAGTCCATGGAGCTATGGGCAAAGGCCTTGTAGACTGCAAGAAATTCAGAATCTCTGAAACAACGCAGCGTTAAGCAGGTAATGTTATTGCGGTGAAATTCCCTGAAGTTGCATTCATTTACTTCATGATGCATTTGTTTCATGTGAAGTAAAAAATTTGATGTTGATCCGATATAATAATTCAGTTTTTGAAATTTTCCTTGTGTTTCACTTAAACCATTGGTGCTACACTTACTGCCATAAAGGAAATTGCCACATGCAGTGGGCACACCGGCAATCTGTTTATAAAGCTAAATTATGATTCGAGAAGCACAACTCATAATAATGAAATGTTAAACAAGAAAATACAATATGAGGAAACAGGCACAAGGGGAGGCAGTTTGGCCCTTTAATTACTTCTATGAATTATTTAATGGTTCAAATTATTCTGACTGTCCTGTAGGATCAGACAGGGAGCATTTTTACCAAAGTCTTACAAGAACCACCTGGATAGGCCTGACGTTTGACTGGAGGTTATGGGAATTTGTTCAGGGTGGCAACAATAACTCACCTACTCCTTGCTAAAGACACACCAGAATCTTTGACATCCACCAATGACCGGTGTTGGCAGACCTGTTTTCTGGCGTAACATCCTTCCGATGGACCGGACACACATTGATGTCTCGCCCTGCATATGAAACACCAGTGTGACAGTTTATAGCTAGGCCATGATTCGAACCCAGGCTAGACAGCTTGCAGGCGAGTGCTCACACCTCGAAGCTATTGTGCCCAGTTTGGCCTTTTAAGAGTCTGCCATATGGCATATTCACACCCAGCAGCCACCTACTGCAGTGGTACCAATTGTGGAGCTAAACACTAAGCAGGAAACTTAGCCAGGTCACTGGCCTTTAATAGATGGGACACTTGGCTTTTCATTCCCATGCAAAATGTAGTGTGTTTTGAGATGCAGCAGAACGCAGAACGGCAGCTTGTAGTAAATTCTAACCGTTAGGGATCGAATAAAGTTTAAACAGCTGAATGGTGAGCACACTACCAACTTGTCTAATGAAAGTAATTTTATTTTCTGACGAAGTAGAATTGCTGTTAAAAAGAGCAGATAAATGATTTTATTGATAATTAAAATGAAAATAAAAAAGTGATTTTATTGATAATGTCTCCAACAGCCTGATCTCGGATCATCAGTTCGGTTTCAGACTCAGTCATTCCACCCTGGACACGCTGCTTATACTCTCCCAACAATGAATGTAAGCCCTCAATCTCAGACATGGGATCAGATCCATCTCTCTGGATATATATTGAGCATTTGATACAGTCTGGCATCCTGCCTTGATCTCCAAATTCTCTACTTATTGCATCCAAGGTCACCTCTACTCCTGGAGTCAGGATGTAGCTCTTAACCGGATCCTCTCATCTTCTATCCCTGTAAAGGCTGAAGTTCCCCAAGGAAGTGTCTTGGACCCAGTCTTGTTCATCATCTTGATCAATCATCTTTCTGATTCCCTGGATAATCCTGCCTATCTCTTTGCTGATGATTCCATCCTCTGCCGTATATCGCTCATCCTGCAGACAGGTAGGGAGTAGCCTCTTCCCTCTCTGCAGACCTTGATAGAATGGGATCCAACAACTGGAATGTCTTTCAACCTGGACAAATCCCACACACTCTCCCTGTCTCTCTGAAAGGACCACCTGGCAAACCCTCTCCCATCTACTTCCTAAACAAACCACTTGAAGAGGTTAAGTCACTCAAACTTTTGGGCCTTACCATCAGCTATGATCTTTCTTGGGCAGATTATATTTCCAAGATGGCCTCCAAAGCCAGCTGCCGACTGGTCATCCTTCATCGTGCAAGGTCTTTCCTTGGTCTATCTGAACTTTTGTCAACCTGCAAGGCTTCCATTCGCAGCTTGATGGAGTACTGCTCTCCCCTTTATGCTGGTACCCCAACCGCACACCTTGCCCTTCTTTATGCCATGGGAAGCAAGGCCCTCAAAACGATTGGGATATCTCACAACAAAGCTTTCACCAAAATCGAATCAATTCTTCCTTGTCACACACCCAACCTGTTCACCAAATTTTGTCTGAAGTTGCCCACAACCTTTTGAGATGTCCTGCTCACAGACAGACAGACAAACAGACGGGGTAAAAACATAACCTTCGTCCACCATCGTTGGTGGTTGTAATAAGGAGAGATCTCCACAAGGCCTTACCATGGACCAGAACTGGTCTATTTCACCCTCAATCATAATCAATTTCCTGAAGTTGTTGCACAAGTCAGGTGTCAATGTGTAAAACGTCATCACACTCCCAAGGTTGTTATTTATTTCTAAAACACACAAAGCTGTCCTCTATCGAGGGGCGCCTTGCTCATGAAGTGCCAAATGAAGGTTGAATAATTTTAAACGTTAAAAAAAAAATTCATACAGAAGAAAGCCATGATATTAGTGAAAGATCTCCCTTTAAATCCCTTTTATGCAAAAGTGTCAGGTTTCTCATCATGTGATCTGATGTGCAGATTTTCAAGATGTGAGCAGTACTGAGAAGTGGAGGCAGTACAGTTCAAACTGCTGTTTATTTCTCAGTTTCAAGTCTAAACAGCAGCCAATTGTGTATAAAGCTATTGAGCTGGATTGTGAAACATTCAAGGATGCTACATAAAACATTTGTGCAAAAAAAAGAAGATTTGTATTAATGATAATTATTTGATGGCTGGAGCCAGGTAATACTGAGAGATAATGAAAACTCTTTCAACATCCGTAAATCCTCTTAGCGGTTTAGTTATCAGCAACCCTTTGGGCAAGTCTTTGTGTCTGCAATCACTGGGCCTTGCAAGTACAAGTTATTACAAGTGTACACACCGGCGTTATCAAGTCTCTTCTTCTTGTTCGTTCGTGGAAATCCACAGGCCTGCTTTGTGCTTGCCAATGTCATGAGTGAAGTGGTCAAGTTCTGGCACGCATAGTCGAAGTCCCAAGTTTTTGAGTCAAAGTCATGAGGTCAGTAGAGTCAAATTCCAGTCCAAAGTTCCAAGTTTGACATTCTTTTTGACATGAGTTTGGAATTCCACAGCTAAGACAGGATGCAGAGTACCCGCAGCATGTCGACTGCCAGGAATACGAGTTCGGGCGTTGTATTTGTGACGAGTGAAGTCGACAGTTGTTGCTGTAGTTTGTTGGTGGGTGTAGTTTACCTTTAGGGTCATTTGCACCACATCTTAAAATCCATTTGCGACCAGGCAGGACTACATTAAAAGTCAGCCACTTCAATACCAGGGCCGTTGTGGTCGATCACTTCAGACTGCATGGAAGCAGCCGTTCAATGTCATCACATCGTTGGCCAACATTGAGGGAAGAAAAAGTGGTGGGATGGAATGGATATGTGGTGCGAGGGAGCAAAGCGACTGATGGGGGGAGGGCGTGTTGGGTGGGGGGTTTCCCTCCACCTCCCACAGTGGAGAAATTTTGCAATTAAATTTGTACATTTTTACGCTAAGACACTTTTATGCAAAATTAAAACAGAATAATCATGTTTTCCTGATGAATTGAAGTTTTCACAACATGAAAATCAATCAAAAACTTTGAGGAGACATTATTTTGTGAAAGCAATTTTATTTACTTATTTATTATTATTATTATTACTATTATTATTATTATTATTATTTGTTTTGCTTTTATTGGGAAATAAAATCAGTAGAGTGTTCCAGTATACAAAAAAACAGCAGATTACTGCCCAAAGTGGTGGAGTTGGCAACTATGTCATCATTATGATGTCATCACAATCCTCGATTCTGGAGAGAAAGGCGGGGAAAAAAAAATGGCGGACATCACCGAGTCTACACAAGCAAATAGTTTGTCTCAGTACCAGTAAGCCGAGCAAGTGCAGCTATTGGTCTTGCTCTGGTCAAATAAGTATGTGCACCATCAATTAAGTCGTGTGTAATGTCACATAAAAATTACGTGCAACGTCTTATTTCCTGGCGGCCGAGTGTAATGGAAACGCCAAACACACTTCACGGTAGCTACAGGTCCGGGCCCAAGTGGACTCGAAGATTTGGTGTAAATGAACGTTTTGAAGCAAGGCTTACATGGAAACAAAATGTTTTTTTACGTCTCAAAATCAGCAAGGGACAGTACGCATCGGTAATAAAGAATGCATCTCAAAACCATTTTACGTACACTAATTGTATAACTTTATTGGTATGTACACCTTGGGAGTCAAGTTTGAGTTGGGTTGGAATGTAGACTTGAGCAAGTCTTATTCACGCCCTGCTCTGTTACTGAATTCACTGTAGGCCGACGTGGACTTTTCACTTGTCAAACTTTTGTGCTCTTGTAAAAGCCCTGAAACATCGTATGCTTAAACTCACTACTTCATGGCAGTGATAGGCCAGTAAACTTGATTTGGTCGCTCCTTTATTCTGGGAAGATGGGAGTGCGGGAACAGGATAGGTGGGGAAGGCTTTACATATGACATGCCTTTCATAGACCCCCCACCTCCCCGGCCAAGTACAACTGGAAAGGGGTTTATTTATCGGTCACAGTTGTTGGAAAACAGTGAATAGGAAAAGAAAGAAAAAAACAGAAGCAGGAAATATATTAATAGTAGTCAAGCAACAGTACATAGCTGTGAAGGTAGGTTTCATTGCAGCCCTTCTTTCAGGTTTTCTTCTTCTTACTCTTATTCACTTAATTGGATATTTTACACTTTCATGGTGTTCAAACTGACATTTAAACACAGAATTTTCTTTCAATTGCAGCTCCTATATCACTGAAATTAGTCTGCACAATCACTTATCAAGATGTCCTTTTTGCACTACAAAGCAGTCTGTTCTGATGTGCACGAAATCCCACCGTGCACCTCTGATCATTCCATTCATCCCTCCGCTGCCCCCTTACCTCTTAACAGCACGTTGTTTACATCGTTTTATCTGGCCCTATCATCCTTCGGGTCTTTATCTGTATTGTGCAATCGGATTCAGCACAACTCGGCACAGTTCACTTTAAAGTGTGAAAAGGGTATTATTTGGGGGAGGGAATGTCTGATCCTGTTAAATAACTACATGTGCCTTGTAGGTAGAACATCAGAGACTGGCCAGTCATGTTCACATCAGACTCAGACTTATGACAAACTCGTGTCACTTTTTCTTTTTAGTGACTGGAATTGAGACTGAATGAAGACTGACATTTATAAACCTGCGACTCAATCAAGTCATTCTGCACTAATTGAAACTTCATTTGTACATATTAAATAACATTTCCGAATTACAATGACGGATTAAAGTAAATAAGAGGGCAGATAATGAAACAGAATGGCAGATGAGAATGAACATTTTGAGGTAGTCAAGTAACAGTGCATAGCTATGAAGGTCGGTGCGGCCTCTTTTCAGGTTTTCTTCTTCTTCTTCCTCTTCTTTACTTAATTAGACATTCTTACAAACTTCCTCTACTCCCACAGCCAATGTGTGACACTCAATGGAATCCTTTCATCTCCTCTCCTTGTCAAGGCTGGAGTGCCCCAAGGCAGTGTTCTGGGCCCAATCCTATTCCTGATCTTCATCAATGATCTCTCTGACTCTCTCGAAAACCCCCTTTATCTATTTGCTGATGACTGCACCCTCTGCCATAACATCCATCATCCTTCAGACAGGCAGGCAGCAGCCTCTTCCCTCTCTTGAGATCTTGAAAATAAAATCACAAGCTGGTCAAATATTTGGAATATGTTTTTCGATCCTGACAAATATCACTCTCACTATCTCTCTCCAGAAGGACCATCTGGAAAACCCTCCTGTCTACTTTCTTAACAATCCTCTCGGAAGTTCAGTCATTCAAACTTCTGGGTCTCACTGACAGCCATGATCTTTCTTGGGCAAACCACATTTCACATTTCAAAATTGGCCGCTAAAGCCAGCTGCCGACTGGGCATCCTCCATCCTACAAAGTTCTTCCTTGGCAAACCTGAATTCCTTTCCACCTACAAGGGCTTCATCCACAGCTTGATGAAGTATTGCTCTCCCCTCTGGGCTGGCTCCCCTGCCTCGTATCTTGCTCCGCTTGATGCTGTGGAAACCAAGGCCTTCAAGATCATTGGAATCTCCCACGCTGAAGCTGAGTATCGGCCTATCACTTCGCCATCACAGACAGGTCGGTGGTCTCTCTGTCTTCTACCGCCTCCCTTCAGTTGTTTTCATGCTTTGTCCATCCACTCTTCCCATGCTTTGTCCACCTCCCCCCCCCCTTTTTCCTCCAGGTTTCTGCAGGGCTCACATGGGCCACCATCAACCCCCTTCTGGTGAAACTACCTAAATCCAGGATCACTGCTCACCTCCACTCATTTGTTCCTCTTTTTCCCACCTGTAGAATCAAACTTCCACATCCTCTTCAATATCATTCTTCCCTCCAGGTCTTCAAGACAGCTGTTCACCACCATCTCAGATCATTCCTAGTCCGAAACCATGTTCTTTTCTACCCTCGTTAAACCCACCAAAATTCCTATGAATAAAAAAATAAATGTCATCATCAGATTGGGACACAAGAACTTAGTTTTGGGACTTGACCCTGAAGACTCGGCTACAGCTCGATAATACAGTCAGCATCGAATATACATCATTGTGCTCCTTTCGCTTTGTTATCCAAAGGATTTCTATTGTTGCAATTCTGATCGAGTAATGGACATCAAAATAAGTTACAAATCTAAAATGGGCAAAATCCCATGCGTTAGCTAGCCTACCCTTGGCTTTATCTCGGAACTTACTTTGATTTCATTTAGATCGGGCTTCACCTCTGTCACCTTCATCAGGAAGGGACACACTTGAATAGAATGGACCATGGCTTTTGGAGTACCAAATTACATGTGTTCCAAAATGCTAGCGAAGTACAAACCCAAGAGGGGATAGAGGCTTGAACAAACTTTGAGGCACAATACCAAAGAACTGGGTATATATGCTGCTAAATATTTGGCTCCAGTAGACAAATTACGACAGGTAATAAAGACAGAGATAATAAATGTACTGTTTATCTCTGAGCATCAGGTCACCTCTGGCTGTGGATAATTAATATCTGCCTGCCACGAAATGCCATTCAAAGTGGTGCTTCACCATCTCTTTGTCATGTCATCGTTTGTTGCCAGTCATTATACCTTGAACCAGACTACCAAAGTAAATCGTTTTTTAAATTCTTTACCAGGAAAAGCATGCAGGGCATAAACGAAGCCAGTGGGGAAGGGAGGAGGGTCCAGGGATGGGGTGGGATGTCTGGATTTACCCCCCCCCCCCCCTTTTAAGGAAACAAGCACATTGTAATACCTTAATTAAATAATTACTCCTTTAGGAAAGATTTCCAACCTGTTTTTATCCAAGAATTATGGTCAAAGACCTCCAATTATCACGACATTGCTAATGGCACTGACTATCTTTTTCTTCTTCTTCTTCTTCTTCTTGAATGGGGTTGGCCGGGGAAACCTTGGCCCAAGTCATTCACGAACCGACTGGCCAGGCCTGACGTTTGTCTAAGATTAGGGCAATAATTTGTTCATGGTGCTGGCAATAGCTCACCTACTCTTCACGAAGGACACCGTGGATCTTTATCAGCCACCAACTAGTGCCGACAGATGGGACGTCCACGTTAAAATCTATCCGAGGGACGATATATACATTGATGAATCACCCTGCCTGTGAAACACTGGGATGATGGTTTATAGCTGGATCTGAATAAGAACTCAGGTGAGACACCTCAGAGGAAAGTTTGCTGTACCTCCAGGCCATCCTGCCAGCCCACGAATCATGTTGACCATGTATACCGCATTTACAATTATGTGTTGGATCAGTGAACCCTCTTCCCCCCAACATGACCACTTTCTGCTCTTAACCGTCCCAACAGCTTCATTTTTTAAATCATAGATCTGCCTCCATATTAGACCAACGTTTCATTTCCATTGACCCCAAGTGAAGTGAAACATAACAATATTTGTAAGAAATATCTTTTTAAGCCTCCACTGATGAAGTCTCTGGTGGTATTTATTATGTTTTTGGGTAGTCTGTATGTCCATACGTGCGTATGTCCGTACATCCGTCCATGCTGATTTTCTCTGTTTTCTCTGCAACTGCTTAACCGATTGACACAAAATTTTCACCATCGGTGCAACTACTCCTATAGAATGTTTTAATTATAATTATGACGTCATAGATCATAATTATCATTAAAATATTCTACATATTTACAATTGACAGCAGCCATGTTGGAAAAAAGGGAAAACTTTGAACCTCTATATCTCTGAAACCGCTCCATGGAAAAACTTGAAACTTGGCACATGTCAACTACTCCCCATGGGAAATTAGTGTGATTTTTTTTATGATGTCATTGGTGACCTCGTTATGATGTCATAATTGCATATGTCGAACGCTTTATCCGATCAGTAGGAAAATTTTTGAGGGTCATCTCCGGCTAAATTGTATGGGGGGGAAAAAAATTGATGATGTCATCGGTCACATGGTTTGGCAGCCATCTATCTATATATTACTAAAACTCATCTTGTATATATGTATGCATGTATGTTCCCGAAATACAGCCAAAATGGTACACGATTGCGCAAAATTTTTAGTGCCACCTTACTCAACAATCTCCTGTGGTGTACAGTATCAAGTTTTGTTAAAATCGGGCAACAAAAAAATTATTAAAAAATCAATTCCCGATTCAGTCAAGTACTCTTCGGGAGAATTTGATCAATGCAAACAACCTCAGCGGTATAGTTCGCTGGAGCTATCTTTTTTCTTGAAAAAATTTATTTTAAAATCTCAAACATTTAGGATAGACATAGAACGATTTATTTTTAAGCATAAAATAAACATCGCCATTTTGATCTAATACTTACGTGTTCATTAATAAATAAAATTGTGTTTAGAAGATTACGCACAATAATTTCTTCGCCTTTCTTTTATCTGTTTTTTTCACATTGACGCGCAATATCAAGTTTCGTTAAAATTGGGAAATGAAAAAAATTATTAAAAAATCAATTCCCGATTCAGTCAAGTACTCTTCGGGATTATTTGATCAATGCAAACAACCTCAGCGATATAGTTCGCTGGAGCTATCTTATTTTTTTTTTGAAATGATTTTTTTATCAACCGCTGTCACAACTGGAACCCAATTGGGTTCACGGGTCGTCTAGTATTTAAAAAAAATAAAAACCTTCAAAAACCTTCTCCAAAATGGCTGAACAGATCGAGATGAAACTTTACATGTATGATTGCCTATCCATGAGGAACAAAAAGTTCTCTACCTATGACAACATAGGTCACATGTTTTGACAGCTATGAATTTTTTGAAGAATAAACCTTGAAAAATCTTCTCCAGAATGGCTTGACAGATTGGGTGGAAACTAAACCCACGTTCTCCAAGCCTTGGGTTTACCAGAATGTTCACGGATAATTAATAGGTCACATGGTCTGGCAGCCATATTAGATTGAACAAAAATCTTTTAAAAAATAATTTCTCTTGAACCACTTCATCAAGCGACATGACTTCCCAATTATGATCAACTAGTCATGTGGAATATACATTATAAATTTCAACCTGATCAGATGCATGCATGGTCTGACAGACAGAATTATTTAATATTTTGAATCTGCATTCAAATATTTAACTCAAACTTGGTACAAGTATGTATAATGATGTAATAATGTGGGCAGAGGCATATCTGTCGACCCTTATAGTTCACATTATAATGTGTGTTTGAATGCTCTTTATTTCATTTTTCTTTTACTTGCAAAGATAAACCCAAATAAAGCTACTTCTTCACAACTCACTCATCACTTTACTTATGCCTACTGTAAAAAGGCGAGTTCAGGTCGTTGAAAAGATATGGGGTAATAGCCGGTAAAGGATGGAATGGATGGTGAAGCAAACGCGCAATTACATAAGTGTAGAGAAACTTTCTGGACTGAAGAATTATGAACTACCTACTATATAGATTGAATGAAAGAATTAATGATAAATATAATCAACGTAATGCACAAAGCATAATCGCCTCCATTTATAACACTTTGTCAAGAGACTCAGAGATGCAGATAACTAGATAAGGATATAGTTACAGACACAACAGAACACATCATAAATGATTAGTTAGATCTCAGTGAATCGATCATCTGTGGATTAATTAATAACAATAGAATAAAGATCAATACCTTAAAAACTACAACTGAAAGAGGTTTGGCAGATCGTTTGATTAATTGGAGACGATGATCAAGAGAAACTCCCATTCCAACTTATTGAAGCCATTCTGGATATGATGGACCATAGGATTTAAAAGAGGAACCTAAAGAACTTAATTTAGCAGACAAGACAATGCCATAATCAAAATTCGATTTGATATCAAATGATCAATGCAGAGAAAATACTACAATTTGGAGTAAACGTTCACAAATACGACAATGTGAACCAGCAAGGGTTGTACACACTTTGTGAAGTGTAATAAGGGAAAGATCTTCATCTATGAAAAACCAGTACAATCTATAGACATGGAGGAATGGTTGAAAAGCACACATCATTGTAATATTGTGAACATTCCATATTTAAAGATTCACATCATAAACACATTATCACAGGTGATCTCAGAATAGTGAAAAGTTGTCTGTAAAGGAAAGTCGATTTTCATGTGCTGTATTTAAAAAAACAAGCCAAAACAAAAAAACTACCGTGTTAGATTTGTCTTGAAAACAGCTACTTTACATTTTCAACAGGATCCTCCGGCAGACCGAGGGGATACCCTTGGGTTTGGAGCCAGCACCTTTCTTTGCAAATTCGTTCCTGCACATGTACGAATTTGATTTGTGTCCAGAACATGTGCAGGATCAAAGTAAAGATGAAGAATTATCTTTGGAGTCATTGATGATTTCTTGGTAATTAACGATGTATTTGTATTTGATCAGTTCCACGACAATAGCTATCCAAAAGAGCTGGGATAAAAAAATTTTAAAAAGGAAAACTAAACTCGCACTTCAACCTGTTTTTAGGGCATCTCTACCGAGATGACCTAATAAAGCCGGACCAAATGTCCGTCCGTCCGTCCGTCAACAATTTTTCTTTCCGATCTTGATGAAACTTAGTATGTGAGTAGAGGTCGATGAGTGTTGCACAACCATATAACTTTTGTCCGGGTTCAAGGTCAGGGTCAAGGTCACGAGGTCACGTAAGTTATAAAAATCGCCATTTTCAAAACCTATCTAGTCTGCCATCTACAAGATATTCGGCAACTGTTTATTGATTATGATAGTAAAAAATATTATCTTGTATCTAACTGGACAGATTTTTGAATTCCATCCCGTTTGGCCGCCACGTAACCTGGAAGATGGTCAAAAACACCTCACGGTACAAAGAAAACTTTTTACTTCCGATCTTGATGAAATTTGGTATGTGGGTAGAGGTCGATGAGTGATACCCAACGACATATTTTTTCCCGGATTCGAGGTCAGGTTCAAGGTCACGAGGTCACGAAAGTTTGAAAGTCGCCATTTTCAAAACCTATCTAGTCTTCATTTAGAGATATTGGCCAACGGCATTCATCGATTATGATAGTAAAAAACATTATAGAGATGACCGTCACCCCCACACGGGGGTAATTTTTTAAAATTTCAAATCAATTTCAATAATAATACATTTCACACTAAATTGTTTGATAAGCGAGATGCTTTTTCCATTCCACGTTGGATGAATGCCTTTCCTCAACAGTAACATTCCTAAACCAGAGAGTTTGTTGAATACCTTACCCCACCAGTGTTCAAGTGTATAATTCAATTATAATAAAATAATAATAATTTTAAAGGCCATACAAAAAAGAAAATCCAGAAGTTTATCGCCGTTGATGCAGTCTGTTACACCACATTATTTAGCACGTGACATTAGTTTTTTGTGCCTGTTGTTTGTGTCCTTTATGACCACTAAAAACAGTAAGTTTCCTGTTTGGAATGATTTTCAATTTTGTTTGACTTCCAGACAGAGTAAAAATATTATCTCACTCCTCTCGGCATGTGTGCGATTGAGACAAATTCAGAGCCAAAGTACTGCTAAACTACAGGTTTGTTTTCCAGTTCATGGGCTGATTCATGTTCAAAGTACAGTATAACATTCAAATGAAATTAAGTTGTTCCTCGATCATAAACTGACGTCTGTGGCCAGACGAACAGACAGACAAACAAAAGTGAACCAATTGCTTAACCGCACTTTTCACTTCACATGCGCGGGGTGAAAGCTCTTCGATGGTACAGTGGCAGGTGGAACTAGAAAGGCACTCTGTGGAGCGCATACCTCTGCCAAGCTGAACAGTTTACATTTTATATCCCACTGATGGGTCGGATCTGGATCTGGATCTGGACCTCCAAAATCTAATCGGCTTGTTCTTGTCACCGACCCAAATCATCCACCAAGTTTAATCATAATCCGTCCACAATTTTTTGAGATATCATGCCATATATCGTTTTTTTTTCCTTTGCTCTCAATGGTGAAGAATCACTTAAGAAAAAAAATTTATTGCACGTGGATCCGGATCTTCAACAAAATCTAATCAATTTGTCCGTCCTTGTCATACAACCAACCGATCCACCAAATTTCGTCCAAATCCATCCATAACTTTTTGAGATATTCTACTCACAAACAGAGACAGAAAGACAAACAGGGGTGAAAACATAACCTCCGTCCACCTTCACTGGGTGGAGGTACCAGAGCCTCAGTATGTCTGCAATTAAGTCAACCCAGTAATGCAACCTCACTATTCAAAACTTTCTACTTCTGGCATTAGCTTTACCTGCAGATGTTTACTTTCCTTGCGAGAAAGTTTCATGTATTATCTATCTTCACAATCTCAATGCACATTTCATAATATAAAATGCCTAAACTATCATACATCACCAGTAAATCGAACACAGTTTACCCTTGCCGATTACACGTACATCACCGAGCACGTCCATTTCGTTTACCAAGGAATCAAACAGTATCAAACAAAGAGAAAGTCTCCCCAAATGTTCCACTGTGCCCATCAGCAACAGCTAAAAATGTTTGAAAATGTATTTTGTTTCAATGTTTTATTACTCTTTTTATTGTAAACTAGCAAAAGTACCCATCCCAGTGACAGGAAAAGTTTAAGTTAATCTATCAATTTAAATTATTTAATGGACTTTAAAAGGTTAATTTGTTGCATTAAAATCTGACCTTATTTAATTTGAAACTAATTGGTCATTCTGTTTGCCAAAATTTGGACATTTTGGCCTCAATTTTGTGGCCTCAAAATGGCCTCTGAGGCCATGGCTAATATAGTCATGTTACTTCCGCACAAAGTTGTATCTGTACGCCGAATATGAGTTTGTAGCTTTAAACAATGTCGTCCTGCATAAGGAACAGACCCCAAAGGAGAGACATTCGTGGTGTGTGTGTGTGTGTGTGTGTGTGTGTGTGTGTGTGTGTGTGTGTGTGTGTGTATAAATACATATATATAACGATACATACGATACATGTGTTCGTAAGCAATAACAAACCGTGCTTCCCATTGTCTCGGGTTGCTGAACTGCATTTGATGTTTCATTTATTTATTTATTTTTATTTATTGTCATTTATTTTATGTTTTCTTTAAGGATGCTTTCTGACGGTTCTGTGACTTTTTTCCTGGTGTATCGGCTTTGATGTCTGTCAGCACGCAAAATTACCAATGCTTCCCTATTGTCTCGGGTCGCTCACCTGCATTTTTTTTTCATTTACTTTATTTTAATTTATGGAAGCTTCCAATAATTGTGAAATTTTCCCGGTGCATTGGCTTCGATGTCCGTCGGCACCAAAATTACTGTGGCTTCCCCATTGTCTCGGGTCACTCACCTGCATTAATAAATAAAAAAATTCATTTATTTATTTTCATTTGATTATATTTCATTTTCGGATGTTTTCTGATGGTTCTGTGATTTTTCCCGGTGTACCGGCTTCGATGTCCATCAGCACGCAAAATCTCAGCTTCTATGTCACCCGAGAAGGTACCAATCTTAATATCAATCAGTGAGTCAGTCAATGAGTCAGTGCGAGTCAGTCAGTAAGCCAGTGAGTCAGTGTAAAATAAACTTTATATTTAATATGTATATATGTATATATATAATATATATATATATATATATATATGTATATATTATTGTTACGGATGTGGAAATTCGCAAACCACCATTCAGGCCCGTAGGTGAGATATCTCTAAGTAATGTGTAGTTAGCCCACCATTGTTTAGAGGGAATTTATGTGAATTCATTCGGGCTGCGACGCTTTGAGAATAGCCGTTTTTCTGTTCTATCTTTATTTTGAACCAGCCAACGTCCCAACCGCCATCACCCGCAACCACCTTAACCACCACGCCAGCCATCGTCACCAAACTCAACCACGCTCCAACCCTCAGACAACAACACCAACAGCCACGACCTTTACCGTCCAACTCGCTCCCACATCATCGCATCATGCCATTCCCACACGGTACCATGACCATCAAAGCACCACCTGTGAAACTGAGCGTCGGGCTGTCCTGGGCTCGTTCAGCGATACGCACCGAGCCGCGAGTGCAAATAGCGCCTTTCCGAGGGAAAATTCGGATCAGGAATGCTACACGCCCACTTCTGATCCGTCCAATTAGCAAGCGCGGGGCGGCTTGGCTCCGCCTCCAGGCGCGTCTGTGTGAAATCGAGATATGCAAATTCTAGGATCAGGGGAGGTTCACGCCCCCCTTTCTCCGACAAATGGGCAAGCGTGGCTCCGCCCCGAGGTGACCTGATCCGGAAATTTGCATACTGGGTTCTCCTGCCGGCCTATAAAACCCGAGCGCACAGAAAGAGGGTTTTGGGCAGTCAAGTCAAGTCGGGTTGGAGAACGGAGTCGAGTCGGTGGGGAAGGCATCGAGTGGTTTCTGCAGTCGGCTGAGGAGAATTGGGGGAAGAGGCCAAGGAGCTCGGGTCCGAGGCAGGGAAGACGGCGGTCGGCGACGAGGTCGCGGTAGGATCGCTCGTCGCGGGACCCAAGCAGCCAGCCATTCTCCTCCCCAGGGCATCAACAATCCCCCTTTTCCCCCGCGCTGAGAGAGTGCAAAAAGGGGGCCCCGTTCCCACCCCCCTCCAAGCGGTGCCAACAAAACCGCGAAGGAGCACGAAGTTGGGGCACCGCCGCGCAGCGACATTTGCGGCTCGTCACGAGGACGCGGGTAGGACCCCCCCCGGTCTCGCGGCCTGGCCGCTCCTTCAGGTCAGCGCACATATTGGCCCACGGGCCCCGTCTGCCCCCTTGTCTTTGAGGGTGGCCTTTCTTTTGCTTTTGAGTAAATGTTGTCGGCGCCGTCTGTAAAGTAGAACTGTATAAGTGTTGCCGAGTGTTCGCGTATTCGGTAGTATCTCTGCGTCATTGTTTCTTTTGTTGTACTTGATATATGTGCTTCTGATTCTGTTTGGCTGTATATGTGTGTTTTGTGTCTGTGTCTGTGTGTGAAAGAAATGTGCATTAGTTGAATTGTTCCCCGTTTCGCTGCGTCCTTTCCTTCGTTTGAATCTCCATCTTGCTTCACGAAAGGGGTTCGTAGTGGGCTTGATACGCCCGATGATTAATTGGAACCGTCGAGGCGACGATAACACCGCTCGGTTATCCCGATAGCACGGAACGGACCGCTTAAGCGGCCCGTGTCCGGAGTCGACCTGCGGCGAGGTGCGATCGCCCGGTTTACCATCCGCGTGGGTACTTAGGTAGGTCGAGTTTGGCGAACAACCCTATCCCACGCGGGTGGCCGATTGGCACGATCGTGGTGAGGTCGAAAGGCCCACCCCGTGACTGGCTCCGGGCGATAGTTCCCGGAGGGTCACGACAGAATTGTCCGTCGGTGGGCGAGGCGGCCGCCATTCGAGTCACGTGGCCATTCGCACGCCGGCGGCGTGAATTCGCAACAATATATATATGAATATACGGTATATATATTGTTACGAATCTACGCCGCCCAGCGTGCGAACGACTGCTTTAGCCAATGGCAGCCGCACGCCCACCGGACGAACAATTCAGTCGTGACTTCCCGGAACAACGCCGAGAACCAGTCACGGGTGTGCCTTCAACGCACACCACGGCCCAGTCCGTATTCTACCCGCGCGCGACGGGTCAATCGCCGAATATCGATATACCTAAGTATTCGCGCGGGTAACTACCGAGGGACCGTACCTCGGCGAAGGCCTGTTTGGACACGAACCGCTTCAGCGGTTCGTTCCGTTCTGGGATAACCGAGCGGGTATTATCGCCAGACCTCGCCGGACCCGATTCTTTATTTTCGTATTCAAAACCAACTAGTATTCCGAAAAACAATATGGCACTTCAATGGGGGAAAATGACACGACGAACGGGATACATTTACACAAGCACATTTATTTACTACACACGTATACAGGGATGCAGGTATATACAGGCAAGGAATTCAAAAACACGCATGCAGTTGCTTTACGAAGACTGCGGGACGGGACAAAGACACGAGCAAGGCGAAAACCACTACAACCGTCTATTGTTTTACCATGTACATTTACTTAACAACAGTTCTACTTCACGGGACACCGGCGCCACAACATTCACTCAAAAGAAAAGCAAAGAAAAGACCCCGTCAAAGACAAGGGAGTCAGACTGGGCCCGTGGGCCTTTATAACGTGGCGCTTTGATGACCGAAAGGGCCCCACGAGACCGTTGCTGGGGTGAGTCGCGACGTCCCGTCCCCACGGCAGCTAGCGTAGCCGCGGTTGCGCCCAGGCCTTGCCAAGCGGCAGGCGAGCTCTCTCCGGCTCTGCCACACGCACGCGCAGGTTCGCGCGACACAGCAGCGCTGCGCCTCCACCTGCGTCTCCTTTGCGACGCCCGGACCTCCACCGACCGACCGCTCCAAGCTCCTGACTCGGACACGAGCCCAGATCTTCACGCAGCTCCGGCAGAAGCAGCACCGCTCCTTCCGCGGTGTCCAGCGGCAGCAACAACACCAGCAACGACAGAGAGAGATTCAGCGACGACCGAGAGAGCTTCAGCAACAACAGCAAGAGAGCGGCAGCAACCCCAGAGAGAGAGAACGAACGCTCCGTGCGCACTTTTTATTACCCATGCTCCGCCCTCCGCTCTCGCCCCGCCCTCCTTCCAGACCTGCGGGAAACTTCCAGAACATGCGGGAACCTTCTCGTAGGAAGTGTTTTCCCGCCAAATCGGGGACGCTCCCTCGCCGCTGTATTTGTCTTCTCCACACGCCGGGTGGAATTCACCGTGTAGAGCCATTCGTCCGGGGAGGGGGAACGGGGGCCACCTGCTTTCCCTCGACGAAGGCCAGCCTCTGGCAACCGTGTGCCGAGGTGGAAACGCGGTGGTGTGGTTGTGTGAAGCGGTTGGTCCAAAATAACGATAGTAAAGAAAAACGGCTACCTGAATATTCACAGCCCTGTCGACACGAATAATTCCCATTAAACAACGGTGGGGAAATCTAACTGAACACGGACTTATCGGCATAACTAACTAAGGACCTATATGGTGTTCTGCGAATTTCCACAGCCGTAACAATATGTATATATGTATGTATATATGTATGTATTATATATATTATATATATATATATATATATAATATATAATATATAATATATATATATATATAATATATATAGATCCGAGATAGGAAAATTATTTAATTTCTTAAGTGATTCTTCACCATTGAGAGCAAAGGAAAAAAAAACGATATATGGCATGATATCTCAAAAAATTGTGGACGGATTATGATTAAACTTGGTGGATGATTTGGGTCGGTGACAAGAACAAGCCGATTAGATTTTGGAGGTCCAGATCCAGATCCAGATCCGACCCATCAGTGGGATATAAAATGTAAACTGTTCAGCTTGGCAGAGGTATGCGCTCCACAGAGTGCCTTTCTAGTTCCACCTGCCACTGTACCATCGAAGAGCTTTCACCCCGCGCAGTGAAGTGAAAAGTGCGGTTAAGCAATTGGTTCACTTTTGTTTGTCTGTCTGTTCGTCTGGCCACAGACGTCAGTTTATGATCGAGGAACAACTTAATTTCATTTGAATGTTATACTGTACTTTGAACATGAATCAGCCCATGAACTGGAAAACAAACCTGTAGTTTAGCAGTACTTTGGCTCTGAATTTGTCTCAATCGCACACATGCCGAGAGGAGTGAGATAATATTTTTACTCTGTCTGGAAGTCAAAACAAATTGAAAATCATTCCAAACAGGAAACTTACTGTTTTTAGTGGTCATAAAGGACACAAACAACAGGCACAAAAAACTAATGTCACGTGCTAAATAATGTGGTGTAACAGACTGCATCAACGGCGATAACTTCTCGATTTCTTTTTTGTATGGCCTTTTAAATATTATTATTTTTATTATAATTGAATTATACACTTGAACACTGGTGGGGTAAGGTATTCAACAAACTCTCTGGTTTAGGAATGTTACTGTTGAGGAAAGGCATTCATCCAACGTGGAATGGAAAAAGCATCTCGCTTATCAAACAATTTAGTGTGAAATGTATTATTATTGAAATTGATTTGAAATTTTAAAAAATTACCCCCGTGTGGGGTGACGGTCATCTCTATAATGTTTTTTTACTATCATAATCGATGAACCGTTGCCAGATATCTCCTAAAATGACAGACTAGATAGGTTTTGAAAATGGCGACTTTCAAACTTTCGTGACCTCGTGACCTTGAACCTGACCTCGAATCCGGGAAAAAATATGTCGTTGGTATCACTCATCGACCTCTACCCACATACCAAATTTCATCAAGATCGGAAGTAAAAAGTTTTCTTTGTACCGTGAGGTGTTTTTGACCATCTTCCAGGTTACGTGGCGGCCAAACGGGATGGAAATTCAAAAATCTGTCCAGTTAGATACAAGATAATATTTTTTACTATCATAATCAATAAACAGTTGCCGAATATCTTGTAGAATGGCAGACTAGATAGGTTTTGAAAATGGCGATTTTTATAACTTACGTGACCTCGTGACCTTGACCCTGACCTTGAACCCGGACAAAAGTTATATGGTTGTGCAACACTCATCGACCTCTACTCACATACTAAGTTTCATCAAGATCGGAAAGAAAATTGTTGACGGACGGACGGACGGACATTTGGTCCGGCTTTATTAGGTCATCTCGGTAGAGATGCCCTAAAAAAGGTTGAAGTGGAGTTTAGTTTTCCTTTTTAAAATTTTTTTATCCAGCTCTTTTGGATAGCTATTGTCGTGGAACTGATCAAATACAAATACATCGTTAATTACAAAGAAATATCAAAATGATCCAAAGATAATTCTTCATCTTTACTTTGATCCTGCACATGTTCTGGACACAAATCAAATTCGTACATGTGCAGGAACGAATTTGCAAAGAAAGGTGCTGGCTCCAAACCCAAATCCCCTCGGTCTGCCGGAGGATCCTGTTGAAAATGTAAAGTAGCTGTTTTCAAGACAAATCTAACACGTAGTTTTTTGTTTTGGCTTTTTTTTTAAATACAGCACATGAAAATCGACTTTCCTTTACAGACAACTTTTCACTATTCTGAGATCACTGTGATAATGTGTTTATGATGTGAATCTTTAAATATGGAATGTTCACAATATTACAATGATGTGTGCTTTTCAACCATTCCTCCATGTCTATAGATTGTACTGGTTTTTCATAGATGAAGATCTTTCCCTTATTACACTTCACAAAGTGTGTACAACCCTTGCTGGTTCACATTGTCGTATTTGTGAACGTTTACCCAAATTGTAGTATTTTCTCTGCATTGATCATTTGATATCAAATCGAATTTTGATTATGGCATTGTCTTGTCTGCTAAATTAAGTTCTTTAGGTTCCTCTTTTAATCCTATGGTCCATCATATCCAGAATGGCTTCAATAAGTTGGAATGGGAGTTTCTCTTGATCATCGTCTCCAATTAATCAAACGATCTGCCAAACCTCTTTCAGTTGTAGTTTTTAAGGTATTGATCTTTATTCTATTGTTATTAATTAATCCACAGATGATCGATTCACTGAGATCTAACTAATAATTTATGATGTGTTCTGTTGTGTCTGTAACTATATCCTTATCTAGTTATCTGCATCTCTGAGTTCTTTGACAAAGTGTTATAAATGGAGGCGATTATGCTTTGTGCATTACGTTGATTATATTTATCATTAATTCTTTCATTCAATCTATATAGTAGGTAGTTCATAATTCTTCAGTCCAGAAAGTTTCTCTACACTTATGTAATTGCGCGTTTGCTTCACCATCCATTCCATCCTTTACCGGCTATTACCCCATATCTTTTCAAGACCTGAACTCGCCTTTTTACAGTAGGCATAAGTAAAGTGATGAGTGAGTTGTGAAGAAGTAGCTTTATTTGGGTTTATCTTTGCAAGTAAAAGAAAATGAAATAAAGAGCATTCAAACACACATTATAATGTGAACTATAAGGGTCGACAGATATGCCTCTGCCCACATTATTACATCATTATACATACTTGTACAAGTTTGAGTTAAATATTTGAATGCAGATTCAAATATTAAATAATTCTGTCTGCTCAGACCATGCATCTGATCAGGTTGAAATTATAATGTATATTCCACATGACTAGTTGATCATAATTGGGAAGTCATGTCGCTTGATGAAGTGGTTCAAGAGAAATTATTTTTTAAAAGATTTTTGTTCAATCTAATATGGCTGCCAGACCATGTGACCTATTAATTATCCGTGAACATTCTGGTAACCCAAGGCTTGGAGAACGTGGGTTTAGTTTCCACCCGAATCTGTCAAGCCATTCTGGAGAAGATTTTTCAAGGTTTATTCTTCAAAAAATTCATAGCTGTCAAAACATGTGACCTATGTTGTCATAGGTAGAGAACTTTTTGTTCCTCATGGATAGGCAATCATACTGTAAAGTTTCATCTCGATCTGTTCAGCCATTTTGGAGAAGGTTTTGAAGGTTTTTATTTTTTTAAATACTAGACGACCCGTGAACCAATTGGGTTCCAGTTGTGACGCGGTTGATAAAAAAATCATTTCAAAAAAAATAAAGATAGCTCCAGCGAACTATATCGCTGAGGTTGTTTGCATTGATCAAATAATCCGAGAGAGTACTTGACTGAATCGGGAATTGTTTTTTTAATAATTTTTTTCATTTCCCAATTTAACGAAACTTGATATTGCGCGTCAATGTGAAAAAAACAGATAAAAGAAAGGCGAAGAAATTATTGTGCGTAATCTTCTAACACAATTTTATTTATTAATGAACACGTAAGTATTAGATCAAAATGGCGATGTTTATTTTATGCTTAAAAATAAATCGTTCTATGTCACATCCTAAATGTTTGAGATTTTAAAATAAATTTTTTCAAGAAAAAAGATAGCTCCAGCGAACTATACCGCTGAGGTTGTTTGCATTGACAAAATTCTCCCGAAGAGTACTTGACTGAATCGGGAATTGATTTTTTAATAATTTTTTTGTTGCCCGATTTTAACAAACTTGATACTGTACACCACAGGAGATTGTTGAGTAAGGTGGCACTAAAAATTTTGCGCAATCGTGTACCATTTTGGCTGTATTTCGGGAACATACATGCATACATATATACAAGATGAGAGTTTTAGTAATATATAGATAGATGGCTGCAAACCATGTGACCGATGACATCATCAATTTTTTTCCCCCCCCCATACAATTTAGCCGGAGATGACCCTCAAAAATTTCCTACTGATCGGATAAAGCGTTCGACATATGCAATTATGACATCATAACGAGGTCACCAATGACATCAATAAAAAAATCACACTAATTTCCCATGGGGAGTAGTTGACATGTGCCAAGTTTCAAGTTTTTCCATGGAGCGGTTTCAGAGATATAGAGGTTCAAAGTTTTCCCTTTTTTTCCAACATGGCTGCTGTCAATTGTAAATATGTAGATATTTTAATGAATTAATGATCTATGACGTCATAATTAAAATAAAACATTCTATAGGAGTAGTTGCACCGATGGTGAAAATTTTGTGTCAATCGGTTAAGCAGTTGCAGAGAAAACAGAGAAAATCAGCATGGACGGATGTACGGACATACGCACGTATGGACATACAGACTACCCAAAACATAATAAATACCACCAGAGACTTCATCAGTGGAGGCTAAAAAGATATTTCTTACAAATATTGTTATGTTTCACTTCACTTGGGGTCAATGGAAATGAAACGTTGGTCTAATATGGAGGCAGATCTATGATTTAAAAAATGAAGCTGTTGGGACGGTTAAGAGCAGAAAGTGGTCATGTTGGGGGAAGAGGGTTCACTGATCCAACACATAATTGTAAATGCGGTATACATGGTCAACATGATTCGTGGGCTGGCAGGATGGCCTGGAGGTACAGCAAACTTTCCTCTGAGGTGTCTCACCTGAGTTCTTATTCAGATCCAGCTATAAACCATCATCCAGTGTTTCACAGGCAGGGTGATTCATCAATGTATATATCGTCCTCGGATAGATTTTAACGTGGACGTCCCATCTGTCGGCACTAGTTGGTGCTGATAAAGATCCACGGTGTCCTTCGTGAAGAGTAGGTGAGCTATTGCCAGCACCATGAACAAATTATTGCCCTAATCTTAGACAAACGTCAGGCCTGGCCAGTCGGTTCGTGAATGACTTGGGCCAAGGTTTCCCCGGCCAACCCATTCAAGAAGAAGAAGAAGAAGAAGAAAAAGATAGTCAGTGCCATTAGCAATGTCGTGATATTGGAGGTCTTTGACCATAATTCTTGGATAAAAACAGGTTGGAAATCTTTCCTAAAGGAGTAATTATTTAATTAAGGTATTACAATGTGCTTGTTTCCTTAAAGGGGGGGGGGGGGTAAATCCAGACACCCACCCCATCCCTGGACCCTCCTCCCTTCCCCACTGGCTTCGTTTATGCCCTGCATGCTTTTCCTGGTAAAGAATTTAAAAAACGATTTACTTTGGTAGTCTGGTTCAAGGTATAATGACTGGCAACAAACGATGACATGACAAAGAGATGGTGAAGCACCACTTTGAATGGCATTTCGTGGCAGGCAGATATTAATTATCCACAGCCAGAGGTGACCTGATGCTCAGAGATAAACAGTACATTTATTATCTCTGTCTTTATTACCTGTCGTAATTTGTCTACTGGAGCCAAATATTTAGCAGCATATATACCCAGTTCTTTGGTATTGTGCCTCAAAGTTTGTTCAAGCTCTATCCCCTCTTGGGTTTGTACTTCGCTAGCATTTTGGAACACATGTAATTTGGTACTCCAAAAGCCATGGTCCATTCTATTCAAGTGTGTCCCTTCCTGATGAAGGTGACAGAGGTGAAGCCCGATCTAAATGAAATCAAAGTAAGTTCCGAGATAAAGCCAAGGGTAGGCTAGCTAACGCATGGGATTTTGCCCATTTTAGATTTGTAACTTATTTTGATGTCCATTACTAGATCAGAATTGCAACAATAGAAATCCTTTGGATAACAAAGCGAAAGGAGCACAATGATGTATATTCGATGCTGACTGTATTATCGAGCTGTAGCCGAGTCTTCAGGGTCAAGTCCCAAAACTAAGTTCTTGTGTCCCAATCTGATGATGACATTTTTTTTTATTCATAGGAATTTTGGTGGGTTTAACGAGGGTAGAAAAGAACATGGTTTCGGACTAGGAATGATCTGAGATGGTGGTGAACAGCTGTCTTGAAGACCTGGAGGGAAGAATGATATTGAAGAGGATGTGGAAGTTGATTCTACAGGTGGGAAAAAGAGGAACAAATGAGTGGAGGTGAGCAGTGATCCTGGATTTAGGTAGTTTCACCAGAAGGGGGTTGATGGTGGCCCATGTGAGCCCTGCAGAAACCTGGAGGAAAAGGGGGGGGGAGGTGGACAAAGCATGGGAAGAGTGGATGGACAAAGCATGAAAACAACTGAAGGGAGGCGGTAGAAGACAGAGAGACCACCGACCTGTCTGTGATGGCGAAGTGATAGGCCGATACTCAGCTTCAGCGTGGGAGATTCCAATGATCTTGAAGGCCTTGGTTTCCACAGCATCAAGCGGAGCAAGATATGAGGCAGGGGAGCCAGCCCAGAGGGGAGAGCAATACTTCATCAAGCTGTGGATGAAGCCCTTGTAGGTGGAAAGGAATTCAGGTTTGCCAAGGAAGAACTTTGTAGGATGGAGGATGCCCAGTCGGCAGCTGGCTTTAGCGGCCAATTTTGAAATGTGAAATGTGGTTTGCCCAAGAAAGATCATGGCTGTCAGTGAGACCCAGAAGTTTGAATGACTGAACTTCCGAGAGGATTGTTAAGAAAGTAACAGGAGGGTTTTCCAGATGGTCCTTCTGGAGAGAGATAGTGAGAGTGATATTTGTCAGGATCGAAAAACATTTTCCAAATATTTGACCAGCTTGTGATTTTATTTTCAAGATCTCAAGAGAGGGAAGAGGCTGCTGCCTGCCTGTCTGAAGGATGATGGATGTTATGGCAGAGGGTGCAGTCATCAGCAAATAGATAAAGGGGGTTTTCGAGAGAGTCAGAGAGATCATTGATGAAGATCAGGAATAGGATTGGGCCCAGACACTGCTTGGGGCACTCCAGCCTTGACAAGGAGAGGAGATGAAAGGATTCCATTGAGTGTCACACATTGGCTGTGGGAGTAGAGGAAGTTTGTAAGAATGTCTAATTAAGTAAAGAAGAGGAAGAAGAAGAAGAAAACCTGAAAAGAGGCCGCACCGACCTTCATAGCTATGCACTGTTACTTGACTACCTCAAAATGTTCATTCTCATCTGCCATTCTGTTTCATTATCTGCCCTCTATTTACTTTAATCCGTCATTGTAATTCGGAAATGTTATTTAATATGTACAAATGAAGTTTCAATTAGTGCAGAATGACTTGATTGAGTCGCAGGTTTATAAATGTCAGTCTTCATTCAGTCTCAATTCTAGTCACTAAAAAGAAAAAGTGACACGAGTTTGTCATAAGTCTGAGTCTGATGTGAACATGACTGGCCAGTCTCTGATGTTCTACCTACAAGGCACATGTAGTTATTTAACAGGATCAGACATTCCCTCCCCAAAATAATACCCTTTTCACACTTTAAAGTGAACTGTGCCGAGTTGTGCTGAATCCGATTGCACAATACAGATAAAACCCGAAGGATGATAGGGCCAGATAAAACGATGTAAACAACGTGCTGTTAAGAGGTAAGGGGGCAGCGGAGGGATGAATGGAATGATCAGAGGTGCACGGTGGGATTTCGTGCACATCAGAACAGACTGCTTTGTAGTGCAAAAAGGACATCTTGATAAGTGATTGTGCAGACTAATTTCAGTGATATAGGAGCTGCAATTGAAAGAAAATTCGTGTTTAAATGTCAGTTTGAACACCATGAAAGTGTAAAATATCCAATTAAGTGAATAAGAGTAAGAAGAAGAAAACCTGAAAGAAGGGCTGCAATGAAACCTACCTTCACAGCTATGTACTGTTGCTTGACTACTATTAATATATTTCCTGCTTCTGTTTTTTTTCTTTCTTTTCCTATTCACTGTTTTCCAACAACTGTGACCGATAAATAAACCCCTTTCCAGTTGTACTTGGCCGGGGAGGTGGGGGTCTATGAAAGGCATGTCATATGTAAAGCCTTCCCCACCTATCCTGTTCCCGCACTCCCATCTTCCCAGAATAAAGGAGCGACCAAATCAAGTTTACTGGCCTATCACTGCCATGAAGTAGTGAGTTTAAGCATACGATGTTTCAGGGCTTTTACAAGAGCACAAAAGTTTGACAAGTGAAAAGTCCACGTCGGCCTACAGTGATTCAGTAACAGAGCAGGGCGTGAATAAGACTTGCTCAAGTCTACATTCAAACCCAACTCAAACTTGACTCCCAAGGTGTACATACCAATAAAGTTATACAATTAGTGTACGTAAAATGGTTTTGAGATGCATTCTTTATTACCGATGCGTACTGTCCTTGCTGATTTTGAGACGTAAAAAAACATTTTGTTTCCATGTAAGCTTGCTTCAAAACGTTCATTTACACCAAATCTTCGAGTCCATTTGGGCCCGGACCTGTAGCTACCGTGAAGTGTGTTTGGCGTTTCCATTACACTCGGCCGCCAGGAAATAAGACGTTGCACGTAATTTTTATGTGACATTACACACGACTTAATTGATGGTGCACATACTTATTTGACCAGAGCAAGACAACAATAGCTGCACTTGCTCGGCTTACTGGTACTGAGACAAACTATTTGCTTGTGTAGACTCGGTGATGTCCGCCATTTTTTTTTCCCCGCCTTTCTCTCCAGAATCGAGGATTGTGATGACATCATAATGATGACATAGTTGCCAACTCCACACTTTGGGCAGTAATCTGCTGTTTTTTTGTATACTGGAACACTCTACTGATTTTATTTCCCAATAAAAGCAAAACAAATAATAATAATAATAATAGTAATAATAATATAAAAAGTAAAAATAATTGCTTTCACAAAATAATGTCTCCTCAAAGTTTTTGATTGATTTTCATGTTGTGAAAACTTCAATTCATCAGGAAAACATGATTATTCTGTTTTAATTTTGCATAAAAGTGTCTTAGCGTAAAAATGTACAAATTTAATTGCAAAATTTCTCCACTGTGGGAGGTGGAGGGAAACCCCCACCCAACACGCCCTCCCCCATCAGTCGCTTTGCTCCTCGCACCACATATCCATTCCATCCCACCACTTTTTCTTCCCTCAATGTTGGCCAACGATGTGATGACATTGAACGGCTGCTTCCATGCAGTCTGAAGTGATCGACCACAACGGCCCTGGTATTGAAGTGGCTGACTTTTAATGTAGTCCTGCCTGGTCAAATGGATTTTAAAGATGTGGTGCAAATGACCCTAAAGGTAAACACACCCACCAACAAACTACAGCAAACAACTGTCGACTTCACTCGTCACAAATACAACGCCCGAACTCGTATTCCTGGCAGTCGACATGCTGCGGGTACTCTGCATCCTGTCTTAGCTGTGGAATTCCAAACTCATGTCAAAAAGAATGTCAAACTTGGAACTTTGGACTGGAATTGACTCTACTGACCTCATGACTTTGACTCAAAAACTTGG
>CM068954.1:135681319-135692979 GCA_035128595.1 Eptatretus atami | reverse complement strand
CCTCCGCTCTCGCCCGCCCTCCTTCCAGAACCTGCGGGAAACTTCCAGAACATGCGGGAACCTTCTCGTAGGAAGTGTTTTCCCGCCAAATCGGGGACGCTCCTCGCCGCTGTATTTGTCTTCTTCCACACGCCGGGTGGAATTCACCGTGTAGACGCCATTCGTCCAGGGGAGGGGGAACGGGGGCCACCTGCTTTCCTCGACGAAGGCCAGGCCTCTGGCAACCGTGTGCCGAGGTGGAAACGCGGTGGTGTGGTTGTGTGAAGGTTGGTCCAAAATAACGATAGTAAAGAAAAACGGCTACCTGAATATTCACAGCCCTGTCGACACGAATAATTCCCATTAAACAACGGTGGGGAAATCTAACTGAACACGGACTTATCGGCATAACTAACTAAGGACCTATATGGTGTTCTGCGAATTTCCACAGCCGTAACAATATGTATATATGTATGTATATATGTATGTATATGTATATATATATATATATATATATATATATATATATATATATATATATATATATATATATATATATATATATAGATCCGGATAGGAAAATTATTTAATTTTAAGTGATTCTTCACCATTGAGAGCAAAGGAAAAAAAAACGATATATGGCATGATATCTCAAAAAATTGTGGACGGATTATGATTAAACTTGGTGGATGATTTGGGTCGGTGACAAGAACAAGCCGATTAGATTTTGGAGGTCCAGATCCAGATCCAGATCCGACCCATCAGTGGGATATAAAATGTAAACTGTTCAGCTTGGCAGAGGTATGCGCTCCACAGAGTGCCTTTCTAGTTCCACCTGCCACTGTACCATCGAAGAGCTTTCACCCCGCGCAGTGAAGTGAAAAGTGCGGTTAAGCAATTGGTTCACTTTTGTTTGTCTGTCTGTTCGTCTGCACGACAGTTTATGATCGAGGAACAACTTAATTTCATTTGAATGTTATACTGTACTTTGAACATGAATCAGCCCATGAACTGGAAAACAAACCTGTAGTTTAAGCAGTACTTGGCTCTGAATTTGTCTCAATCGCACACATGCCGAGAGGAGTGAGAAATTTTTACTCTGTCTGGAAGTCAAACAAAATTGAAAATCATTCCAAACAGGAAACTTACTGTTTTTAGTGGTCATAAAGGACACAAACAACAGGCACAAAAAACTAATGTCACGTGCTAAATAATGTGGTGTAACGACTGCATCAACGGCGATAAACTTTCTGATTTCTTTTTTGTATGGCAAATTATTATTATTTTATTATATTGAATTATACACTTGAACACTGGTGGGGTAAGGTATTCAACAAACTCTCTGGTTTAGGAATGTTACTGTTGAGGAAAGGCATTCATCCAACGTGGAATGGAAAAAGCATCTCGCTTATCAAACAATTTAGTGTGAAATGTATTATTATTGAAATTGATTTGAAATTTTAAAAATTACCCCCGTGTGGGGGTGACGGTCATCTCTATAATGTTTTTTACTATCATAATCGATGAACCGTTGCCAGATATCTCCTAAAATGACAGACTAGATAGGTTTTGAAAATGGCGACTTTCACAACTTTCGTGACCTCGTGACCTTGAACCTGACCTCGAATCCGGGAAAAAATATGTCGTTGGGTATCACTCATCGACCTCTACCCACATACCAAATTTCATCAAGATCGGAAGTAAAAAGTTTTCTTTGTACCGTGAGGTGTTTTTGACCATCTTCCAGGTTACGTGGCGGCCAAACGGGATGGAAATTCAAAACTTGTCCAGTTAGATACAAGATAATATTTTTTACTATCATAATCAATAAACAGTTGCCGAATATCTTGTAGAATGGCAGACTAGATAGGTTTTGAAAATGGCGATTTTTATAACTTACGTGACCTCGTGACCTTGACCCTGACCTTGAACCCGGACAAAAGTTATATGGTTGTGCAACACTCATCGACCTCTACTCACATACTAAGTTTCATCAAGATCGGAAAGAAAATTGTTGACGGACGGACGGACGGACATTTGGTCCGGCTTTATTAGGTCATCTCGGTAGAGATGCCCTAAAAAACAGGTTGAATGTGAGTTTAGTTTTCCTTTTTAAAATTTTTTTATCCCAGCTCTTTTGATAGCTATTGTCGTGGAACTGATCAAATACAAATACATCGTTAATTACCAGAAATCATCAATGACTCCAAAGATAATTCTTCATCTTTACTTTGATCCTGCACATGTTCTGGACACAAATCAAATTCGTACATGTGCAGGAACGAATTTGCAAAGAAAGGTGCTGGCTCCAAACCCAAATCCCGTAGGATCCTGTTGAAAATGTAAAGTAGCTGTTTTCAAGACAAATCTAACACTGTTTTTTTGTTTTGGCTTGTTTTTTTAAATACAGCACATGAAAATCGACTTTCCTTTACAGACAACTTTTCACTATTCTGAGATCACCTGTGATAATGTGTTTATGATGTGAATCTTTAAATATGGAATGTTCACAATATTACAATGATGTGTGCTTTTCAACCATTCCTCCATGTCTATAGATTGTACTGGTTTTTCATTGAAGATCTTTCCCTTATTACACTTCACAAAGTGTGTACAACCCTTGCTGGTTCACATTGTCGTATTTGTGAACGTTTACACCAAATTGTAGTATTTTCTCTGCATTGATCATTTGATATCAAATCGAATTTTGATTATGGCATTGTCTTGTCTGCTAAATTAAGTTCTTTAGGTTCCTCTTTTAAATCCTATGGTCCATCATATCCAGAATGGCTTCAATAAGTTGGAATGGGAGTTTCTGATCATCGTCTCCAATTAATCAAACGATCTGCCAAACCTCTTTCAGTTGTAGTTTTTAAGGTATTGATCTTTATTATTGTATTAATTAATCCACAGATGATCGATTCACTGAGATCTAACTAATAATTTATGATGTGTTCTGTTGTGTCTGTAACTATATCCTTATCTAGTTATCTGCATCTCTGAGTCTCTTGACAAAGTGTTATAAATGGAGGCGATTATGCTTTGTGCATTACGTTGATTATATTTATCATTAATTCTTTCATTCAATCTATATAGTAGGTAGTTCATAATTCTTCAGTCCAGAAAGTTTCTCTACACTTATGTAATTGCGCGTTTGCTTCACCATCCATTCCATTTACCGGCTATTACCCATATCTTTTCAATGACCTGAACTCGCCTTTTTACAGTAGGCATAAGTAAAGTGATGAGTGAGTTGTGAAGAAGTAGCTTTATTTGGGTTTATCTTTGCAAGTAAAAGAAAATGAAATAAACACATTATAATGTGAACTATAAGGGTCGACAGATATGCCTCCATCATATTACATCATTATACATACTTGTACCAAGTTTGAGTTAAATATTTGAATGCAGATTCAAATATTAAATAACTGTCATGCATGCATGATCAAGGTTGAAATTTAAATGTATATTCCACATGACTAGTTGATCATAATTGGGAAGTCATGTCGCTTGATGAAGTGGTTCAAGAGAAATTATTTTTTAAAAGATTTTTGTTCAATCTAATATGGCTGCCAGACATACGCTATATTAAATTATCCGTGAACATTCTGGTAAACCCAAGGCTTGAGAAACGTGGGTTTAGTTTCCACCCGAATCTGTCAAGCCATTCTGGAGAAGATTTTTCAAGGTTTATTCTTCAAAAAATTCATAGCTGTCAAAAATGTGACCTATGTATAGAGAGAAATGATGGATCATACCATGTAAAGTTTCATCTCGATCTGTTCAGCACATTTTGAAGAAGGTTTTGAAGGTTTTTATTTTTTTTAAATACTAGACGACCCGTGAACAATTGGGTTCCAGTTGTGACAGCGGTTGATAAAAAAATCATTTCAAAAAAAAATAAGATACAGCGAAACTATCGCTGAGGTTGTTTGCATTGATCAAATAATCCGAAGAGTACTTGACTGAATCGGGAATTGTTTTTTAATAATTTTTTTAATTTCCAAATTTTAACGAAACTTGATATTGCGCGTCAATGTGAAAAAAACAGATAAAAGAAAGGCGAATTATTGTCGTAATCTTCTAACACAATTTTATTATTAGAACACGTAAGTAAGATCAAAATGGCGATGTTATTGCTTAAAAATAAATCGTTCTATGTCATCCTAAATGTTTGAGATTTTAAAATAAATTTTTTCAAGAAAAAAGATAGCTCCAGCGAACTAACGCGCTGAGGTTGTTTGCATTGACAAAATTCTCCGAAGAAGTACTGACTGAATCGGGAATTGATTTTTTAATAATTTTTTTGTTGCCCGATTTTAACAAAACTTGATACTGTAACACACAGGAGATTGTTGAGTAAGGTGGCACTAAAAATTTTGCGCAATCGTGTACCATTTTGGCTGTATTTCGGGAACATACATGCATACATATATACAAGATGAGTTTTAGTATATATAGATAGATGGCTGCCAAACATGTGACCGATGACATCATCAATTTTTTTTCCCCCCCATACAATTTAGCCGAGATGACCCTCAAAAATTTCCTACTGATCGGATAAAGCGTACATATGCAATTATGACATCAACGAGGTCACCAATGACATCATAAAAAAAATCACACTAATTTCCACATGGGGAGTAGTTGACATGTGCCAAGTTTCAAGTTTTTCCATGGAGCGGTTTCAGAGATATAGAGGTTCAAAGTTTCCCTTTTTTTCCAACATGGCTGCTGTCAATTGTAAATATGTAGAATATTTTAATGATAATTATGATCTATGACGTCATAATTATAATTAAAACATTCTATAGGAGTAGTTGCACCGATGGTGAAAATTTTGTGTCAATCGGTTAAGCAGTTGCAGAGAAAACAGAGAAAATCAGCATGGACGGATGTACGGACATACGCACGTATGGACATACAGACTACCCAAAAAACATAAATAAACACACGAGAGGCATAAAAAGATATTTCTTACAAATATGTTATGTTTCACTTCACTTGGGGTCAAAAGAAACGTTGGTCAATATGGAGGCAGTCTATGATTAAAAAGAAGCTGTGGGACGGTTAAGAGCAGAAAGTGGTCAATGTTGGGGGAAGAGGGTTCACTGATCCAACACATAATTGTAAATGCGGTATACATCATGATTCGTGGGGCAGGATGGCCTGGAGGTACAGCAAACTTCTCTGAGGTGTCTCACCTGAGTTCTTATTCAGATCCAGCTATAAACCATCATCCAGTGTTTCACAGGCAGGGTGATTCATCAATGTATATATCGTCCTCGGATAGATTTTAACGTGGACGTCCCATCTGTCGGCACTAGTTGGTGCTGATAAAGATCCACGGTGTCCTTCGTGAAGAGTAGGTGAGCTATTGCCAGCACCATGAACAAATTATTGCCCTAATCTTAGACAAACGTCAGGCCTGGCCAGTCGGTTCGTGAATGACTTGGGCCAAGGTTTCCCCGGCCAACCCATTCAAGAAGAAGAAGAATAGTCATGCTAGCAATGTCGTGATAATGGAGGTCTTTGACCATAATTCTTGGATAAAAAACAGGTTGGAAATCTTTCCTAAAGGAGTAATTATTTATTAAGGTATTACAATGTGCTTGTTTCCTTAAAAGGGGGGGGGGGTAAATCCAGACATCCCACCCATCCCTGGACCCTCCTCCCTTCCCCACTGGCTTCGTTTATGCCCTGCATGCTTTTCCTGGTAAAGAATTTAAAAAACGATTTACTTTGGTAGTCTGGTTCAAGGTATAATGAAAAACAACGATGACATGACAAAGAGATGGTGAAGCACCACTTTGAATGGCATTTCGTGGCAGGCAGATATTAATTATCCACAGCCAGAGGTGACCTGATGCTCAGAGATAAACAGTACATTTATTATCTCTGTCTTTATTACCTGTCGTAATTTGTCTACTGGAGCCAAATATTTAGCAGCATATACCCAGTTCTTTGGTATTGTGCCTCAAAGTTTGTTCAAGCTCTATCCCCTCTTTTTTGTACTTCGCTAGCATTTTGGAACACATGTAATTTGGTACTCCAAAAGCCATGGTCCATTCTATTCAAGTGTGTCCCTTCCTGATGAAGGTACAGAGGTGAAGCCATCTAAAGAAATCAAAGTAAGTTCCGAGATAAAGCCAAGGGTAGGCTAGCTAACGCATGGGATTTTGCCCATTTTAGATTTGTAACTTATTTTGATGTCCATTACTAGATCAGAATTGCAACAATAGAAATCTTTTGGATAACAAAGCGAAAGGAGCACAATGATGTATATTCGATGCTGACTGTATTATCGAGCTGTAGCCGAGTCTTCAGGGTCAAGTCCCAAAACTAAGTTCTTGTGTCCCAATCTGATGATGACATTTTTTTTTTATTCATAGGAATTTTGGTGGGTTTAACGAGGGTAGAAAAGAACATGGTTTCGGACTAGGAATGATCTGAGATGGTGGTGAACAGCTGTCTTGAAGACCTGGAGGGAAGAATGATATTGAAGAGGATGTGGAAGTTGATTCTCAGGTGGGAAAAAGAGGAACAAATGAGTGGAGGTGAGCAGTGATCCTGGATTTAGGTAGTTTCACCAGAAGGGGGTTGATGGTGGCCCATGTGAGCCCTGCAGAAACCTGGAGGAAAAGGGGGGGGGAGGTGGACAAAGCATGGGAAGAGTGGATGGACAAAGCATGAAAACAACTGAAGGGAGGCGGTAGAAGACAGAGAGACCACCGACCTGTCTGTGATGGCGAAGTGATAGGCGATACTCAGCTTCAGCGTGGGAGATTCCAATGATCTTGAAGGCCTTGGTTTCCACAGCATCAAGCGGAGCAAGATATGAGGCAGGGGAGCAGCGGAGAGCAATACTTCATCAAGCTGTGGATGAAGCCCTTGTAGGTGGAAAGGAATTCAGGTTTGCCAAGGAAGAACTTTGTAGGATGGAGGATGCCCAGTCGGCAGCTGGCTTTAGCGGATTTTGAAATGTGAAATGTGGTTTGCCCAAGAAAGATCATGGCTGTCAGTGAGACCCAGAAGTTTGAATGACTGAACTTCCGAGAGGATTGTTAAGAAAGTAACAGGAGGGTTTTCCAGAGAGAGAGTAAGTGATATTTGTCAGGATCGAAAACATATTCCAAATATTTGACCAGCTTGTGATTTTATTTTCAAGATCTCAAGAGAGGGAAGAGGCTGCTGCCTGCCTGTCTGAAGGATGATGGATGTTATGGCAGAGGGTGCAGTCATCAGCAAATAGATAAAGGGGGTTTTCGAGAGAGTCAGAGAGATCATTGATGAAGATCAGGAATAGGATTGGGCCCAGACACTGCCTTGGGGCACTCCAGCCTTGACAAGGAGAGGAAGAAAGGATTCCATTGAGTGTCACACATTGGCTGTGGGAGTAGAGGAAGTTTGTAAGAATGTCTAATTAAGTAAAGAAGAGGAGAAGAAGAAGAAGAAAACCTGAAAAGAGGCCGCACCGACCTTCATAGCTATGCACTGTTACTTGACTACCTCAAAATGTTCATTCTCATCTGCCATTCTGTTTCATTATCTGCCTCTTATTTACTTTAATCCGTCATTGTAATTCGGAAATGTTATTTAATATGTACAAATGAAGTTTCAATTAGTGCAGAATGACTTGATTGAGTCGCAGGTTTATAAATGTCAGTCTTCATTCAGTCTCAATTCTAGTCACTAAAAAGAAAAAGTGACACGAGTTTGTCATAAGTCTGAGTCTGATGTGAACATGACTGCCAGTCTCTGATGTTCTACCTACAAGGCACATGTAGTTATTTAACAGGATCAGACATTCCCTCCCCAAATAATACCCTTTTCACACTTTAAAGTGAACTGTGCCGAGTTGTGCTGAATCCGATTGCACAATACAGATAAAACCGAAGGATGATAGGGCCAGATAAAACGATGAAACAACGTGCTGTTAAGAGGTAAGGGGGCAGCGGAGGGATGAATGGAATGATCAGAGGTGCACGGTGGGATTTCGTGCACATCAGAACAGACTGCTTTGTAGTGCAAAAAGGACATCTTGATAAGTGATTGTGCAGACTATATTCAGTGATATAGGAGCTGCAATTGAAAGAAAATTCTGTGTTTAAATGTCAGTTTGAACACCATGAAAGTGTAAAATATCAATTAAGTGAATAAGAGTAAGAAGAAGAAACCTGAAAGAAGGGCTGCAATGAAACCTACCTTCACAGCTATGTACTGTTGCTTGACTACTATTAATATATTTCCCTGCTTTGTTTTTTCTTTCTTTATTCACTGTTTTCCAACAACTGTGACCGATAAATAAACCCCTTTCCAGTTGTACTTGGCCGGGGAGGTGGGGGGTCTATGAAGGCATGTCATATGTAAAGCCTTCCCCACCTATCCTGTTCCCGCACTCCCATCTTCCCAGAATAAAGGAGCGACCAAATCAAGTTTACTGGCCTATCACTGCATGAAGTAGTGAGTTTAAGCATACGATGTTTCAGGGCTTTTACAAGAGCACAAAAGTTTGACAAGTGAAAAGTCCACGTCGGCCTACAGTGAGATTCAGTAACAGAGCAGGGCGTGAATAAGACTTGCTCAAGTCTACATTCCAACCCAACTCAAACTTGACTCCCAAGGTGTACATACCAATAAAGTTATAAAATTAGTACAAATGGTTTTGAGATGCATTCTTTATTACCGATGCGTACTGTCCTTGCTGATTTTGAGACGTAAAAAACATTTTGTTTCCATGTAAGCTTGCTTCAAAACTTCATTTACACCAAATCTTCGAGTCCACTTCCGCGGACCTGTAGCTACCGTGAAGTGTGTTTGGCGTTTCCATTACACTCGGCCGCCAGGAAATAAGACGTTGCACGTAATTTTTATGTGACATTACACACGACTTAATTGATGGTGCACATACTTATTTGACAGAGCAAGACAATAGCTGCACTTGCTCGGCTTACTGGTACTGAGACAAACTATTTGCTTGTGTAGACTCGGTGATGTCCGCCATTTTTTTTCCCCGCCTTTCTCTCCAGAATCGAGGATTGTGATGACATATAATGATGACATAGTTGCCAACTCCACCACTTTGGGCAGTAATCTGCTGTTTTTTTGTATACTGGAACACTCTACTGATTTTATTTCCCAATAAAAGCAAAACAAATAATAATAATAATAAGTAAATAATAATAAATAAGTAAATAAAATTGCTTTCACAAAATAATGTCTCCTCAAAGTTTTTGATTGATTTTCATGTTGTGAAAACTTCAATTCATCAGGAAAACATGATTATTCTGTTTTAATTTTGCATAAAAGTGTCTTAGCGTAAAAATGTACAAATTTAATTGCAAATTTCTCCACTGTGGGAGGTGGAGGGAACCCCCCACCCAACACGCCCTCCCCATCAGTCGCTTTGCTCCCTCGCACCACATATCCATTCCATCCCACCACTTTTTCTTCCCTCAATGTTGGCCAACGATGTGATGACATTGAACGGCTGCTTCCATGCAGTCTGAAGTGATCGACCACAACGGCCCTGGTATTGAAGTGGCTGACTTTTAATGTAGTCCTGCCTGGTCGCAATGGATTTTAAGATGTGGTGCAAATGACCCTAAAGGTAAACTACACCCACCAACAAACTACAGCAACAACTGTCGACTTCACTCGTCACAAATACAACGCCCGAACTCGTATTCCTGGCAGTCGACATGCTGCGGGTACTCTGCATCCTGTCTTAGCTGTGGAATTCCAAACTCATGTCAAAAAGAATGTCAAACTTGGAACTTTGGACTGGAATTGACCTACTGACCTCATGACTTTGACTCAAAAACTTGGGACTTCGACTATGCGTGCCAGAACTTGACCACTTCACTCATGACATTGGCAAGCACAAAGCAGGCCTGTGGATTTCCACGAACGAACAAGAGAAGAGACTTGATAACGCCGGTGTGTACACTTGTAATAACTTGTACTTGCAAGGCCCAGTGATTGCAGACACAAAGACTTGCAAAGGGTTGCTGATAACTAAACCGCTAAGAGGATTTACGGATGTTGAAAGAGTTTTCCATTATCTTCAGTATTACTGGCTCCAGCCATCAAATAATTATCATTATACAAATCTTCTTTTTTTGCACAAATGTTTTATGTAGCATCCTTGAATGTTTCACAATCCAGCTCAATAGCTTTATACACAATTGGCTGCTGTTTAGACTTGAAACTGAGAATAAACAGCAGTTTGAACTGTACTGCCTCCACTTCTCAGTACTGCTCACTTTGAAAATCTGCATCAGATCACAATGATGAGAAACCTGACACTTTTGCATAAAAGGGATTTAAAGGGAGATCTTTCACTAATATCATGGCTTTCTTCTGTATGAATTTTTTTTTAACGTTTAAAAATTATTCAACCTTCATTTGGCACTTCATGAGCAAGGCGCCCTCGATAGAGGACAGCTTTGTGTGTTTTAGAATAAATAACAACCTTGGGAGGTGATGACGTTTTACACATTGACACCTGACTTGTGCAACAAACTTCAGGAAATTGATTATGATTGAGGGTGAAATAGACCAGTTCTGGTCCATGGTAAGGCCTTGTGGAGATCTCTCCTTATTCAACCACCAACGATGGTGGACGAAGGTTATGTTTTTACCCCGTCTGTTTGTCTGTCTGTCTGTGAGCAGGACATCTCAAAAGGTTGTGGGCAACTTCAGACAAAATTTGGTGAACAGGTGGGTGTGTGACAAGGAAGAATTGATTCGATTTTGGTGAAAGCTTTGTTGTGAGATATCCCAATCGTTTTGAGGGCCTTGCTTCCCATGGCATAAAGAAGGGCAAGGTGTGCGGTTGGGGTCCAGCATAAAGGGGAGAGCAGTACTCCATCAAGCTGCGAATGGAAGCCTTGCAGGTTGACAAAAGTTCAGTAGACCAAGGAAAGACCTTGCACGATGAAGGATGACCAGTCGGCAGCTGGCTTTGGAGGCCATCTTGGAATATAACTGCCCAAGAAAGATCATAGCTGATGGTAAGGCCCAAAAGTTTGAGTGACTTAACCTCTTCAAGTGGTTTGTTTAGGAAGTAGATGGGAGAGGGTTTGCCAGGTGTTCCTTTCAGAGAGACAGGGAGAGTGTGTGGATTTGTCCAGGTTGAAAGACATTCCAGTTGTTGGATCCCATTCTATCAAGGTCTGCAGAGAGGGAAGAGGCTACTCCTACCTGTCTGCAGGATGAGCGATATACGGCAGAGGATGGAATCATCAGCAAAGAGATAGGCAGGATTATCCAGGGAATCAGAAAGATGATTGATCAAGATGATGAACAAGACTGGGTCAAGACACTTCCTTGGGGAACTTCAGCCTTTACAGGGATAGAAGATGAGAGGATCCGGTTAAGAGCTACATCCTGACTCCAGGAGTAGAGGTGACCTTGGATGCAATAAGTAGAGAATTTGGAGATCAAGGCAGGATGCCAGAACTGTATGCGGAGCATGGGTAATAAAAAGTGCGCACGGAGCGTTCGTTCTCTCTCTCTGGGGTTGCTGCCGCTCTCTTGCTGTTGTTGCTGAAGCTCTCTCGGTCGTCGCTGAATCTCTCTCTGTCGTTGCTGGTGTTGTTGCTGCCGCTGGACACCGCGGAAGGAGCGGTGCTGCTTCTGCCGGAGCTGCGTGAAGATCTGGGCTCGTGTCCGAGTCA
>CM068954.1:135653474-135678669 GCA_035128595.1 Eptatretus atami | reverse complement strand
ATACAGTCTGGCATCCTGCCTTGATCTCCAAATTCTCTACTTATTGCATCCAAGGTCACCTCTACTCCTGGAGTCAGGATGTAGCTCTTAACCGGATCCTCTCATCTTCTATCCCTGTAAAGGCTGAAGTTCCCCAAGGAAGTGTCTTGACCCAGTCTTGTTCATCATCTTGATCAATCATCTTTCTGATTCCCTGGATAATCCTGCCTATCTCTTTGCTGATGATTCCATCCTCTGCCGTATATCGCTCATCCTGCAGACAGGTAGGAGTAGCCTCTTCCCTCTCTGCAGACCTTGATAGAATGGGATCCAACAACTGGAATGTCTTTCAACCTGGACAAATCCACACACTCTCCCTGTCTCTCTGAAAGGAACACCTGGCAAACCCTCTCCCATCTACTTCCTAAACAAACCACTTGAAGAGGTTAAGTCACTCAAACTTTTGGGCCTTACCATCAGCTATGATCTTTCTTGGGCAGTTATATTCCAAGATGGCCTCCAAAGCCAGCTGCCGACTGGTCATCCTTCATCGTGCAAGGTCTTTCCTTGGTCTATCTGAACTTTTGTCAACCTGCAAGGCTTCCATTCGCAGCTTGATGGAGTACTGCTCTCCCCTTTATGCTGGACCCCAACCGCACACCTTGCCCTTCTTTATGCCATGGGAAGCAAGGCCTCAAAACGATTGGGATATCTCACAACAAAGCTTTCACCAAAATCGAATCAATTCTTCCTTGTCACACACCCACCTGTTCACCAAATTTGTCTGAAGTTGCCCACAACCTTTTGAGATGTCCTGCTCACAGACAGACAGACAAACAGACGGGGTAAAAACATAACCTTCGTCCACCATCGTTGGTGGTTGAATAAGGAGAGATCTCCACAAGGCCTTACCATGGACCAGAACTGGTCTATTTCACCCTCAATCATAATCAATTTCCTGAAGTTTGTTGCACAAGTCAGGTGTCAATGTGTAAAACGTCATCACCTCCCAAGGTTGTTATTTATTTCTAAAACACACAAAGCTGTCCTCTATCGAGGGCGCCTTGCTCATGAAGTGCCAAATGAAGTTGAATAATTTTTAAACGTTAAAAAAAATTCATACAGAAGAAAGCCATGATATTAGTGAAAGATCTCCCTTTAAATCCCTTTTATGCAAAAGTGTCAGGTTTCTCATCATTGTGATCTGATGCAGATTTTCAAAGTGAGCAGTACTGAGAAGTGGAGGCAGTACAGTTCAAACTGCTGTTTATTTCTCAGTTTCAAGTCTAAACAGCAGCCAATTGTGTATAAAGCTATTGAGCTGGATTGTGAAACATTCAAGGATGCTACATAAAACATTTGTGCAAAAAAAAGAAGATTTGTATAATGATAATTATTTGATGGCTGGAGCCAGTAATACTGAAGATAATGAAAACTCTTTCAACATCCGTAAATCCTCTTAGCGGTTTAGTTATCAGCAACCCTTTGCAAGTCTTTGTGTCTGCAATCACTGGGCCTTGCAAGTACAAGTTATTACAAGTGTACACACCGGCGTTATCAAGTCTCTTCTCTTGTTCGTTCGTGGAAATCCACAGGCCTGCTTTGTGCTTGCCAATGTCATGAGTGAAGTGGTCAAGTTCTGGCACGCATAGTCGAAGTCCCAAGTTTTTGAGTCAAAGTCATGAGGTCAGTAGGTCAATTCCAGTCCAAAGTTCCAAGTTTGACATTCTTTTTGACATGAGTTTGGAATTCCACAGCTAAGACAGGATGCAGAGTACCCGCAGCATGTCGACTGCCAGGAATACGAGTTCGGGCGTTGTATTTGTGACGAGTGAAGTCGACAGTTGTTGCTGTAGTTTGTTGGTGGGTGTAGTTTACCTTTAGGGTCATTTGCACCACATCTTAAAATCCATTGCGACCAGGCAGGACTACATTAAAAGTCAGCCACTTCAATACCAGGGCCGTTGTGGTCGATCACTTCAGACTGCATGGAAGCAGCCGTTCAATGTCATCACATCGTTGGCCAACATTGAGGGAAGAAAAAGTGGTGGGATGGAATGGATATGTGGTGCGAGGGAGCAAAGCGACTGATGGGGAGGGCGTGTTGGGTGGGGGGTTCCCTCCACCTCCCACAGTGGAGAAATTTTGCAATTAAATTTGTACATTTTTACGCTAAGACACTTTTATGCAAAATTAAAACAGAATAATCATGTTTTCCTGATGAATTGAAGTTTTCACAACATGAAAATCAATCAAAAACTTTGAGGAGACATTATTTTGTGAAAGCAATTTTATTTACTTATTTATTATTATTTACTATTATTATTATTATTTGTTTTGCTTTTATTGGGAAATAAAATCAGTAGAGTGTTCCAGTATACAAAAAAACAGCAGATTACTGCCCAAAGTGGTGGAGTTGGCAACTATGTCATCATTATATGTCATCACAATCCTCGATTCTGGAGAGAAAGGCGGGGAAAAAAAATGGCGGACATCACCGAGTCTACACAAGCAAATAGTTTGTCTCAGTACCAGTAAGCCGAGCAAGTGCAGCTATTGGTCTTGCTCTGTCAAATAAGTATGTGCACCATCAATTAAGTCGTGTGTAATGTCACATAAAAATTACGTGCAACGTCTTATTTCCTGGCGGCCGAGTGTAATGGAAACGCCAAACACACTTCACGGTAGCTACAGGTCCGCGGAAGTGGACTCGAAGATTTGGTGTAAATGAACGTTTTGAAGCAAGCTTACATGGAAACAAAATGTTTTTTACGTCTCAAAATCAGCAAGGACAGTACGCATCGGTAATAAAGAATGCATCTCAAAACCATTTGTCACTAATTTTATAACTTTATTGGTATGTACACCTTGGGAGTCAAGTTTGAGTTGGGTTGGAATGTAGACTTGAGCAAGTCTTATTCACGCCCTGCTCTGTTACTGAATCTCACTGTAGGCCGACGTGGACTTTTCACTTGTCAAACTTTTGTGCTCTTGTAAAAGCCCTGAAACATCGTATGCTTAAACTCACTACTTCATGCAGTGATAGGCCAGTAAACTTGATTTGGTCGCTCCTTTATTCTGGGAAGATGGGAGTGCGGGAACAGGATAGGTGGGGAAGGCTTTACATATGACATGCCTTCATAGACCCCCCACCTCCCCGGCCAAGTACAACTGGAAAGGGGTTTATTTATCGGTCACAGTTGTTGGAAAACAGTGAATAAAGAAAGAAAAAACAAAGCAGGGAAATATATTAATAGTAGTCAAGCAACAGTACATAGCTGTGAAGGTAGGTTTCATTGCAGCCCTTCTTTCAGGTTTCTTCTTCTTACTCTTATTCACTTAATTGATATTTTACACTTTCATGGTGTTCAAACTGACATTTAAACACAGAATTTTCTTTCAATTGCAGCTCCTATATCACTGAATATAGTCTGCACAATCACTTATCAAGATGTCCTTTTTGCACTACAAAGCAGTCTGTTTCTGATGTGCACGAAATCCCACCGTGCACCTCTGATCATTCCATTCATCCCTCCGCTGCCCCCTTACCTCTTAACAGCACGTTGTTTCATCGTTTTATCTGGCCCTATCATCCTTCGGGTTTTTATCTGTATTGTGCAATCGGATTCAGCACAACTCGGCACAGTTCACTTTAAAGTGTGAAAAGGGTATTATTTGGGGAGGGAATGTCTGATCCTGTTAAATAACTACATGTGCCTTGTAGGTAGAACATCAGAGACTGGCAGTCATGTTCACATCAGACTCAGACTTATGACAAACTCGTGTCACTTTTTCTTTTTAGTGACTAGAATTGAGACTGAATGAAGACTGACATTTATAAACCTGCGACTCAATCAAGTCATTCTGCACTAATTGAAACTTCATTTGTACATATTAAATAACATTTCCGAATTACAATGACGGATTAAAGTAAATAAGAGGCAGATAATGAAACAGAATGGCAGATGAGAATGAACATTTTGAGGTAGTCAAGTAACAGTGCATAGCTATGAAGGTCGGTGCGGCCTCTTTTCAGGTTTTCTTCTTCTTCTTCTCCTCTTCTTTACTTAATTAGACATTCTTACAAACTTCCTCTACTCCCACAGCCAATGTGTGACACTCAATGGAATCCTTTCTTCCTCTCCTTGTCAAGGCTGGAGTGCCCCAAGGCAGTGTCTGGGCCCAATCCTATTCCTGATCTTCATCAATGATCTCTCTGACTCTCTCGAAACCCCCTTTATCTATTTGCTGATGACTGCACCCTCTGCCATAACATCCATCATCCTTCAGACAGGCAGGCAGCAGCCTCTTCCCTCTCTTGAGATCTTGAAAATAAAATCACAAGCTGGTCAAATATTTGGAATATGTTTTCGATCCTGACAAATATCACTTACTCTCTCTCTGGAAAACCCTCCTGTTACTTTCTTAACAATCCTCTCGGAAGTTCAGTCATTCAAACTTCTGGGTCTCACTGACAGCCATGATCTTTCTTGGGCAAACCACATTTCACATTTCAAAATTCCGCTAAAGCCAGCTGCCGACTGGGCATCCTCCATCCTACAAAGTTCTTCCTTGGCAAACCTGAATTCCTTTCCACCTACAAGGGCTTCATCCACAGCTTGATGAAGTATTGCTCTCCGCTGCTCCCCTGCCTCATATCTTGCTCCGCTGATGCTGTGGAAACCAAGGCCTTCAAGATCATTGGAATCTCCCACGCTGAAGCTGAGTATCGCCTATCACTTCGCCATCACAGACAGGTCGGTGGTCTCTCTGTCTTCTACCGCCTCCCTTCAGTTGTTTTCATGCTTTGTCCATCCACTCTTCCCATGCTTTGTCCACCTCCCCCCCCCTTTTCCTCCAGGTTTCTGCAGGGCTCACATGGGCCACCATCAACCCCCTTCTGGTGAAACTACCTAAATCCAGGATCACTGCTCACCTCCACTCATTTGTTCCTCTTTTTCCCACCTTGAGAATCAACTTCCACATCCTCTTCAATATCATTCTTCCCTCCAGGTCTTCAAGACAGCTGTTCACCACCATCTCAGATCATTCCTAGTCCGAAACCATGTTCTTTTCTACCCTCGTTAAACCCACCAAAATTCCTATGAATAAAAAAAAAATGTCATCATCAGATTGGGACACAAGAACTTAGTTTTGGGACTTGACCCTGAAGACTCGGCTACAGCTCGATAATACAGTCAGCATCGAATATACATCATTGTGCTCCTTTCGCTTTGTTATCCAAAAGATTTCTATTGTTGCAATTCTGATCTAGTAATGGACATCAAAATAAGTTACAAATCTAAAATGGGCAAAATCCCATGCGTTAGCTAGCCTACCCTTGGCTTTATCTCGGAACTTACTTTGATTTCTTTAGATGGCTTCACCTCTGTCACCTTCATCAGGAAGGGACACACTTGAATAGAATGGACCATGGCTTTTGGAGTACCAAATTACATGTGTTCCAAAATGCTAGCGAAGTACAAAAAAGAGGGGATAGAGCTTGAACAAACTTTGAGGCACAATACCAAAGAACTGGGTATATGCTGCTAAATATTTGGCTCCAGTAGACAAATTACGACAGGTAATAAAGACAGAGATAATAAATGTACTGTTTATCTCTGAGCATCAGGTCACCTCTGGCTGTGGATAATTAATATCTGCCTGCCACGAAATGCCATTCAAAGTGGTGCTTCACCATCTCTTTGTCATGTCATCGTTGTTTTTCATTATACCTTGAACCAGACTACCAAAGTAAATCGTTTTTTAAATTCTTTACCAGGAAAAGCATGCAGGGCATAAACGAAGCCAGTGGGGAAGGGAGGAGGGTCCAGGGATGGGTGGGATGTCTGGATTTACCCCCCCCCCCTTTTAAGGAAACAAGCACATTGTAATACCTTAATAAATAATTACTCCTTTAGGAAAGATTTCCAACCTGTTTTTTATCCAAGAATTATGGTCAAAGACCTCCATTATCACGACATTGCTAGATGACTATTCTTCTTCTTCTTGAATGGGTTGGCCGGGGAAACCTTGGCCCAAGTCATTCACGAACCGACTGGCCAGGCCTGACGTTTGTCTAAGATTAGGGCAATAATTTGTTCATGGTGCTGGCAATAGCTCACCTACTCTTCACGAAGGACACCGTGGATCTTTATCAGCACCAACTAGTGCCGACAGATGGGACGTCCACGTTAAAATCTATCCGAGGACGATATATACATTGATGAATCACCCTGCCTGTGAAACACTGGATGATGGTTTATAGCTGGATCTGAATAAGAACTCAGGTGAGACACCTCAGAGAAGTTTGCTGTACCTCCAGGCCATCCTGCCCCACGAATCATGTTGTATACCGCATTTACAATTATGTGTTGGATCAGTGAACCCTCTTCCCCCAACATTGACCACTTTCTGCTCTTAACCGTCCCACAGCTTCTTTTTAATCATAGACTGCCTCCATATTGACCAACGTTTCTTATTGACCCCAAGTGAAGTGAAACATAACATATTTGTAAGAAATATCTTTTTATGCCTCACGTGTGTTTATTTATGTTTTTTGGGTAGTCTGTATGTCCATACGTGCGTATGTCCGTACATCCGTCCATGCTGATTTTCTCTGTTTTCTCTGCAACTGCTTAACCGATTGACACAAAATTTTCACCATCGGTGCAACTACTCCTATAGAATGTTTTAATTATAATTATGACGTCATAGATCATAATTATCATTAAAATATTCTACATATTTACAATTGACAGCAGCCATGTTGGAAAAAAAGGGAAACTTTGAACCTCTATATCTCTGAAACCGCTCCATGGAAAAACTTGAAACTTGGCACATGTCAACTACTCCCCATGTGGAAATTAGTGTGATTTTTTTTATGATGTCATTGGTGACCTCGTTGATGTCATAATTGCATATGTCGCTTTATCCGATCAGTAGGAAATTTTTGAGGGTCATCTCGGCTAAATTGTATGGGGGGGAAAAAAAATTGATGATGTCATCGGTCACATGTTTGGCAGCCATCTATCTATATATACTAAAACTCATCTTGTATATATGTATGCATGTATGTTCCCGAAATACAGCCAAAATGGTACACGATTGCGCAAAATTTTTAGTGCCACCTTACTCAACAATCTCCTGTGTGTTACAGTATCAAGTTTTGTTAAAATCGGGCAACAAAAAAATTATTAAAAAATCAATTCCCGATTCAGTCAGTATTCTTCGGAGAATTTTGTCAATGCAAACAACCTCAGCGCGTTAGTTCGCTGGAGCTATCTTTTTTCTTGAAAAAATTTATTTTAAAATCTCAAACATTTAGGATGACATAGAACGATTTATTTTTAAGCAATAACATCGCCATTTTGATCTTACTACGTGTTCAATAATAAAATTGTGTTAGAAGATTACGCACAATAATCGCCTTTCTTTTATCTGTTTTTTTCACATTGACGCGCAATATCAAGTTTCGTTAAAATTTGGAAATTAAAAAAATTATTAAAAAACAATTCCCGATTCAGTCAAGTACTCTTCGGATTATTTGATCAATGCAAACAACCTCAGCGATAGTTTCGCTAGTATCTTATTTTTTTTTGAAATGATTTTTTTATCAACCGCTGTCACAACTGGAACCCAATTGTTCACGGGTCGTCTAGTATTTAAAAAAAATAAAAACCTTCAAAACCTTCTTCAAAATGTGCTGAACAGATCGAGATGAAACTTTACATGGTATGATCCATCCATTTCTCTCTATACATAGGTCACATTTTTGACAGCTATGAATTTTTTGAAGAATAAACCTTGAAAAATCTTCTCCAGAATGGCTTGACAGATTCGGGTGGAAACTAAACCCACGTTTCTCAAGCCTTGGGTTTACCAGAATGTTCACGGATAATTTAATATAGCGTATGTCTGGCAGCCATATTAGATTGAACAAAAATCTTTTAAAAAATAATTTCTCTTGAACCACTTCATCAAGCGACATGACTTCCCAATTATGATCAACTAGTCATGTGGAATATACATTTAAATTTCAACCTTGATCATGCATGCATGACAGATTATTTATATTTGAATCTGCATTCAAATATTTAACTCAAACTTGGTACAAGTATGTATAATGATGTAATATGATGGAGGCATATCTGTCGACCCTTATAGTTCACATTATAATGTGTTATTTCATTTTCTTTTACTTGCAAAGATAAACCCAAATAAAGCTACTTCTTCACAACTCACTCATCACTTTACTTATGCCTACTGTAAAAAGGCGAGTTCAGGTCATTGAAAAGATATGGGTAATAGCCGGTAAATGGAATGGATGGTGAAGCAAACGCGCAATTACATAAGTGTAGAGAAACTTTCTGGACTGAAGAATTATGAACTACCTACTATATAGATTGAATGAAAGAATTAATGATAAATATAATCAACGTAATGCACAAAGCATAATCGCCTCCATTTATAACACTTTGTCAAGAGACTCAGAGATGCAGATAACTAGATAAGGATATAGTTACAGACACAACAGAACACATCATAAATTATTAGTTAGATCTCAGTGAATCGATCATCTGTGGATTAATTAATACAATAATAAGATCAATACCTTAAAAACTACAACTGAAAGAGGTTTGGCAGATCGTTTGATTAATTGGAGACGATGATCAAGAAACTCCCATTCCAACTTATTGAAGCCATTCTGGATATGATGGACCATAGGATTTAAAAGAGGAACCTAAAGAACTTAATTTAGCAGACAAGACAATGCCATAATCAAAATTCGATTTGATATCAAATGATCAATGCAGAGAAAATACTACAATTTGGTGTAAACGTTCACAAATACGACAATGTGAACCAGCAAGGGTTGTACACACTTTGTGAAGTGTAATAAGGGAAAGATCTTCAATGAAAAACCAGTACAATCTATAGACATGGAGGAATGGTTGAAAAGCACACATCATTGTAATATTGTGAACATTCCATATTTAAAGATTCACATCATAAACACATTATCACAGTGATCTCAGAATAGTGAAAAGTTGTCTGTAAAGGAAAGTCGATTTTCATGTGCTGTATTTAAAAAAACAAGCCAAAACAAAAAAACAGTGTTAGATTTGTCTTGAAAACAGCTACTTTACATTTTCAACAGGATCCTACGGGATTTGGGTTTGGAGCCAGCACCTTTCTTTGCAAATTCGTTCCTGCACATGTACGAATTTGATTTGTGTCCAGAACATGTGCAGGATCAAAGTAAAGATGAAGAATTATCTTTGGAGTCATTGATGATTTCTGGTAATTAACGATGTATTTGTATTTGATCAGTTCCACGACAATAGCTATCAAAAGAGCTGGGATAAAAAAATTTTAAAAAGGAAAACTAAACTCACATTCAACCTGTTTTTTAGGGCATCTCTACCGAGATGACCTAATAAAGCCGGACCAAATGTCCGTCCGTCCGTCCGTCAACAATTTTCTTTCCGATCTTGATGAAACTTAGTATGTGAGTAGAGGTCGATGAGTGTTGCACAACCATATAACTTTTGTCCGGGTTCAAGGTCAGGGTCAAGGTCACGAGGTCACGTAAGTTATAAAAATCGCCATTTTCAAAACCTATCTAGTCTGCCATTCTACAAGATATTCGGCAACTGTTTATTGATTATGATAGTAAAAAATATTATCTTGTATCTAACTGGACAAGTTTGAATTTCCATCCCGTTTGGCCGCCACGTAACCTGGAAGATGGTCAAAAACACCTCACGGTACAAAGAAAACTTTTTACTTCCGATCTTGATGAAATTTGGTATGTGGGTAGAGGTCGATGAGTGATACCCAACGACATATTTTTTCCCGGATTCGAGGTCAGGTTCAAGGTCACGAGGTCACGAAAGTTGTGAAAGTCGCCATTTTCAAAACCTATCTAGTCTGTCATTTTAGGAGATATCTGGCAACGGTTCATCGATTATGATAGTAAAAAACATTATAGAGATGACCGTCACCCCCACACGGGGGTAATTTTTAAAATTTCAAATCAATTTCAATAATAATACATTTCACACTAAATTGTTTGATAAGCGAGATGCTTTTTCCATTCCACGTTGGATGAATGCCTTTCCTCAACAGTAACATTCCTAAACCAGAGAGTTTGTTGAATACCTTACCCCACCAGTGTTCAAGTGTATAATTCATATAATAAAATAATAATAATTTCCATACAAAAAAGAAATCAGAAAGTTTATCGCCGTTGATGCAGTCGTTACACCACATTATTTAGCACGTGACATTAGTTTTTTGTGCCTGTTGTTTGTGTCCTTTATGACCACTAAAAACAGTAAGTTTCCTGTTTGGAATGATTTTCAATTTTGTTTGACTTCCAGACAGAGTAAAAATTTCTCACTCCTCTCGGCATGTGTGCGATTGAGACAAATTCAGAGCCAAGTACTGCTTAAACTACAGGTTTGTTTTCCAGTTCATGGGCTGATTCATGTTCAAAGTACAGTATAACATTCAAATGAAATTAAGTTGTTCCTCGATCATAAACTGTCTGTGCCAGACGAACAGACAGACAAACAAAAGTGAACCAATTGCTTAACCGCACTTTTCACTTCACTGCGCGGGGTGAAAGCTCTTCGATGGTACAGTGGCAGGTGGAACTAGAAAGGCACTCTGTGGAGCGCATACCTCTGCCAAGCTGAACAGTTTACATTTTATATCCCACTGATGGGTCGGATCTGGATCTGGATCTGGACCTCCAAAATCTAATCGCTTGTTCTTGTCACCGACCCAAATCATCCACCAAGTTTAATCATAATCCGTCCACAATTTTTTGAGATATCATGCCATATATCGTTTTTTTTTCCTTTGCTCTCAATGGTGAAGAATCACTTAAAATTAAATAATTTTCCTATCCGGATCTTATATATATATATATATATATATATATATATATATATATATATATATATATATATATATATATATATATATACATATACATACATATATACATACATATATACATATTGTTACGGCTGTGGAAATTCGCAGAACACCATATAGGTCCTTAGTTAGTTATGCCGATAAGTCCGTGTTCAGTTAGATTTCCCCACCGTTGTTTAATGGGAATTATTCGTGTCGACAGGGCTGTGAATATTCAGGTAGCCGTTTTTCTTTACTATCGTTATTTTGGACCAACCGTTCACACAACCACACCACCGCGTTTCCACCTCGGCACACGGTTGCCAGAGGCCTGGCCTTCGTCGAGGAAAGCAGGTGGCCCCCGTTCCCCCCTCCCCGGACGAATGGCGTCTACACGGTGAATTCCACCCGGCGTGTGGAAGAAGACAAATACAGCGGCGAGGAGCGTCCCCGATTTGGCGGGAAACACTTCCTACGAGAAGGTTCCCGCATGTTCTGGAAGTTTCCCGCAGGTTCTGGAAGGAGGGCGGGGCGAGAGCGGAGGGGCGGAGCATGGTAATAAAAAGTGCGCACGGAGCGTTCGTTCTCTCTCCTGGGGTTGCTGCCGCTCTCTTGCTGTTGTTGCTGAAGCTCTCTCGGTCGTCGCTGAATCTCTCTCTGTCGTTGCTGGTGTTGTTGCTGCCGCTGGACACCGCGGAAGGAGCGGTGCTGCTTCTGCCGGAGCTGCGTGAAGATCTGGGCTCGTGTCCGAGTCAGGAGCTTGGAGCGGTCGGTCGGTGGAGGTCCGGGCGTCGCAAAGGAGACGCAGGCTGGAGGCGCAGCGCTGCTGTGTCGCCGAACCCCTGCGCGTGCGTGTGGCAGAGCCGGAGAGAGCTCGCCTGCGCTTGGCAAGGCCTGGGCGCAACCGCGGCTACGCTAGCTGCCGTGGGGACGGGACGTCGCGACTCACCCCAGCAACGGTCTCGTGGGCCCTTTCGGTCATCAAAGCGCCACGTTATAAAGGCCCACGGGCCCAGTCTGACTCCCTTGTCTTTGACGGGGTCTTTTCTTTGCTTTTCTTTTGAGTGAATGTTGTGGCGCCGTGTCCCGTGAAGTAGAACTGTTGTTAAGTAAATGTACATGGTAAAACAATAGACGGTTGTAGTGGTTTTCGCCTTGCTCGTGTCTTTGTCCCGTCCCGCAGTCTTCGTAAAGCAACTGCATGCGTGTTTTTGAATTCCTTGCCTGTATATACCTGCATCCCTGTATACGTGTGTAGTAAATAAATGTGCTTGTGTAAATGTATCCCGTTCGTCGTGTCATTTTCCCCCATTGAAGTGCCATATTGTTTTTCGGAATACTAGTTGGTTTTTGAATACCGATAAATAGAATCGGGTCCGGCGAGGTCTGGCGATATACCCGCTCGGTTATCCCAGAACGGAACGAACCGCTGAAGCGGTTCGTGTCCAAACAGGCCTTCGCCGAGGTACGGTCCCTCGGTAGATTACCCGCGCAATACTTAGGTATATCGATATTCGGCGATTGACCCTGTCGCGCGCGGGTAGAATACGGACTGGGCCGTGGTGTGCGTTGAAGGCACACCCGTGACTGGTTCTCGGCGTTGTTCCGGGAAGTCACGACTGAATTGTTCGTCCGGTGGGGCGTGCGGCTGCCATTGGCTAAAGCAGTCGTTCGCACGCTGGGCGGCGTAGATTCGTAACAATATATATACCGTATATTCATATATATATTGTTGCGAATTCACGCCCGCCGGCGTGCGAATGGCCACGTGACTCGAATGGCGGCCGCCTCGCCCACCGGACGGACAATTCTGAGTCGTGACTTCCCGGAACAACGCCGAGAACCAGTCACGGGTGTGCCTTCAACGCACACCACGGCCCAGTCCGTATTCTACCCGCGCGCGACAGGGTCAATCGCCGAATATCGATATACTAAGTATTCGCGCGGGTAACTACCGAGGGACCGTACCTCGGCGAAGGCCTGTTTGGACACGAACCGCTTCAGCGGTTCGTTCCGTTCTGGGATAACCGAGCGGGTATTATCGCCAGACTCGCCGGACCCGATTCTATTTATCGTATTCAAAAACCAACTAGTATTCCGAAAAAACAATATGGCACTTCAATGGGGGAAAATGACACGACGAACGGGATACATTTACACAACAGCACATTTATTTACTACACACGTATACAGGGATGCAGGTATATACAGGCAAGGAATTCAAAAACACGCATGCAGTTGCTTTACGAAGACTGCGGGGACGGGACAAAGACACGAGCAAGGCGAAAACCACTACAACCGTCTATTGTTTTACCATGTACATTTACTTAACAACAGTTCTACTTCACGGGACACGGCGCCACAACATTCATTCAAAAGAAAAGCAAAGAAAGACCCCGTCAAAGACAAGGGAGTCAGACTGGGCCGTGGGCCTTTATAACGTGGCGCTTTGATGACCGAAAGGGCCCACGAGACCGTTGCTGGGGTGAGTCGCGACGTCCCGTCCCCACGGCAGCTAGCGTAGCCGCGGTTTGCGCCCAGGCCTTGCCAAGCGCAGGCGAGCTCTCTCCGGCTCTGCCACACGCACGCGCAGGTTCGGCGACACAGCAGCGCTGCGCCTCCAGCCTGCGTCTCCTTTGCGACGCCCGGACCTCCACCGACCGACCGCTCCAGCTCCTGACTCGGACACGAGCCCAGATCTTCACGCAGCTCCGGCAGAAGCAGCACCGCTCCTTCCGCGGTGTCCAGCGGCAGCAACAACACCAGCAACGACAGAGAGAGATTCAGCGACGACCGAGAGAGCTTCAGCAACAACAGCAAGAGAGCGGCAGCAACCCCAGGGAGAGAGAACGAACGCTCCGTGCGCACTTTTTATTACCATGCTCCGCCCTCCGCTCTCGCCCGCCCTCCTTCCAGAACCTGCGGGAAACTTCCAGAACATGCGGGAACCTTCTCGTAGGAAGTGTTTTCCCGCCAAATCGGGGACGCTCCCTCGCCGCTGTATTTGTCTTCTTCCACACGCCGGGTGGAATTCACCGTGTAGACGCCATTCGTCCGGGGAGGGGGGAACGGGGCCACCTGCTTTCCTCGACGAAGGCCAGGCCTCTGGCAACCGTGTGCCGAGGTGGAAACGCGGTGGTGTGGTTGTGTGAACGGTTGGTCCAAAATAACGATAGTAAAGAAAAACGGCTACCTGAATATTCACAGCCCTGTCGACACGAATAATTCCCATTAAAACAACGGTGGGGAAATCTAACTGAACACGGACTTATCGGCATAACTAACTAAGGACCTATATGGTGTTCTGCGAATTTCCACAGCCGTAACAATATGTATATATGTATGTATATATGTATGTATATGTATATATATATATATATATATATATATATATATATATATATATATATATATATATATATATATATTATATATATGATCCAGATAGGAAAATTATTTAATTTTCTCAAGTGATTCTTCACCATTGAGAGCAAAGGAAAAAAAAACGATATATGGCATGATATCTCAAAAAATTGTGGACGGATTATGATTAAACTTGGTGGATGATTTGGGTCGGTGACAAGAACAAGCGATTAGATTTTGGAGGTCCAGATCCAGATCCAGATCCGACCCATCAGTGGGATATAAAATGTAAACTGTTCAGCTTGGCAGAGGTATGCGCTCCAACAGAGTGCTTTCTAGTTCACCTGCCACTGTACCATCGAAGAGCTTTCACCCCGCGCATGTGAAGTGAAAAGTGCGGTTAAGCAATTGGTCACTTTTGTTTGTCTGTCTGTTCGTTGACGACATTTATGATCGAGGAACAACTTAATTTCATTTGAATGTTATACTGTACTTTGAACATGAATCAGCCCATGAACTGGAAACAAACCTGTAGTTTAGCAGTACTTTGGCTCTGAATTGTCTCAATCGCACACATGCCGAGAGGAGTGAGAAAATTTTTACTCTGTCTGGAAGTCAAACAAAATTGAAAATCATTCCAAACAGGAAACTTACGGTTTTTAGTGGTCATAAAGGACACAACAACAGGCACAAAAAACTAATGTCACGTGCTAAATAATGTGGTGTAACAGACTGCATCAACGGCGATAAACTTCTGATTCTTTTTTGTATGTAAATATTATTATTTTATTATATGAATTATACACTTGAACACTGGTGGGGTAAGGTATTCAACAAACTCTCTGGTTTAGGATGTTACTGTTGAGGAAAGGCATTCATCCAACGTGGAATGGAAAAAGCATCTCGCCTTATCAAACAATTTAGTGTGAAATGTATTATTATTGAAATTGATTTGAAATTTTAAAAAATTACCCCCGTGTGGGGGTGACGGTCATCTCTATAATGTTTTTTACTATCATAATCGATGAACCGTTGCCAGATATCTCCTAAATGACAGACTAGATAGGTTTTGAAATGGCGACTTTCATCAACTTTCGTGACCTCGTGACCTTGAACCTGACCTCGAATCCGGGAAAAAATATGTCGTTGGGTATCACTCACTCGACCTCTACCCACATACCAAATTTCATCAAGATCGGAAGTAAAAAGTTTTTCTTGTACCGTGAGGTGTTTTTGACCATCTTCCAGGTTACGTGGCGGCCAAACGGGAATGGAAATTCAAAATCTTGTCCAGTTAGATACAAGATAATATTTTTTACTATCATAATCAATAAACAGTTGCGAATATCTTGTAGAATGGCAGACTAGATAGGTTTTGAAAATGGCGATTTTTATAACTTACGTGACCTCGTGACCTTGACCCTGACCTTGAACCCCCGGACAAAAGTTATATGGTTGTGAACACTCATCGACCTCTACTCACATACTAAGTTTCATCAAGATCGGAAAGAAATTGTTGACGGACGGAACGGACGGACATTTGGTCCGGCTTTATTAGGTCATCTCGGTAGAGATGCCCTAAAAAACAGGTTGAATGTGAGTTTAGTTTTCCTTTTTAAAATTTTTTTATCCCAGCTCTTTTGGATAGCTATTGTCGTGGAACTGATCAATACAAATACATCGTTAATTACAGAAATCATCAATGACTCCAAAGATAATTCTTCATCTTTAACTTTGATCCTGCACATGTTCTGGACACAAATCAAATTCGTACATGTGCAGAACGAATTTGCAAAGAAAGGTGCTGGCTCCAAACCCAAATCTCGAGGATCCTGTTGAAAATGTAAAGTAGCTGTTTTCAAGACAAATCTAACACTGTTTTTTTGTTTTGGCTTGTTTTTTTAAATACAGCACATGAAATCGACTTTCCTTTACAGACAACTTTTCACTATTCTGAGATCACCTGTGATAATGTGTTTATGATGTGAATCTTTAAATATGGAATGTTCACAATATTACAATGATGTGTGCTTTTCAACCATTCCTCCATGTCTATAGATTGTACTGGTTTTTCATTGAAGATCTTTCCCTTATTACACTTCACAAAGTGTGTACAACCCTTGCTGGTTCACATTGTCGTATTTGTGAACGTTTACCCAAATTGTAGTATTTTCTCTGCATTGATCATTTGATATCAAATCGAATTTTGATTATGGCATTGTCTTGTCTGCTAAATTAAGTTCTTTAGGTTCCTCTTTTAAATCCTATGGTCCATCATATCCAGAATGGCTTCAATAAGTTGGAATGGGAGTTTCTGATCATCGTCTCCATTAATCAAACGATCTGCCAAACCTCTTCAGTGTAGTTTTTAAGGTATTGATCTATATATTTATTAATTAATCCACAGATGATCGATTCACTGAGATCTAACTAATATTTATGATGTGTTCTGTTGTGTCTGTTAACTATATCCTTATCTAGTTATCTGCATCTCTGAGTCTCTTGACAAAGTGTTATAAATGGAGGCGATTATGCTTTGTGCATTACGTTGATTATATTTATCATTAATTCTTTCATTCAATCTATATAGTAGGTAGTTCATAATTCTTCAGTCCAGAAAGTTTCTCTACACTTATGTAATTGCGCGTTTGCTTCACCATCCATTCCCTTTACCGGCTATTACCCATAATCTTTTCAATGACCTGAACTCGCCTTTTTACAGTAGGCATAAGTAAAGTGATGAGTGAGTTGTGAAGAAGTAGCTTTATTGGGTTTATCTTTGCAAGTAAAAGAAAATGAAATAACACAAATTATAATGTGAACTATAAGGGTCGACAGATATGCCTCATTATTAACATCATTATACATACTTGTACAAGTTTGATTAAATATTTGAATGCAATTCAAATAAAACTCTGCATCATGCATCAAGGTTGAAATTTAAATGTATATTCCACATGACTAGTTGATCATAATTGGGAAGAAGTCGCTTGATGAAGTGGTTCAAGAGATTATATTTTTAAAAGATTTTTGTTCAATCTAATATGGCTGCCAGACATGACCTATATTAATTATCCGTGAACATTCTGGTAACCCAGGCTTGGAAACGTGGGTTTAGTTTCCACCCGATCTGTCAGCCATTCTGGAGAAGATTTTTCAAGGTTTATTCTTCAAAAATTCATAGCTGTCAAACAATGTGACTATGATAAAGAGAATATGGATGATCATACCTGTAAAGTTTCATCTCGATCTGTTCAGCATATTTTGAAGAAGGTTTTGAAGGTTTTATTTTTTTTAAATACTAACGACCCGTGAACTCAATTGGGTTCCAGTTGTGACAGCGGTTGATAAAAAAATCATTTCAAAAAAAAATAAGATAGCTCAGCGAACTATATCGCTGAGGTTGTTTGCATTGATCAAATAATCCGAAGAGTACTTGACTGAATCGGGAATTGATTTTTTAATAATTTTTTTCAATTCCATTTTAACGGAAACTTGATATTGCGCGTCAATGTGAAAAAAACAGATAAAAGAAAGGCTATTGGCGTATCTTCTAAACACATTTATTATTGAACACGTAGTAAAAAATATGTTTATGCTTAAAAATAAATCGTTCTATGTCTATCCTAAATGTTTGAGATTTTAAAATAAATTTTTTTCAAGAAAAAAGATAGCTCCAGCGAACTAACGCGCTGAGGTTGTTTGCATTGACAAATTCTCCGAAGAAAAGACTTGACTAATCGGGAATTGATTTTTTAATAATTTTTTTGTGCCTCCGATTTTAACAAACTTGATACTGTACAACACAGGAGATTGTTGAGTAAGGTGGCACTAAAAATTTTGCGCAATCGTGTACCATTTTGGCTGTATTTCGGGAACATACATGCATACATATATACAAGAATGAGTTTTAGTAATATATAGATAGATGGCTGCCCAATGTGACCGATGACATCATCAATTTTTTTCCCCCCCATACAATTTTAGCCGGAGATGACCCTCAAAAATTTCCTACTGATCGGATAAAGCTATATGCAATTATGACATCATAACGAGGTCACCATGACATCATAAAAAAAATCACACTATTTCCACATGGGGAGTAGTTGACATGTGCCAAGTTTCAAGTTTTTCCATGGAGCGGTTTCAGAGATATAGAGGTTCAAAGTTTCCCTTTTTTTCCAACATGGCTGCTGTCAATTGTAAATATGTAGAATATTTAATGATAATTATGATCTATGACGTCATAATTATAATTAAACATTCTATAGAGAGTAGTTGCCACCGATGGTGAAATTTTGTGTCAATCGGTTAAGCAGTTGAGAGAAAACAGAGAAAATCAGCATGGACGGATGTACGGACATACGCACGTATGGACATACAGACTACCCAAAAAACATAATAAATAGACGGAGGCATAAAAAGATATTTCTTACAAATTGTTATGTTTCACTTCACTTGGGGTCAAAAGAAACGTTGGTCAATATGAGATCTTGATTTAAAAATGAAGCTGTGGGACGGTTAAGAGCAGAAAGTGGTCATGTTGGGGGAAAGGGTTCACTGATCCAACACATAATTGTAAATGCGGTATACATCATGATTCGTGGTGGCAGGATGGCCTGGAGGTACAGCAAACTTTCTCTGAGGTGTCTCACCTGAGTTCTTATTCAGATCCAGCTATAAACCATCATCCAGTGTTTCACAGGCAGGGTGATTCATCAATGTATATATCGTCCTCGGATAGATTTTAACGTGGACGTCCATCTGTCGGCACTAGTTGGTGGCTGATAAAGATCCACGGTGTCCTTCGTGAAGAGTAGGTGAGCTATTGCCAGCACCATGAACAAATTATTGCCCTAATCTTAGACAAACGTCAGGCCTGGCCAGTCGGTTCGTGAATGACTTGGGCCAAGGTTTCCCCGGCCAACCCATTCAAGAAGAAGAATAAGCATGTAGCAATGTACAGTGATAATTGGAGGTCTTTGACCATAATTCTTGGATAAAAAACAGGTTGGAATCTTTCCTAAAGGAGTAATTATTTAATTAAGGTATTACAATGTGCTTGTTTCCTAAAAGGGGGGGGGGGGTAAATCCAGACATCCCACCCCATCCCTGGACCCTCCTCCCTTCCCCACTGGCTTCGTTTATGCCCTGCATGCTTTTTCCTGGTAAAGAATTTAAAAAACGATTTACTTTGGTAGTCTGGTTCAAGGTATAATGAAGAACAAACGATGACATGACAAAGAGATGGTGAAGCCCACTTTGAATGGCATTTCGTGGCAGGCAAGATATTAATTATCCACAGCCAGAGGTGACTGATGCTCAGAGATAAAACAGTACATTTATTATCTCTGTCTTTATTACCTGTCGTAATTTGTCTACTGGAGCCAAATATTTAGCAGCATATATCCCAGTTCTTTGGTATTGTGCCTCAAAGTTTGTTCAAGCTCTATCCCTCTTTGGTTTGTACTTCGCTAGCATTTTGGAACACATGTAATTTGGTACTCCAAAAGCCATGGTCCATTCTATTCAAGTGTGTCCCTTCCTGATGAAGGAAAAGAGGTGAAGCCATCTAAGAAATCAAAGTAAGTTCCGAGATAAAGCCAAGGGTAGGCTAGCTAACGCATGGGATTTTGCCCATTTTAGATTTGTAACTTATTTTGATGTCCATTACTACGATCAGAATTGCAACAATAGAAATCTTTGGATAACAAAGCGAAAGGAGCACAATGATGTATATTCGATGCTGACTGTATTCATGAGCTGTAGCCGAGTCTTCAGGGTCAAGTCCCAAAACTAAGTCTTGTGTCCCAATCTGATGATGACATTTTTTTTTTATTCATAGGAATTTTGGTGGGTTTAACGAGGGTAGAAAAGAACATGGTTTCGGACTAGGAAGATCTGAGATGGTGGTGAACAGCTGTCTTGAAGACCTGGAGGGAAGAATGATATTGAAGAGGATGTGGAAGTTGATTCCAGGTGGGAAAAAGAGGAACAAATGAGTGGAGGTGAGCAGTGATCCTGGATTTAGGTAGTTTCACCAGAAGGGGGTTGATGGTGGCCCATGTGAGCCCTGCAGAAACCTGGAGGAAAAGGGGGGGGGAGGTGGACAAAGCATGGGAAGAGTGGATGGACAAAGCATGAAAACAACTGAAGGGAGGCGGTAGAAGACAGAGAGACCACCGACCTGTCTGTGATGGCGAATGTATGGCGATACTCAGCTTCAGCGTGGGAGATTCCAATGAATCTTGAAGGCCTTGGTTTCCACAGCATTCAGCGGAGCAAGATATCGAGGCAGGGGAGCCAGAGAGAGCAATACTTCATCAAGCTGTGGATGAAGCCCTTGTAGGTGGAAAGGAATTCAGGTTTGCCAAGGAAGAACTTTGTAGGATGGAGGATGCCCAGTCGGCAGCTGGCTTTAGCGGCAATTTTGAAATGTGAAATGTGGTTTGCCCAAGAAAGATCATGGCTGTCAGTGAGACCCAGAAGTTTGAATGACTGAACTTCCGAGAGGATTGTTAAGAAAGTAACAGGAGGGTTTTCCAGATAGAGAGTAAGTGAATTTGTCAGGATCGAAAAACATATTCCAAATATTTGACCAGCTTTGTGATTTTTATTTTCAAGATCTCAAGAGAGGGAAGAGGCTGCTGCCTGCCTGTCTGAAGGATGATGGATGTTATGGCAGAGGTGGCAGTCATCAGCAAATAGATAAAGGGGGTTTTCGAGAGAGTCAGAGAGATCATTGATGAAGATCAGGAATAGGATTGGGCCCAGACACTGCCTTGGGGCACTCCAGCCTTGACAAGGAGAGGAAGAAAGGATTCCATTGAGTGTCACACATTGGCTGTGGGAGTAGAGGAAAGTTTGTAAGAATGTCTAATTAAGAAAGAAGAGAGAAGAAGAAGAAGAAAACCTGAAAGAGGCCGCACCGACCTTCATAGCTATGCACTGTTACTTGACTACCTCAAATGTTCATTCTCATCTGCATTCTGTTTCATTATCTGCCCTCTTATTTACTTTAATCCGTCATTGTAATTCGGAAATGTTATTTTAATATGTACAAATGAAGTTTCAATTAGTGCAGAATGACTTGATTGAGTCGCAGGTTTATAAATGTCAGTCTTCAATTCAGTCTCATTCTAGTCACTAAAAAGAAAAAGTGACACGAGTTTGTCATAAGTCTGAGTCTGATGTGAACATGACTCAGTCTCTGATGTTCTACCTACAAGGCACATGTAGTTATTTAACAGGATCAGACATTCCCTCCCCCAAATAATACCCTTTTCACACTTTAAAGTGAACTGTGCCGAGTTGTGCTGAATCCGATTGCACAATACAGATAAAGCCCGAAGGATGATAGGGCCAGATAAAACGATGAAACAACGTGCTGTTAAGAGGTAAGGGGGCAGCGGAGGGATGAATGGAATGATCAGAGGTGCACGTGGGATTTCGTGCACATCAGAAAAGACTGCTTTGTAGTGCAAAAAGGACATCTTGATAAGTGATTGTGCAGACTAATTCAGTGATATAGGAGCTGCAATTGAAAGAAATTCTGTGTTTAAATGTCAGTTTGAACACCATGAAAGTGTAAAATATCAATTAAGTGAATAAGAGTAAGAAGAAGAAACCTGAAAGAAGGGCTGCAATGAAACCTACCTTCACAGCTATGTACTGTTGCTTGGACTACTATTAATATATTTCCTGCTTTGTTTTTTTCTTCTTTTATTCACTGTTTCCAACAACTGTGACCGATAAATAAACCCCTTTCCAGTTGTACTTGGCCGGGGAGGTGGGGGTCTATGAAAGTCAGAAGGCATGTCATATGTAAAGCTCTCCCCACCTATCTGTTCCCGCACTCCCATCTCCCAGAATAAAGGAGCGACAAATCAAGTTTACTGGCCTATCACTGCAATGAAGTAGTGAGTTTAAGCATACGATGTTTCAGGGCTTTTACAAGAGCACAAAAGTTTGACAAGTGAAAAGTCCACGTCGGCCTACGTGAATTCAGTAACAGAGCAGGGCGTGAATAAGATGCTTCAAGTCTACATTCCAACCAACTCAAACTTGACTCCAGGTGTACATACCAATAAAGTTATAAAATTATGACGTAAATGGTTTTGAGATGCATTCTTTATTACCGATGCGTACTGTCCTTGCTGATTTTGAGACGTAAAAAACAATTTTGTTTCCATGAAGACTTGCTTCAAAAAGTTCATTTACCACCAAATCTTCGAGTCCACTTGGGCCCGGACCTGTAGCTCATACCGTGAAGTGTGTTTGGCGTTTCCATTACACTCGGCGCCAGGAAATAAGACGTTGCACGTAATTTTTTATGTGACATTACACACGACTTAATTGATGGTGCACATACTTATTTGACAGAGCAAGCAATAGCTGCACTTGCTCGGCTTACTGGACTGAGAACAAACTATTTGCTTGTGTAGACTCGGTGATGTCCGCCATTTTTTTTCCCCGCCTTTCTCTCCAGAATCGAGGATTGTGATGACATCATAATGATGACATAGTTGCCAACTCCACCACTTTGGGCAGTAATCTGCTGTTTTTTTGTATACTGGAACACTCTACTGATTTTATTTCCCAATAAAAGCAAAACAAATAATAATAATAATAGTAAATAATAATATAAATAAGTAAATAAAATTGCTTTCACAAATAATGTCTCCTCAAAGTTTTTGATTGATTTTCATGTTGTGAAAACTTCAATTCATCAGGAAAACATGATTATTCTGTTTTAATTTTGCATAAAAGTGTCTTAGCGTAAAAATGTACAAATTTAATTGCAAAATTTCTCCACTGTGGGAGTGGAGGGAACCCCCCACCCAACACGCCCTCCCCATCAGTCGCTTTGCTCCCTCGCACCACATATCCATTCCATCCCACCACTTTTTCTTCCCTCAATGTTGGCCAACGATGTGATGACATTGAACGGCTGCTTCCATGCAGTCTGAAGTGATCGACCACAACGGCCCTGGTATTGAAGTGGCTGACTTTTAATGTAGTCCTGCCTGGCGCAATGGATTTAAGATGTGGTGCAAATGACCCTAAAGGTAAACACACCCACCAACAACTACAGCAACAACTGTCGACTTCACTCGTCACAAATACAACGCCCGAACTCGTATTCCTGGCAGTCGACATGCTGCGGGTAATCTGCATCCTGTCTTAGCTGTGGAATTCCAAACCATGTCAAAAGAATGTCAAACTTGGAACTTTGGACTGGAATCTGACCTACTGACCTCATGACTTTGACTCAAAAACTTGGGACTTCGACTATGCGTGCCAGAACTTGACCACTTCACTCATGACATTGGCAAGCACAAAGCAGGCCTGTGGATTTCCACGAACGAACAAGAGAAGAGACTTGATAACGCCGGTGTGTACACTTGTAATAACTTGTACTTGCAAGGCCCAGTGATTGCAGACACAAAGACTTGCAAAAGGGTTGCTGATAACTAAACCGCTAAGAGGATTTACGGATGTTGAAAGAGTTTTCATTATCTTCAGTATTACCTGGCTCAGCCATCAAATAATTATCATTAATACAAATCTTCTTTTTTTGCACAAATGTTTTATGTAGCATCTTGAATGTTTCACAATCCAGCTCAATAGCTTTATACACAATTGGCTGCTGTTTAGACTTGAAACTGAGAATAAACAGCAGTTTGAACTGTACTGCCTCCACTTCTCAGTACTGCTCACTTTGAAAATCTGCATCAGATCAACAATGATGAGAAACCTGACACTTTTGCATAAAAGGGATTTAAAGGGAGATCTTTCACTAATATCATGGCTTTCTTCTGTATGAATTTTTTTTTAACGTTAAAAATTATTCAACTTCATTTGGCACTTCATGAGCAAGGCGCCCCTCGATAGAGGACAGCTTTGTGTGTTTTAGAATAAATAACAACCTTGGGAGGGTGATGACGTTTTACACATTGACACCTGACTTGTGCAACAAACTTCAGGAAATTGATTATGATTGAGGGTGAAATAGACCAGTTCTGGTCCATGGTGGCCTTGTGGAGATCTCTCCTTATTACAACCACCAACGATGGTGGACGAAGGTTATGTTTTTACCCACCGTCTGTTTGTCTGTCTGTCTGTGAGCAGGACATCTCAAAAGGTTGTGGGCAACTTCAGACAAAATTTGGTGAACAGGTGGGTGTGTGACAAGGAAGAATTGATTCGATTTTGGTGAAAGCTTTGTTGTGAGATATCCCAATCGTTTTGAGGGCCTTGCTTCCCATGGCATAAAGAAGGGCAAGGTGTGCGGTTGGGGTCCAGCATAAAGGGGAGAGCAGTACTCCATCAAGCTGCGAATGGAAGCCTTGCGGTTGACAAAAGTTCAGATAGACCAAGGAAAGACCTTGCACGATGAAGGATGACCAGTCGGCAGCTGGCTTTGGAGGCCATATTGGAATATAACTGCCCAAGAAAGATCATAGCTGATGGTAAGGCCCAAAAGTTTGAGTGACTTAACCTCTTCAAGTGGTTTGTTTAGGAAGTAGATGGGAGAGGGTTTTGCCAGGTGGTCCTTTCAGAGAGACAGGGAGAGTGTGTGGGATTTGTCCAGGTTGAAAGACATTCCAGTTGTTGGATCCCATTCTATCAAGGTCTGCAGAGAGGGAAGAGGCTACTCCCTACCTGTCTGCAGGATGAGCGATATACGGCAGAGGATGGAATCATCAGCAAAGAGATAGGCAGGATTATCCAGGGAATCAGAAAGATGATTGATCAGATGATGAACAAGACGGGTCAAGACACTTCCTTGGGGAACTTCAGCCTTTACAGGGATAGAAGATGAGAGGATCCGGTTAAGAGCTACATCCTGACTCCAGGAGTAGAGGTGACCTTGGATGCAATAAGTAGAGAATTTGGAGATCAAGGCAGGATGCCAGAACTGTAT
>CM068954.1:135638922-135652474 GCA_035128595.1 Eptatretus atami | reverse complement strand
TGCTGTTACTCTGTTGTTAGAGATGGCAGATCCTACTCTGTTTAGAAGTAAAGAGGATGATTGAAATTGCTGCAGACAGTGAAGAAGGAAAGTGAAAAGCTGTTTTTTTTTTAAATCTAAGAATGAAATCTTGTCAACTGGAGAAGATCGCTGTGTCAGATTGGGAGACAATCATGTGGAAATAGTGGAAGTTTTCATCTTCCTGGGTCTAAGATTGAAGTGAGTAGAGAAGGTCAAAACAAATTAATAGACTTCGCGTTGTGGTGAGAACATCAATGTCAGGATTGATAAATATGTGACAATACAAACCAAGGAGGAGTTGGTGAATGCCCTGTAATTCCAGTTGCATGCATGGATGCGAGTCATGGACAGTGAAAAAGAAAGGAAAGATGAGTTTTGAAATCTGTTTAAGATGAATTTTAAAAACTATATGGACTGCAAGATGAACAAACAAATCAGTGCTTGAAGAAATTAGACACCACATACATGATACATTAGGAGAGCTGATGTGAAAACAGAAACGGTCATAATATGTTTGGACTCCTCATGCATGCAGAAAACGAAAGTCTGGAGAAGTCATCCATGCTTGGTGGGATTGAGGTGGTGGGGGGGGGGGGGAGTGAGGGGCAGATGGGTAAAGGCTGCAACCAAACTTTCTCTGGTAAGGCTTCGGAAAGCAGTGCAGGACAGGGAGTTTGGAGAAATCTGATCATTAATGTCACAAGAAGTCGGACACGACTTTACGGACTGGATAACTGGTTATAATAATTTTCCTTCCGATAGGTGTATGGACCAGTGACTCTTAGTCTATACACCGCCTATGTGTAATTACATCCCATGTTCTCCAAATTTCCCTCAGGCGCATTTAAACAATGCCAGCGACCATTATGGAATCGGGTTGTGCATCAAATAGATCACATTTGGGTCATAAGGTTGTCTGAGGCAATATCACATGTTGCACTTGAAGCCATGTCCGGGAGAAGTCACACACACACACACACACACACACACACAAACACACACACACACACACCCACACACACGCAGTCCCAATATATAAGTTAAAAGCAATCCATACACAGTTCACATATAATCTGATGCCAGAAAATCGGACGGGCAATGAGATGCATCATTCATGCATAAAGATTCATTGAAGCCATTTTATACTAATATCATTGCTGCCTACATAGAGGTCGAGACAACTCGGATCCCTAATCAGTGGTCATATAATGCATGAGGGGTATAGAATAAGCATAGGATGCATCAAGGATGTCAGGGTTCATCCAAATTTATTTCCGTTTGGTGTGTTAAACAACAGTAGCGACTGTTAAAAATGTAATCATACGTTGAACACAAATGACTGAATACTGTAGTTTGTAGTTGTAATATTTTTTTTACCTCTGGTCGGTGTGCCCACGAAACACCATGAAAGCTATTTATGCACCTCAACATGGAGTTCATCCAATGCGGAAACCCCCTTATGAAGTTACTACGAACTCGGTCATGTGACCCTCGTACCCATGGCAAATCTGTTTGAGATTAGATAAGTAACGACCGAATATATCGTGGTCAGACAGAAACACCGAATTGTGTACTTTAGTACGATTCTGTATCACTTTTGTCACTTATACTTTTGTTTTCTCTGTAAGTACCACACGCTCTTTTGTGGTTTCTGCTGGTGTGGTGGTGCCTTTCTCTCTTTGACAACTTGGTGCTATTATTTTATTTAAACCATTTTCCAAGGATGCTGAAATTGCTATCATTGAGGTGAAAATATTTTGCGTTTTGCAATGTGGCTGTCAAAATCTCTGCTTGTTAAATGATGGTCTCTTTATCTACAATCTCATTCGGCAATATTGCGGTTTGAAAGTACTTTGTGGTCTATAGGAAGGGGGAAAAAAAATCAAACATTTGTTTTCCTTTTTCATAGCTCATTTACACACATGTACGTAGAGGGGAATAAACCAAGAGGATATGCGTAAATTGAGGTTATTACATGACAAGCAGACGTTTTTAGTGAATGCATATTGTACTGCGAGTTGACTCTTGAATTCAGCCTCCTTGTTACATATTTTTACTGAGAGGTTTGGCTGTGCTGCTGTGCTGCTGGTGCAGTGCCCCCGCACTTTCGGACAGGAATTGTCATTTGTTCAGGTGCCGGTGATATCTCGCTCGCTCTTCATAAGAGACACCGTGGGATCTTTTTACATCACCAACACTGGTGCTCGCAGACAAATCCTCCAGTTTAACATCGTCCAAAGGACGGCACACACATTGGTACCTCGCCTGCATGTGAAACAAACACCAAGGTGACAGTTTATAGCTGGGTTGAGATTTAAATCCAGGCTAGACAGTTTGGAGGCAAATCTCCATACCTTTAGGCCATCCTGCCAGCCCTACAAACAAAGGTGAGATGTGGCAACAGTTGCTGCCACTTCCGAGATGCATTTCAAAGAGATACAATGCCAAAGTGAGAATGGAAAGAAATTACAGAATTTTTTTTGTTGTTGTTGAAGGGAATTGGGTAACTTGTGAGACGATGGCGTGGAAGTGAAGCAAGAGAGCAGAGCAGAACATACTTCCCAAAGCAGTATATGGTGGACAGATTACTGTGAAGATATATGATGAGGTTTAATTTGTCATAAATGTGGAGGCATGAAAATTTATGATTGTACAAACAACTTTGATTTTGTGGCATTAATAATGGTCATTCGTTTCATCCAACAACTCTTATGGTGGCAGATGAGCAGCAGGAGCTCCATTCCAAAGAGAGGAAGCATATTGAATTTCAATAAATGCCTTGTTCATCATGATCAGCTCATTATAGATGCGAGTTTTAAAATTGCACACAAGAAGCCATTTTGAAATCGCTGCAAAACTTGGACCGTGTAATTTTAAAGAGTTTCGGCAAAAGTCTGATCACAGAGGGAATTCATTTTTAGGATATTTTATTTGAAGAAAAATACCATGTATAGAACTTTATATTCTCTGAAGGTTTATAAAGTCAATATTATGGCTGGATTTTACTACACTTTTACCACTACACTACAAGTAGAGGAAATTGTTACAGAAGGGTGAGAACAAGGTCTCAGCACATATCGTGAAGCTCAGGAATGGAAATGGGAGAGAGGCCGTGAGGTCACTGTGGGCAGTAAACTTGAAATGCAGTCGGGAAGACTCGGTGGTGTAATGGTCAGAGCATCCACTCGAGTCTGGAAGGTCGTGTTTTTGAACGCTGGCTGAGTCATAGCAGAGGCTTCCTTGCTTGATGGAAGCCTCCATAATTGGCCTGCTGAGTGTGGAGAGAAAATAGACTTCATAAAAGATGGTGTCGCCGGTACCCAGAGTATCTTATCTGGGAAGATGTCACTTTCCCAAGCTCAGTGGCTGTGTTTGTCTAATGTCAAATCCGGTTTTATCTAATATTAGACGACCCGTGAACCCGTTGGGTTCCCATTGTGACAGCGGTGATGAAAACAAAAGATAGCTCCAGCGAACTATGCCGCTGAGGTTGTTTACATTGATCAAATACTCCTGAAGAGTACTTGACTGAATCGGGAATTGATTTTTTTCATAATTTTTTTGTTGCCCGATTTGAACGAAACTTGATACTGCCACCGCAGCAGAATGGTGAGTAAGTGGCCCTAAAACTTTTATGCTATCATGTACCGTTTTGGCTGTATTTGGGAACATACATCATACATACAGATGAGAGTTTTAGTCATATACTAGACAACCCGTGAACCCGTTGGTTCCCGTTGTGAGGCGGTTGATAAAAAAATAATTTCAAAAAAAAGCTCAGCGAACTGTACTGCTGAGGTTGTTTGCATTGATCAAATAATCCCAAAGAGAACTTGACTGAATTGGGAATTGATTTTTAAAATATTTTTTTCCGTTGCCCCATGAACGAAACTTGATATTGCGCGTCAATGTGAAGACAAAAAAATGGAGAAAAGAAAGTCGAATAAATTATTGTGCGTAATCTTTCAAACAATTTTATTTATTAATGAACACGGAAGTATAGATCAAAATGGTGATGTTTATTTTATGCTTAAAAATAAATCGTTCTTTGTCTATACTAAATGTTTGAGATTTTTTAATAAATCATTTCAAGAAAAAATAAAAAAGATAGCTCCAGCGAACTATACCGCTGAGGTTGTTTGCATTGATCAAATTCTCCCGAAGAGTACTTGACTGAATCGGAATTGATTTTTTAATAAATTTTTTCGTTGCCCGATTTGAACGAAACTTGATGCTGCACACCGCAGAAGAATGGTGAGTAAGGTGGGCCGAAATTTTTTGCGCTGTCGTGTACTGTTTTGGCTGTATTTCGGGAACATACATACATACAAAATGAGTTTTAGTAATATATAGATAGATATTGTCTTCATGTACGTGTGTGTGCGCAATTTGTATTCCAGCTCTTCCAAAACTTAGACCTGATTTAAAAGAAAGAAAAGAAACAGCTTGAGACTAACATTTATATTTCAACACAAGTGGATATACACGTGAAGGATTGGCAATGGAATGGTATGGGATTTGATAGGATGATATGGCCAAACAACAACAACAACCCTATGATAGAATGGTGTCAAAAGCCCTGCCTACCTAACTGATATACCCATCTCGTATGGTGAATCGGATAGTTGGGGATTTAATAGGATGGAGGGCCAAAGAATAATAACTTTCCGTGATAATTGGAATAACGGATATAGCACAATCCCTTAATGGTTGGCCTTAAAGCACTGCCGGTAAGATTGCCATGAAATCGTACAGCATGACGACCGCTTTGAGAAGTCTACATGTGAATGGACCAAACGGAATAAATGGAGGAGTTTGATTTGGATGCCATGAGCATAATTGTAAAACGTTTTAGTTATCCCTACAAAGTTTGACGATGCACAAAGTGGTGAGAGAGAGAGGATAGGAAACGGAATGACACACAGGCAGTCATACAGGTGGACACCGTCCCATTATTTATGTGAAAACTGAGACTACTTTTACGATTGATTGAAAAATGAAAGTAAAATGTCATTTGGTGCTTTTTTGAGATGTAATGTTAATTTATCTCTGTCTCTGTCTCTGTCTATATATATATATATATATATATATATATATATATATATAATATATATATATATATATATATATATATATATCGAGTATCAATCATTGGAAAGTGTTGCATGGGAGTTTTAGTTGTTTTTTTTGTTTGTTTGTTTGTTTGTTTTCAATCGGAGAAGTGTCACAACTATTGTTGTTTTATAATTCTCTCTTACTACTGTTGTAGCCATCATAAGTGAATAAGAACTGCTCAAGTTCATCATTGTTGAATATGGCGTACCGGCATTTGTATGCGAGCAAAACACAGGCTGGCTTCACGGAACTTTATGATCTTTCCACTAAATTTTGTTCATCTTGGAAATGTGTATAAATTTTGGCAAAGAATACTGCTGATCTTTGAAACCTGATGCTTTTTTCAGGCGACTGTTTGCTCTGGTTGTCATGGCTGCTATGCTTAATGAGCAGATGTCTCAAACAGCAGACAGCCGGTGTAAAGTAATTCGTCTTCCAGCTGAAAGTCTTTTCTCAAAGCATGGAGGCTTTGTGTGCTGGCCTTGGTCGTAAAAGACTCAAATGGGAAACTTAGCTGATCTGGGAATTTTTTTTCTTGTCGCAGGCCAGAAATTTGGAGCATGAGTGTCGGTATTGTGAAGGCGAACAAGAACAGAATTTTTTTTTTTGCTAACCTGTCACATTGTGTTTGTTTGCATTTTTATGTTGTTGCTATATATATATATACATATATATATATATATGTATTTTTTTTTTTTTTATTCTGCCTGAAAAGCAGAACAGAACTTGAGTTCATAGAACACATTACCCCACGCTGTCTTAAGAAATTGACATGGGCGGGATCTCTGAGTGGAAAATTTGATTGGTTGTGATGACATAAAATGCCGTAATATTTTGTCCAAGTACTGGAAAGTTTTTGAAAGTGCCAATCTGTTCTTGCGTATGGCAGCTTGGCTGCCAGGCAGCTACCATTTATTGGAAGTGCGGCTGTACCGCAGATGCTGTGCCCCTCTCCTCTCGCAGTATACTGGTACTTATTTTGCCGACTTTGGAAGGATGACAGGCCGAGTCAACCCCATCTGGTGTTAATTCAGCAACCAACAGGGTTCAAACTCAGGACCCTACGATCCCTGGCCATTAAGTCAACACCAGGCTAGAAAGTGCCAATAAGGCGATTTGTATTTGACAGTGTTCAAGCATATAATTAAGTTGAAATCAAATAAAGATTTTTTTGGTTGTTCATAGAAAAAAAATTCTGGAAGTTTACCGCTGTTGATACAGCGTCTTATACACCACATCATTAAAAAATGTTGCGTTAGTTATTTGTTCCTGTTGTTTGTGTCCTTTATGACATCATTAAAAACAGTAAGTTTCCTGTTTCGAATGATTTTCAATTTTGTTTGACTGCCACACAGGCAGAGTAAAAATATTACCTTGCTCCTCCCTGCACATGCGTGATCAGGATTAATCCAGAGCCAAAGTACTGCTATACTGCAGGTTAGTTTTTCAATTTGTGTTCAAAATATAACATTCAATTGAAATGAAGTTGTTCCTTGATCATAAACTGATGTCTGTAGACAGACAAACAGATAGACAGACAGAAGTAAACCAATTGCTTAACCTCGCTTTTCGCTTCATGTGTTCAGGGTAACAACTCAAGGATGGTGATGAAAAATTAAACAAATACTTCTGCAAGTAATTGAGTAGCACATAGTTATTTGATTGATCAGTTTTCTCCACCCTTTCGAGTGATCCATTATTCTGAAGAATGTATAAATTTCTACAAGTATGTGGGGTTTGCTGAAGCGATAGAGCGAGATACTCCTGGCAGGAAATGTGGGACAAGATTCACCCCAGCCCCCATTCCTCCAGGACTGATGTACCATGTACGTGTAGGTAACTTGCTGTTTGATTTTTCTTCTTTCATATGCAACACATGGCTGGGGGTCACATTGTTGGTTTGAGGGGGCATGGCAGTACTGTTGATGCAGTTCCCCCTGTAGGTTAGAGCAGGAATTTGTAATTTGTTCAGGGTGCTGGCGATAGCTCACCTTCTCTTCATGAATAACACCATAGGATTTTTTATGTCCACCAATGAATGCTCGCAGAAGGGACGCTCGGATTAACGTCCATCCGAAGGACAGCACACACCGATGCCTTGTCTACTTGGTTTGAAAGTGACACAAGAATATCTTTGGTATGTTTAACCAATATCATATACATATCCCTTTTAATTTATCTCTATTAATACTTATTAACTTGCACTTCACATTTCCATTCCATTTACTTAATGTAAACTTGGATTCACAACCTATTTTAGATATTTTAGTGTAACATTTGTGGCCCAAAGCAAAGTTTTTGTGAAATCTATTGTAATGGTCGCAGGTCTTCAACGACCGACACGCCCACCGGGCAGGAAAGGAATGAGAGGTCTCTACGTCCGCCCATTAATTTGCATGTGAATCGGCATCTGAGACACACGACCAAGGTGAATGAGGTTGTCAGAAGTGGCAGAGCAAACCATGACAGGTGATTGATTCACTTTTATTGCGCATCAATTGCACAGATCCAAAATGGTCTGACTAAACGGGTTTATTCCAATTCTCTACGTGGTTTGGAGTTCCGTTCTCCGATAACCACACAAGTTCTCGATTACAAATTGGATTTATGAACAAAATGGGATGGGGAATAAAAAGAGGAACATGACCCATACGCAGTAAAACCAACGTTAACGAATTGATTTAAAAAACGGCCCTCAGGACCTCGACAGCTTAATGATTAACCTTATTTCATGAGGGAGAGGGAGAGACAGACAGACTTGTACGGTGCGGCACCATTCCACACACCATGTGGTCCCTCTCCCCACGATTGCTCCCAATCATCTTGCACAGGGCTTGGCCCTATGATGCCCTGCGTGCCTGGTCCCTGCACGTACTCCCTATACCACAAACCGCGAAACCGGCAGGAACCATGGGGCAGGCGTACAGGCAAGCAGATGCCAAGCAAACAGGCAAGACTAGCTCAACCAGGAAGAGTGTGGAGAGGTAGAGAGAATGACGATGACCAGCCAGCTTCGCGAGTGCAGCGTCACGGCTTTTATTCGCTCCGATGCGGTGGGACAGACTCCCGCCGCGTGTGCAGACTGGTGGCGTGGACATCGGGCGAGGATCATGTTTTTACGATCACGCACTGGCCATGCTCCTGGCACATGACGGAGTCCCTTATCTGATCGTGCTGGCGGACCTCTGCACGGTTTGCCCATGCTGTGAGTGGAGTGGAAAAATACATCTATACAGATTGTAGATGGGGGGGGGGGGGCTGAGAAACAGATATTTGGGTGGAAGAGACGAGCTCACTAAACATTACTCAACATTATCCCTTTAATTACAGTAATTGCATCACACTCATTCTAGCATGCATTGTGAAATGACAATTCTAAACAATTCCTCATTTACCCCTGAGATTAGATCCGTAACATTACAATGAGAGATTTTACGTCAATCTTGTTGCAGATTAGACAGGTGGCTTAACCTCCCATTTTAAAAATTGCATGCTTCATGGAGCACGTTTTCTGTATTTCTCCGGGGCAGTGGTTGTAGTCAGGTACTACTGTCGGGGGCGGGGGGATTGTACCCCAAACCACAATGGTCGGAAAATGAGCCGATTACTAATCCAACTACCGTACTGATGACATGTCTAATTTAAAATTGAAGTGGTTTCATCAACTTTCAACAGGATGAGTAAGTGCCTCTAATGCGGTATATACTTTGGGCTGGTGGAAGGCCCTAGGGCCTAGAGGTGTGTGTACTCACCTCTGAGCTGTTTATCTTGGGTCCGAATCTGAACCAAGCTATGATGGTTGGACATTAAAGATCCCATGATGTCGTTCGCGAAGAGTAAGCTCATTACCTCCGACACCGTGTCTAAATTCCAAATTCTTGTCCCCTTCAATAAACGTGAATCCTGGTCGGCCAGTTCGTGAAAGTCTAGTTTTCACCAAAAACGTACTTTGGCTGATCCTCCTTTCCCACCCCTCCCACAAGAATTGTGGCTGTTAAGGAAGTAGTAGTGGTGGTGGTGGTACAATATAACCTTTGCTTCAGTGGAAGTTGCACACATATTTTTAGGTGTTAACTGTTAATGTAGCTATTGTAGATATCGTCTTCCATATCGGTGATATACGTGCAGTGTACTACCTCCAAAGCTATGTGTATATCTCGGGGAGTCAAAGCGAGTTGATAAATCTTTGCCATTGTAAAACCATTTTACCTGGATAAGCACATTTTCCAGATTCTGTACCGAGCAGAATACACACCGCAAACATTTCTCAGACGATGACTTACGGCTTTCTCTGCTGGTTCTTTTCCTCGATGAATGAAGAAGATACAACTCGTTTCTTTTTGCTCCTTAAGGGGAATGCATGAGACGATTGAATTGAAGACAGACTTTCGGCGCTGCCTTGTAATGCACATCAGACATTTGAACAATTAAATTCTGTAACGATTGGTATCTGAACCTTCAAAACGGACACTTTTATGCGTTCATGTAATGCGATATTGAATATCTATGTCAGATACGATATCATATTCTGTGATTGCAGATGCTTCACAAATGAGAGCAAAAGGACAAGACGTTAAAGATCGATGTACAATGCAACAAAACCGGGTGTTTATATCCTGACGGGCATAATTCCTTGAAAGGAAAGCATTGAGCTGGAGGAGGACGGAAGGAAGGAAGGAAGGCGGCAGAAGAGGCAGGGAGGGGGACTAGGTGAACCTATTCCAAAAATATAATAATAAAAAAACAGATGATTTGAGTGTTTAGTTCATTTTACCTTGTTCTCGTCAAAAGGAGTAATGCAAAAAGAGACACGAGGACAGGACTTTATCAACATGCATGTATCTCAAGGGGTCATATTGATGAACTCCAAGTGTGCATTTATTGAAATACATTTTTGCTGCGATTGCTTTGAAGGTCACATTAACCAGCCCCCCCCCCCCTTTTCCCCAGTAATAATTTTTGGCCCTAGTTATCTCTTCATTATCCTGAACGTCCGCACCAAAGAGCTCTGTGGGTGACTATACAGTCAGGCAATTTCAACTAGGAAATGTTCAGTATACTGACCAAATGAGCAGACCCAACATTTGGCATGCTCCTCCACCTTACTGTAGGAAAATGTAACTTAAAGGAATATTGGTATAGCTATTTGACTCATGTTAGAACATTCAGGTTTGCAGGAAAGAAGATTGCTTCGAATATTTTAAGTTGCGCTTGATGTCTCTGTTGAGCATCTGCTTTCCCTGGACGTTGCTAAACCCGCTTAAGGATGAGAGGATACCTTGTTTGACATGATTACCTTTGAGCTGTTTGGATCTGGGTTTGATCCCCGGCAGATTTGAATATGACAAAAAAAAAACAATGGGATGGTGGAAGAGTCGCTACCTCATGGAGCGTGCAATCCTTCAGACGTGGTTTTAAACCAGCCACAAATTATTATATAAATGTGAAAATCCTGCCAATGGATCAAGTATAATTGGATATATGATTGAAGGTGAAAATATTAAAGTTGAGGATGTGACGGGCATGAGGTACTCAACAACCTCTTCTTGTGTCTGTTTCCTCGTGCATTAACAGGTATCCAAGGTAGCAATCCCACAGCCAAATTTATGCATTTTATTAATATGAATTTTTTTTCTTCATGCTACATTCACTTTATATCTCTCATATAAAATCAATGAGAAATAAATATAATCATTTTTTTAAGCTCCAGTGGAGCATCATTTGATATCATGGGTTTTAATAAAGACAACTGATAATGGGATATCTTTTCAGTATTACGGAATCATAGCATTCCGTTCAAACCAATTGACATTTAATTTTGAGTAAGAACCGGAGTACTGGACGATGATAATGAGGTGAAACGGCCAAAGGTGAGGAGAAAATCGTACGGCGTGTTCTTTGCCGATCAGATGTGGGATGGTAGACCGAGCGTTCTGGTTAAGACCAAGGTGTCATGCGAGATACGCTCAGAAACCCCACATTGCATATTAACAAAGATGGAGGTGATTGCAGGATTCCAAGTTGAGAACAACATCCCAGTGTGGCGCCATGGGCCGCGTGGCTGCGGCTGCATTAGCATCATGGAGGGAGGAGTTGCATGCTTTTGTTGGGTGGGGTGGGAAGGGCAAATTTGGGTCAGATGTTGTGTGAATAGATAAATAAAATCATTCTCACCTTCATGATTTTTAAAATTTATTTGTTGGGGGAGCGATGGGGTTCAGGAGAGGGGGGTGGGTGGTCATTAACGGAAATTGATTTTTCACCATAGCTCATTGGTGCAAATATTCCACATTCATTGTGTGCTTTGACTTTCCGATGAAGGTGTAATGGCAATAGTAGTAATAGTAGTAGTAGTATTAGTACCACTAGGCACATGTTGTCTTTATGATGGCGTATCATTTGCATCATGCGGAGAATAATTTGCGAATGGACTGGCTCATTTTAAATTAAGTACAGCACTGTTGGAATCAGCCGATAGTTGTAAACAAATTATGTTTGTCCAAAATGATCTTCATCCTTTTACTGTGATCTTATCAAGCTTTTTTGTTTCGACCAAGTGAAGTGGAAGTTGGGTGTGGAGTGAAGGTTTGAGTTTGGTCAGAGTAAGATTCAAAGCTGAGATATCTTTATCAATGCAATGTGCTTACCTGCACGAGCTCTGCACCACATTTGTCCAGGTTACGAACCCAGCAGCATTCATTGGACAAGCTGGAACTATAAGCGAAAGGACAAACTGTAAAAAGAAGATCATAATTCATGGATGGCTGTTGTCGAATGTTCGGTGTTTTGGGTATTCCGAAGCACATCTTCCTGCTCTTGTAAAAGCTTGCACTGTATTTGCTGGTTTGTAACCAATGTCATTGTACTGAGAGGATCATTTTGAAGCAATCAATATTTTGGTCGACGCAGACCACAGCGGCACGTATGGGTGCATCATTTCCCACTGTTTATTTGCATGCCGGCAACTGCTATTCCTCATCCAACACTTTTTGTAGGCATGAGAAATGAACTTTGCCGCATGCTCAGACATGCATCACGTCATCAGATCCTACCTTGGAATCTTTTTTTTTTTCTTCTTTTTTTCTCCTCTCTCTCTCTCTCTCAACACACTAACGAGAAACACTGCAGCAAAGTTCCCAGTGGTTATTGTTCACAGCTGTTGGGATCGTGAAACCCGATAAAAGGCCAAGGCTGCCCCTGGCATATGTTGGCATCATGGCCGGTTTGGTTTCTGAGCCTTTGCTGTGAATTCGGATTGCAGCAGTTGTGTTTCATTTTTGCTGTGTCGTCCACGTGGCGTATTAAGAATGCAGGCCAGTTGTCCGCTGATGTGCTTCTGACGGTGGCCAGACAACCTGAACAGCATTAGCACTCATTGTTTCAAGGTTACTCCAAAGCTGTTAGCTATCGGCACACCGAAGAGGGTTAGTAAAGATTGAGGAGGGGTTTCTGGAGGGTAGTTTTGCCATTTTATGAATGATCCAAATTGATGACGCAGGTGAGTGATTTTTTTTTTCTGAGACTGCTAAGGTAAATACATTTGTCGTCATGTTGTTTCAGGCTGCTTTAGTCCAATGATTATCTCCTACCTCACTGCTTTTCAAGGCGGCTGAGACATGGAATTGTGTTAATAGGCAGTGCGAGCATGGTTTCAAAACTCTTGTGAAAATCATGTTGTTTTTACTTGTCTTGTCGACGAGGGCTTAAACCCTTTTGACAGTGTAGATATAGATTGATGAAAGGTTGTAAATTTGAGTTTCATCATCATTCAGAATTAGAATACGATTGATTTTTAGTGGAGGAGTTGTTCTTGATGATATTACCGTATTTCTTGATTATTATTTCCTTGATTACATTGTAGATTATACATTGTCACAAAGAAAGGTATGAATTGTTCTCATGGCCAATGGATGTCGTTTTAAGCTGTTGTTGAAGCGAGGCTCCGGTTGCACTGAAGATTGATGAGAAGTGTACTAGAATTTCTCATCCTCCATTTTGAAAGGTGATTCCGATTGTCCATTCGTACCAAATTCGATTTGTGGGATTCAGATTGAGAGTTTTATTGGATTTCACTCTTAGCTCACTTCTGGCCTTGTAATTGTTTTGCCACCAACTTGGCTTCGGTTTTGAAGAGTTTTTGATTTTCATACTTTTTTCATTTGAAACATCTCCAAGATCTCCAAAAGCCAACACTACGAGGAATGCAATACCAGAGGTACAATTCATCGAATGAGACTAGTGCCTAGCTTCCATGAAGAATTTAAAGAATTTATTCGTCAAACAGATGACTAAGCATCGAGTGTACATCTGTGCGCACAGTATATCATCCTCCGTCTCTTTTTGAAATATCAGACAGTTGACTTTATAGGTGCATTCAAAAAGATGTAGGAATGAGATACTCAGAAGAGTTCAAGAC
>CM068954.1:135624466-135638910 GCA_035128595.1 Eptatretus atami | reverse complement strand
GTTTGTTCAACATTGTGTCTCTTGCCTTTGATACACTCAAGTTCAATTTGTCCTTCATCAAACTATCTAGCCAGGAAAACTGAGTTTCCAGTTTGCTTATTCAGTCACGTCTCAGTCGTGAGTTCCTCGTCATCGGCAGCCATGCAGGCTGACCATGGACAAAGATCGGAATGGATTGTCGAACAAACCCGACTGACGATCCCTCGTGCGTTGATGAACAAAAGGTTGCCTCACTTTTGCTACAGAAGTTGACCTCTCTCAACAGTCTGCTGAGAAAAGGTGTGTGTGCATGAGTACGCATGCGCAGGTTGCTGTTGGCTGCTCTCTCCACACGTGGGTGGGTTTCAGGAGATGGAACAGAGTCTGTTCAGGTGTCAAAGTATCCATCTTCTGTGTGTGTGTTTGTTTGTGGGGTTTATTAATTTATTTATTTTTGGTGTGTACATTGTCGAGGCTCGTATAAGAGCTAACACAGAACACATAACACAGGGAGCAGGAGACGAGAGGACAGTACGGAGCAAACAGTAGTTGTCTGTCTGTCACCATTTTTCTCAGAGATTGTTGAATGGATCTTCGTCAAACTTTCAGCGGTTCATCAGTGAGTGCCTGTGAGTGTTTTAGGCCAAAGTATTTTTGAAAAATTAGAAAAAAAAAAGGTTGGATTTTTATTTATTTAGTTATTTAAATAATTGTTTTACTGCACCTAAGCCTTTGTAGTTATGTGAAAGGTAATAGTAAATGATCCCCGACCCCATTCCTTAGTGGGTGTGGGGAAGTGTTTTAGGCCCCCCACAAAAAAAAATGGGGAAAAAATTGAATTCTTCAAAATGCCAACAGGAATGGAATAGAACCGGGAAATGCCGGGTATCCCTGCTAGTCTATTACATAACATTGTACGTAGCATATTTACCTCTGTGCTGTTTTGTCTGGATTTGATTCTCAATCTATCAACTGTAGACTGGTGCTTTGCAGGCAGTGCCTGACAGACATATTATGTACTGGTAAGTACTTACTAAAGATATTTTAGTTCGAGTTATAACCTTAACTCGTAAGCAAATTACTGATTTTTCCCAACTGCCCGGATCATCAGCTGGGCACCGTTTTCCACCGAGGTTTCGATCCTTTCAGCCCAGAACCTCTCCAAACGGCGGATCCACAACCCCGGTCGCAGGTACATCAGTAAATTTGTTCAACATCAATGAACCCACAACCTCAAAGTTTGTCCAGACATTGTCAACACAGCAATGCAATATCCTAATTCAACTCATTTAATTATTACTTTTATTACTTGGCAATTTTTTTTTTTGACAAGTATGTTTGTTTGTGTGTTTGTCCGCTCACCTCCAGCCTAAACCGCTCAACCGATAGTTCTGAAATTTTCAGAGATTAATGTCACCGGCCCTGCGACGGTCCCGCATTGAAGTTTCGTAAAATTTGGTCGACCGAAAAGGTCTACATAGGTCAATAGGCCAATTTGAGCCAAATTTTCTAAAATGCTCAAATTTCATCCAATTGGCTTGAAATTTGAACAGGATTTGCATATCAGGTCAATGAATTCAACCACCTATTACTTTTGAGGTTATCTTAGGTCAAAAGGTCAACATAGGCATAAGGTCAACCCAAAATAGGCCAAATTTATAAAATTGTCAATTTTCATCCGATGCACTTGAAATTTGAAGACCATTTGCATATGAGGTTGCTGAAGTCAACCACCTATTAATTTTGAGGTCAACTTAGGTCAAAAGGTCAACATAGGCCAAATTTCTAAAATCTTCAATTTTAATCCAATGAACTTGAAATTTGAAGAGCATTTTCATGCCAGGGTGCCTGAATTCAACCACCTACTAATTTTGAGGTAAACATAGGCCAAAAGGCCAATTTGGGCCAAATTTTCTAAAATGCTCAATTTTCATCCGATTGACTTGAAATTTGAAGAGCATTTTCATGTCAGGTCGCTGAATTCACTACCAATTAATTTTAAGGTCAAAAGGTCAACATAGGCCTAATTTCTAAAATTGATATAAGGGCCAAAAACTAAATGCATCACTATATCTCAAAAAGTGTGGATGAGTTGAATCGGTAACAAGAAAAGCGGATTGGATTTTGGTTCAGATCCAGCCCATCAGTGGGATACAAAACGTGACTGTTTCCACCTGGCAGAGGTATGTGCTCTACCGAGTGCCATTCTACTTTGTGCTGTTTTGCCAAGTTGTCACTCGAGGAGTGACTTTTTTTTCATTTAAAGTATTACTACATATGACTAGCTTTAATCATACATCACTTTATATGATAATATATTAAGCGATAAACACTTTACCTTGCAGACATGTCCATCGCACAGCATCTCCATCTAACTATGGACTCAAACTGTCATTCAAATATTCACTGTCATCAATAATTGATTTTAACATGCGTATTCTAGCAACCACCAACAAATTATTTTAACGCTTATTTATGATGTATTTTATAAATATTTCTTTATTTTTCGATTTATTTTATTTATATATTTGTTTTTATCGAAATACCTCCTTTATTTAATACATCTGTCTTTTAATTTAATACATCTATCTTTATTTAACATATCTTTTAAGCGACCTCGCCGTGTTTACAGCACAATAAGAGTTCTCGTGCAGCTGCTTGCTCTATACGTCGTGCACTCACGGGCTGCACGGCAGCCAAATGTTAGTTTCACAAAATTTTCATATCCTCAAACTTTATTTTTGAGGGTACCCTTGAATGTGCTTTGCAACTTTGTGTACTTAAAGTATATTGCACATTTTCTCCAGAGGACGGGGAGTTTGAATTGTTGGAGCACATTGTGCTCAAAATACACCAAACATGTGATTACATTTTCTTCATGGAAAACTTTCTGACCTGTGCATTGCATGCATATGTCATGTGAACAATGTGTTCAGATGAAACATGGAAATAAGCTGCAGGCTGTCGAGGCATATGAAGATAATCGTGTGAGAAATTGGTTTAAGAAGTGTAACTTGTTCACAATGGATTTTGTGTCATATAACATTGGATATTATCACATTGGGTCTTCAATAAAGCATCTCTCATATAACTCGAGCAATGTCACTACAATGACTGTAAAGATGGGTCGGCCTGTTTGGTATTCATATCTGAGCATGTAGTTAATGTTTCTTGGATCCCAGGTTCAAATTCCATTCGATAATTTCCTGTTGATTGTCTCATGATGTCAATCTTTATTTGCCAATATACATACCACCAACGTATAACTACTAATAAAAATATTTATTAACCAATTGTCAGACATACTTGTACACAGTAAACCCTCGCTTGTCATGGGTTTACCACCACTCATGGTTTTGACTACTCGTGGGAATTTTCTGCAGTAACTATTTACCATTCGCAGCCCACGGCCCTCGGATATTCACCAACTTCAAGCATCAAAGACGCTCAAACCACACAAATATATGAGCAGGCCATACCGTTACTCTGGTTGATGTACAACCAGTGAACTTCCTCTAAAAACCTGCTCATTGACGGGCCGAGCAGCCGTCTCAACTCAACAATGTTTGCGGAACATTGGTGCTTTCGCCTGGCCGGCATAACAACACTCCGCTATCGCATCACCCCTAAATGATTTCCTTTTTTTATATGCCCGATATATATATTATATTCAGGGCGTATTATGTGATACCGGTCGTCCGTCTGTCTGTCTGTCTGTCTTCTGTCTGTCTCCGTCCGTTCCTGTCCGCACTCTAATTCCCAAAGTTTTCAACTTTCACCGTTTCATATTTGGTACATAGGTACAGACTGTGGAGACGGTGTGTCGCGACATACGTTCATCATCTAAAGTGTTTGCCATGTAGCACAATTCTGTATATACCTTCTTGTTCGGGCGTATATTGTGCTCACTTGAGCTCTTGTTTATTATTATTATTAGGGTACAGTCAGGACTGGGTAACCTATTGTTTTTCTTCTGTTTATTTCTTATTCTTTATTATTTCTTCTTTATTCTTTTTCCGCCGGCAATTTGCGGGTTCTTTCGCTTTAAAAATCATTTTCTCAGGAACAGTAAGTGTAACTTGTCCAAAGCAAATTTTGTGATAAATCTATGTAATGGTCGCAGTCTTCAACGACCGACACGCCACCGGGCAGAAAGGAATGGATCTCTACGTCCGCCCATTAATTTGCATGTGAATCGGCATCTGAGACACACGACCAAGGTGAATGAGTTTCAGAAGTGGCAGAGCAAACCATGACAGGTGATTGATTCACTTTATTGCGCATCAATTGCACAGATCCAAAATGGTCTGACTAAACGGTTTATTCCAATTCTCTACGTGTTTGAGTTGCTTCTCCGATAACCACACAAGTTCTCGATTACAAATTGATTATGAACAAAATGGATGGGGAATAAAAGAGGAACATGACCCATACGCAGTAAAACCAACGTTAACGAATTGATTTAAAAAACGCCCTCAGGACCTCGACAGCTTAATGATTAACCTTATTTATGAGGGAGAGGAGAGACAGACAGACTTGTACGTGCGGCACCATTCCACACACCATGTCCCTCTCCCCACGATTGCTCCCAATCATCTTGCACAGGGCTTGGCCCTATGATGCCCTGCGTGCCCTGGTCCCTGCACGTACTCCCTATACCACAAACCGCGAAACGGCAGAACCATGGGCAGGCGTACAGGCAAGCAGATGCCAAGCAAACAGGCAAGACTAGCTCAACCAGGAAGAGTGTGGAGAGGTAGAGAGATTGACGATGACCAGCCAGCTTCGCGAGTGCAGCGTCACGGCTTTTATTCGCTCCGATGCGTGGACAGACTCCCGCCGCGTGTGCAGACGGTGGCGTGGACATCGGCGAGGATCATGTTTTTACGATCACGCACTGGCCATGCTCCTGGCACATGACGGAGTCCCTTATCTGATCGTGCTGGCGGACCTCTGCACGGTTTGCCCATGCTGTGAGTGGAGTGGAAAAATACATCTATACAGATTGAGATGGGGGGGGCTTAGAAACAGATATTTGGGTGGAAAAGACGAGCTCACTAAACATTACTCAACATTATCCCTTTAATTACAGTAATTGCATCACACTCATTCTAGCATGCATTGTGAAATGACAATTCTAAACAATTCCTCATTTACCCTGAGATTAGATCCGTAACATTACAATGAGAGATTTTACGTCAATCTTGTTGCAGATTAGACAGGTGGCTTAACCTCCATTTTAAAAATTGCATGCTTCAGGAGCACGTTTTCTGTATTTCTCCGGGGCAGTGGTTGTAGTCAGGTACTACTGTCGGGGGCGGGGGATTGTACCCCAAACCACAATGGTCGGAAAATGAGCCGATTACTAATCCAACTACCGTACTGATGACATGTCTAATTTAAAATGAAGTGGTTTCATCAACTTTCAACAGGATGAGTAAGTGCCTCTAATGCGGTATATACTTTGGGTGGTGGAAGGCCCTAGGGCCTAGAGTGTGTGTTCTCACCTCTGAGCTGTTTATCTTGGGTCCGAATCTGAACCAAGCTATGATGGTTGGACATAAAGATCCCTGATGTGCGTTCGCGAAGAGTAAGCTCATTAACCTCCGACACCGTGTCTAAATTCCAAATTCTTGTCCCCTTCAATAACTGAATCCTGTCGGCCAGTTCGTGAAAGTCTAGTTTTCACCAAAAACGTACTTTGGCTGATCCTCCTTCCACCCCTCCCACAAGAATTGTGGCTGTTAAGGAAGTAGTAGTGTGTGTGGTACAATATAACCTTGCTTCAGTGAAGTTGCACACATATTTTTAGGTGTTAACTGTTAATGTAGCTATTGTAGATATCGTCTTCCATATCGGTGATATACGTGCAGTGTACTACCTCCAAAGCTATGTGTATATCTCGGGGAGTCAAAGCGAGTTGATAAATCTTGCCATTGTAAAACCATTTACCTGGATAAGCACATTTTCCAGATTCTGTACCGAGCAGAATACACACCGCAAACATTTCTCAGACGATGACTTACGGCTTCTCTGCTGGTTCTTTTCCTCGATGAATGAAGAAGATACAACTCGTTCTTTTGCTCCTTAAGGGAATGATGAGACTTGAATTGAAGACAGACTTTCGCGCTGCCTTGTAATGCACATCAGACATTTGAACAATTAAATTCTGTAACGATTGTATCTGAACCTTCAAAACGGACACTTTTATGCGTTCATGTAATGCGATATTGAATATCTATGTCAGATACGATATCATATTCTGTGATTGCAGATGCTTCACAAATGAGAGCAAAAGGACAAGACGTTAAAGATCGATGTACATGCAACAAAACCGGGTGTTTATATCCTGACGGGCATAATTCCTTGAAAGGAAAGCATTGAGCTGGAGGAGGACGGAAGGAAGGAAGGAAGCGGCAGAAGAGCAGGAGGGGACTAGGTGAACCTATTCAAAAATATAATAATAAAAAAACAGATGATTTGAGTGTTTAGTTCATTTTACCTTGTTCTCGTCAAAAGGAGTAATGCAAAAAGAGACACGAGGACAGGACTTTATCAACATGCATGTATCTCAAGGGTCATATTGATGAACTCCAAGTGTGCATTTATTGAAATACATTTTTGCTGCGATTGCTTTGAAGGTCACATTAACCAGCCCCCCCCCCTTTCCCCAGTAATAATTTTGGCCCTAGTTATTCTCTCATTATCCTGAACGTCCGCACCAAAGAGCTCTGTGGGTGACTATACAGTCAGGCAATTTCAACTAGGAAATGTTCAGTATACTGACCAAATGAGCAGACCCAACATTTGCATGCTCCTCCACCTTACTGTAGGAAAATGTAACTTAAAGGAATATTGGTATAGCTATTTGACTCATGTTAGAACATTCAGGTTTGCAGGAAAGAAGATTGCTTCGAATATTTTAAGTTGCGCTTGATGTCTCTGTGAGCATCTGCTTTCCCTGGACGTTGCTAAAACCCGCTTAAGGATGAGAGGATACCTTGTTTGACATGATTACCTTTGAGCGTTTGGATCTGGGTTTGATCCCCGGCAGATTTGAATATGACAAAAAAAAACAATGGGATGTGGAAGAGTCGCTACCTCATGGAGCGTGCAATCCTTCAGACGTGGTTTTAAAAACCAGCCACAAATTATTATATAAATGTGAAAATCCTGCCAATGGATCAAGTATAATTGGATATATGATTGAAGGTGAAAATATTAAAGTTGAGGAGTGTGACGGGCATGAGGTACTCAACAACCTCTTCTTGTGTCTGTTTCCTCGTGCATTAACAGGTATCCAAGGTAGCAATCCCACAGCCAAATTTATGCATTTTTATAATATGAATTTTTTTTCTTCATGCTACATTCACTTTATATCTCTCATATAAATCAATGAGAAATAAATTAATCATTTTTTTAAGCTCCAGTGGAGCATCATTTGATATCATGGGTTTTAATAAAGACAACTGATAATGGGATATCTTTTCAGTATTACGGAATCATAGCATTCCGTTCAAACCAATTGACATTTAATTTTGAGTAAGAACCGGAGTACTGGACGATGATAATGGAGTGAAACGGCCCAAAGGTGAGGAGAAAATCGTACGGCGTGTTCTTTGCCGATCAGATGTGGGATGGTAGACCGAGCGTTCTGGTTAAGACCAAGGTGTCATGCGAGATACGCTCAGAAACCCCACATTGCATATTAACAAAGATGGAGGTGATTGCAGGATTCCAAGTTTGAGAACAACATCCCAGTGTGGCGCCATGGGCCGCGTGGCTGCGGCTGCATTAGCATCATGGAGGGAGGAGTTGCATGCTTTTGTTGGGTGGGGTGGGAAGGGCAAATTTGGTCAGATGTGTGTGAATAGATAAATAAAATCATTCTCACCTTCATGATTTTTAAAATTTATTTGTTGGGGGAGCGATGGGTTCAGAGAGGGGGTGGGTGGTCATTAACGGAAATTGATTTTTCACCATAGCTCATTGGTGCAAATATTCCACATTCATTGTGTGCTTTGACTTTCCGATGAAGGTGTAATGGCAATAGTAGTAATAGTAGTAGTAGTATTAGTACCACTAGGCACATGTTGTCTTTATGATGGCGTATCATTTGCATCATGCGGAGAATAATTTGCGAATGGACTGGCTCATTTTAAATTAAGTACAGCACTGTTGGAATCAGCCGATAGTTTGTAAACAAATTATGTTTGTCCAAAATGATCTTCATCCTTTTACTGTGATCTTATCAAGCTTTTTTGTTTCGACCAAGTGAAGTGGAAAGTTGGGTGTGGAGTGAAGGTTTGAGTTTGGTCAGAGTAAGATTCAAAGCTGAGATATCTTTATCAATGCAATGTGCTTACCTGCACGAGCTCTGCACCACATTTGTCCAGGTACGAACCCAGCAGCATTCATTGGACAAGCTGGAACTATAAGCGAAAGACAAACTGTAAAAAAAGATCATAATTCATGGATGGCTGTTGTCGAATGTTCGGTGTTTTGGTATTCCGAAGCACATCTTCCTGCTCTTGTAAAAGCTTGCACTGTATTTGCTGGTTTGTAACCAATGTCATTGTACTGAGAGGATCATTTTGAAGCAATCAATATTTTGGTCGACGCAGACCACAGCGGCACGTATGGGTGCATCATTCCCACTGTTTATTTGCATGCCGGCAACTGCTATTCCTCATCCAACATTTTGTAGGCATGAGAAATGAACTTTGCCGCATGCTCAGACATGCATCACGTCATCAGATCCTACCTTGGAATCTTTTTTTTTTTCTTCTTTTTTCCTCTCTCTCTCTCTCTCAACACACTAACGAGAAACACTGCAGCAAAGTTCCCAGTGGTTATTGTTCACAGCTGTTGGGATCGTGAAACCCGATAAAAGGCCAAGCTGCCCCTGGCATATTTGGCATCATGGCCGGTTTGGTTTCTGAGCTTTGCTGTGAATTCGGATTGCAGCAGTTGTGTTTCATTTTTGCTGTGTCGTCCACGTGGCGTATTAAGAATGCAGGCCAGTTGTCCGCTGATGTGCTTCTGACGTGGCCAGACAACCTGAACAGCATTAGCACTCATTGTTTCAAGGTTACTCCAAAGCTGTTAGCTATCGGCACACCGAAGAGGGTTAGTAAAGATTGAGGAGGGGTTTCTGAGAGGGTAGTTTTGCCATTTTATGAATGATCCAAATTGATGACGCAGTGAAGTGATTTTTTTTTCTGAGACTGCTAAGGTAAATACATTGTCGTCATGTTGTTTCAGGCTGCTTTAGTCCAATGATTATCTCCTACCTCACTGCTTTTCAAGGCGGCTGAGACATGGAATTGTGTAATAGGCAGTGCGAGCATGGTTTCAAAACTCTTGTGAAAATCATGTTGTTTTTACTTGTCTTGTCGACGAGGTCTAAACCCTTTTGACAGTGTAGATATAGATTGATGAAGGTTGTAAATTTGAGTTTCATCATCATTCAGAATTAGAATACGATTGATTTTTAGTGGAGGAGTTGTTCTTGATGATATTACCGTATTTCTTGATTATTATTTCCTTGATTACATTGTAGATTATACATTGTCACAAAGAAAGTATGAATTGTTCTCATGGCCAATGGATGTCGTTTTAAGCTGTGTTGAAGCGAGGCTCCGGTTGCACTGAAGATTGATGAGAAGTGTACTAGAATTTCTCATCCTCCATTTTGAAAGGTGATTCCGATGTCCATTCGTACCAAATTCGATTGTGGGATTCAGATTGAGAGTTTTATTGGATTTCACTCTTAGCTCACTTCTGGCCTTGTAATTGTTTTGCCAACAACTTGGCTTCGGTTTTGAAGAGTTTTTGATTTTCATACTTTTTCATTTGAAAACATCTCCAAGATCTCCAAAAGCCAACACTACGAGGAATGCAATACCAGAGGTACAATTCATCGAATGAACTAGTGCCTAGCTTCCATGAAGAATTTAAAGAATTTATCGTCAAACAGATGACTAAGCATCGAGTGTACATCTGTGCGCACAGTATATCATCCTCCGTCTCTTTTGAAATATCAGACAGTTGACTTTATAGGTGCATTCAAAAAGATGTAGGAATGAGATACTCAGAAGAGTTCAAGACTTGCCAAGTTTTATGGGGGGTGGGGGGGCGTTTGTTCAACATTGTGTCTCTTGCCTTTGATACACTCAAGTTCAATTTGTCCTTCATCAAACTATCTAGCCAGGAAAACTGAGTTTCCAGTTTGCTTATTCAGTCACGTCTCAGTCGTGAGTTCCTCGTCATCGGCAGCCATGCAGGCTGACCATGGACAAAGATCGGAATGGATTCGTGAACAAACCGACTGACGATCCCTCGTGCCTGTGATGAACAAAAGGTTGCCTCACTTTTGCTACAGAAGTTGACCTCTCTCAAACAGTCTGCTGAGAAAAGGGTGTGTGCATGAGTACGCATGCGCAGGTTGCTGTTGCTGCTCTCTCCACACGTGGGTGGGTTCAGGAGATGAACAGAGTCTGTTCAGGTGTCAAAGTATCCATCTTCTGTGTGTGTGTTTGTTTGGGGTTTATTAATTTATTATTTTTGTTGTGTACATTGTCGAGGCTCGTATAAGAGCTAACACAGAACACATAACACAGGGAGCAGGAGACGAGAGGACAGTACGGAGCAAACAGTAGTGTCTGTCTGTCACCATTTTTCTCAGAGATTGTTGAATGGATCTTCGTCAAACTTTCAGCGGTTCATCAGTGAGTGCCTGTGAGTGTTTTAGGCCAAAGTATTTTGAAAAAATAGAAAAAAAAAAGGTTGGATTTTTATTTATTTAGTTATTTAAATAATTGTTTTACTGCACCTAATGTGTAGTTATGTGAAAGGTAATAGAAATGATCCCCACCCCATTCCTTAGTGGGTGTGGGGAAGTGTTTTAGGCCCCCACAAAAAAAAAATGGGAAAAAATGAATTCTTCAAAATGCCAACAGGAATGGAATAGAACCGGAAATGCCGGTATCCCTGCTAGTCTATTACATAACATTGTACGTAGCATATTTACCTCTGTGCTGTTTTGTCTGGTTTGATTCTCAATCTATCAACTGTAGACTGGTGCTTTGCAGCAGTGCCTGACAGACATATTATGTACTGGTAAGTACTTACTAAAGATATTTTAGTTCGAGTTATAACCTTAACTCGTAAGCAAATTACTGATTTTTCCCAACTGCCCGGATCATCAGCTGGGCACCGTTTTCCACCGAGGTTTCGATCCTTTCAGCCCAGAACCTCTCCAAACGGCGGATCCACAACCCCGGTCGCAGGTCCACATCAGTAAATTGTTCAACATCAATGAACCCACAACCTCAAAGTTTTGTCCAGACATTGTCAACACAGCAATGCAATATCCTAATTCAAACTCATTTAATTATTACTTTTTATACTTGGCAATTTTTTTTTTTGACAAGTATGTTTGTTTGTGTGTTTGTCCGCTCACCTCCAGCCTAAACCGCTCAACCGATAGTTCTGAATTTTCAGAGATTAATGTCACCGGCCCTGTCGACGGTCCCGCATTGAAGTTTCGTAAATTTGGTCGACCGAAAAGTCTACATAGGTCAATAGGCCAATTTGAGCCAAATTTTCTAAAATGCTCAAATTTCATCCAATTGGCTTGAAATTTGAACAGGATTTGCATATCAGGTCAATGAATTCAACCACCTATTACTTTGAGTTATCTTAGGTCAAAAGGTCAACAAGCCATAAGGTCAACCCAAAATAGGCCAAATTTATAAAAATTGTCAATTTTCATCCGATGCACTTGAAATTTGAAGACCATTTGCATATGAGGTTGCTGAAGTCAACACTATTAATTTTGAGGTCAACATAGGCCAAATTTCTAAAATCTTCAATTTTAATCCAATGACTTGAAATTGAAGAGCATTTTCATGCCAGGGTGCTGAATTCAACCACCTACTAATTTTGAGGTAAACATAGGCCAAAAGGCCAATTTGGGCCAAATTTTTCTAAAATGCTCAATTTTCATCGATTGACTTGAAATTTGAAGAGCATTTTCATGTCAGGTCGCTGAATTCAACTACCAATTAATTTTAAGGTCAAAAGGTCAACATAGGCCTAATTTCTAAAATTGATAGATAGGGCCAAAAACTAAATGCATCACATATCTCAAAAAGTTGTGGATGAGTTGAATCGGTAACAAGAAAAAGCGATTGGATTTTGGTTCAGATCCAGCCCATCAGTGGGATACAAAACGTGAACTGTTCCACCTGGCAGAGGTATGTCTCTACCGAGTGCCATTCTACTTTGTGCTGTTTTTGCCAAGTGTCACTCGAGGAGTGACTTTTTTTCATTTAATATTACTACATATGACTAGCTTAATCATACATCACTTTATATGATAATATATTAAGCGATAAAACACTTTACCTTGCAGACATGTCCATCGCACAGCATCTCCATCTAACTATGGACTCAAACTGTCATTCAAATATTCACTGTCATCAATAATTGATTTTAACATGCGTATTCTAGCAACCACCAACAAATTATTTTAACGCTTATTTATGATGTATTTTATAATATTTCTTATTTTTTCGATTTATTTATTTATATATTTTTTATCGAAATACCTCCTTATTTAATACATCTGTCTTTTAATTTAATACATCTATCTTTATTTAACATATCTTTTAAGCGACCTCGCCGTGTTTACAGCACAATAAGAGTTCTCGTGCAGCTGCTTGCTCTATACGTCGTGCACTCACGGGCTGCACGGCAGCCAAATGTTAGTTTCACAAAATTTTCATATCCTCAAACTTTATTTTTGAGGGTACCCTTGAATGTGCTTTGCAACTTTGTGTACTTAAAGTATATTGCACATTTTCTCCAGAGGACGGGAGTTTGAATTGTTGGAGCACATTTGCTCAAATACACCAAACATGTGATTACATTTTCTTCATGGAAAACTTTCTGACCTGTGCATTGCATGCATATGTCATGTGAACAATGTGTTCAGATGAAACATGGAATAAGCTGCAGGCTGTCGAGGCATAGAAGATAATCGTGTGAGAAATTGTTTAAGAAGTGTAACTTGTTCACAATGGATTTTGTCATATAACATTGGATTATATCACATTGGGTCTTCAATAAAGCATCTCTCATATAACTCGAGCAATGTCACTACAATGACTGTAAAGATGGTCGGCCTGTGTTGTGATTCATATCTGAGCATGTAGTTAATGTTTCTTGGATCCCAGGTTCAAATTCCATTCGATAATTTCCTGTTGATTGTCTCATGATGTCAATCTTATTTGCCAATATACATACCACCAACGTATAACTACTAATAAAAATATTTATTAACCAATTGTCAGACATACTTGTACACAGTAAACCCTCGCTTGTCATGGGTTTACCACCACTCATGGTTTGACTACTCGTGGGAATTTTCTGCAGTAACTATTTACCATTCGCAGCCCACGGCCCTCGGATATTCACCAACTTCAAGCATCAAAGACGCTCAAACCACACAATATATGAGCAGGCCATACCGTTACTCTGGTTGATGTACAACCAGTGGAACTTCTCTAAAACCTGCTCATTGACGGGCCGAGCAGCCGTCTCAACTCAACAATGTTTGCGGAACCATGGTGCTTCGCCTGGCCGGCATAACAACACTCCGCTATCGCATCACCCCTAAAATGATTCCTTTTTTATATGCCCGATTATATATATATATCAGGGCGTATTATGTGATACCGGTCGTCCGTCTGTCTGTCTGTCTGTCTGTCTGTCTGTCTCCGTCCGTTCCTGTCGCACTCTAATTCCCAAAGTTTTCAACTTTCACGTTTCATATTTGGTACATAGTACAGACTGTGAGACGGTGTGTGCCGACATACGTTCATCATCTAAAGTGTTTGCCATGTAGCACAATTCTGTATATACCTTCTTGTTCGGGCGTATATTGTGCTCACTTGAGCTCTTGTTTATTATTATATTAGGGTACAGTCAGGACTGGGTAACCTATTGTTTTTCTTCTGTTTATTTCTTATTCTTTATTATTTCTTCTTTATTCTTTTTCCGCCGGCAATTTGCGGGTTCTTTCGCTTTAAAAATCATTTTCTCAGGAACAGTAAGTCCGATCGACACGAAATTTTCACCATAGTATGTATCTTTTTTGATAGCATACTCAATTGATAATTGTGACGTCATAGGTCACGTGTATGGGCGCCATCTTTGAAAAAACCGAATAAACTTTGGACCTCTATCTCTGAAATGGTGCAATGGAAAAATATTTCGCTTCATACATTGTAATGAGCTCCTATTGGGATGAGGGTGATTTTTCGTGACGTCAGTGAAGCTATCCCGGTGAAAATTCGTCAAGTAGAACGCTGCATATGAAAATATGAAATTTCTTGAGCATCATCTACACCACAATTACCATAGAAAAAAAAATTGTGATGTCATAGGTGACTTGGTTC
>CM068954.1:135587072-135623940 GCA_035128595.1 Eptatretus atami | reverse complement strand
GGTGACGATTTTTCTATCCAGATGGCCGCCAACCATGTGACTTTTGACGTCATAATTTTTTACCATACGTGCATACACATGGTAGATGATAGTTGTAAATTTTCGCTTCGATAGGTTTGTGATTCCAGAGAAAACATTATTTAATATTTTTCTTGAATGCAACATGGCTGCCAAACCATGCAACCTATCAATTAGAAATTAACAAACTTATATTCACTACTTGTGAGCAATACTTATGTGAAGTTTCCCCTTGATCTAACCAGCCGTTCTGGAGAAGAGTTTGAAGGTTTTAGGGTAAATTTAAGATGGCCACTAAACCATGTGACATCATAAGAAATTAACAAACTTGAAAAAAGGACGTCATGGGGAATGTGTGTGTAATGTTTCGCCCTCAATCTGTCCAACCGTTCTGGAGAAGAGATTAAAAAAAAAAAATTTCAAAAACAAGATTGCTGCCGAACCAAGTCACCTATGACATCACAATTTTTTTTCTATGGTAATTGTGGTGTAGATGATGCTCAAGAAATTTCATATTTTCAATATGCAGCGTTCTACTTGACGAATTTTCACCGGGATACGCTCACATGACGTCACGAAAAATCACCCTCATCCCCAATGGAGCTCATTACAATGTATGAAGCGAAATATTTTTCCATTGCACATTTCAGAGATAGAGGTCCAAAGTTTATCGGTTTTTTCAAGATGGCGCCCTTACCACGTGACCTATGACGTCACAATTATCATTGAGTATGCTATCAAAAAAGATACATACTATGGTGAAAATTTCGTGTCGATCGGACTTACTGTTCTGAGAAAATGATTTTTAAAGCGAAAGAACCGCAAATTGCCGGCGGAAAAAGAATAAAGAAAGAAATAATAAAGAATAAGAAATAAACAGAAGAAAAACAAGGTTACCCAGTCCTGACTGTACCCTAATTAATAATAAACAAGAGCTCAAGTGAGCACAATATACGCCCGAACAAGAAGGTATATACAGAATTGTGCTACATGGCAAACACTTTAGATGATGAACGTATGTCGCGACACACCGTCCACAGTCTGTACCTATGTACCAAATATGAAACGTGAAAGTTGAAACTTTGGGAATTAGAGTCGCGACAGGAACGGACGGAGACAGACAGACAGACAGACAGACAGACAGGACGACCGGTATCACAATAATACGCCCTGATTATATATATATTATCGGGCATATAAAAAAAGGAATCATTTAGGGGTGATGCGATAGCGGAGTGTTGTTATGCGCGGCCAGGCGAAGCACCATGGTTCCGCAAACATTGTTGAGTTGAGACGGCTGCTGGCCCGTCAATGAGCAGGTTTTAGAGGAAGTTCACTGGTTGTACATCAACCAGAGTAACGGTATGGCCTGCTCATATATTTGTGGTTTGAGGTCTTTGAATGCTTGAAGTTGGTGAATATCCGAGGGCCGTGGGCTGCGAATGGTAAATAGTTACTGCAGAAAAATTCCCACGAGTAGTCAAACCATGAGTGGTGGTAAACCCATGACAAGCGAGGGTTTACTGTGTACAAGTATGTCTGACAATTGGTTAATAAATATTTTTATTAGTAGTTATACGTTGGTGGTATGTATATTGGCAAATAAGATTGACATCATGAGACAATCAACAGGAAATTATCGAATGGAATTTGAACTGGGATCCAAGAAACATTAACTACATGCTCAGATATGAATACCAAACAGGCCGACCATCTTTACAGTCATTGTAGTGACATTGCTCGAGTTATATGAGAGATGCTTTATTGAAGACCCATGTGATAATATCCAATGTTATATGACACAAAATCCATGTGAACAAGTTACACTTCTTACCAATTTCTCACACGATATCTATTATGCTCGACAGCCTGCAGCTATTTCCATGTTTCATCTGAACACATTGTTCACATGACAATGCATGCAATGCACAGGTCAGAAAGTTTTCCATGAAGAAAATGTAATCACATGTTTGGTGTATTTTGAGCACAATGTGCTCAACAATTCAAACTCCCGTCCTCTGGAGAAAATGTGCAATATACTTTAAGTACACAAAGTTGCAAAGCACATTCAAGGGTACCCTCAAAAATAAAGTTTGAGGATATGAAATTTTGTGAAACTAACATTTGGCTGCCGTGCAGCCCGTGAGTGCACGACGTATAGAGCAAGCAGCTGCACGAGAATCTTATTGTGCTGTAAACACGGCGAGGTCGCTTAAAAGATATGTTAAATAAAGATAGATGTATTAAATTAAAAGACAGATGTATTAAATAAAGGAGGTATTTCGATAAAAACAAATATATAATAAAATAAATCGAAAAATAAAGAAATATTATAAAATACATCATAAATAAGCGTTAAAATAATTTGTTGGTGTTGCTAGAATACGCATGTTAAAATCAATTATTGATGACAGTGAATATTTGAATGACAGTTTGAGTCCATAGTTAGATGGAGATGCTGTGCGATGGACATGTCTGCAAGGTAAAGTGTTTTATCGCTTTATATATTATCATATAAAGTGATGTATGATTTAAGCTAGTCATATGTAGTAATACTTTAAATAAAAAAAGTCACTCCTCGAGTGACAACTTGGCAAAACAGCACAAAGTAGAATGGCACTCGGTAGAGACAATACCTCTGCCAGGTGGAACAGTTCACGTTTTGTATCCCACTGATGGGCTGGATCTGAACCAAATCCAATCGCTTTTTCTTGTTACGATTCAACTCATCCACAACTTTTTGAGATATGTGATGCATTTAGTTTTTGGCCCTATCTATCAATTTTAGAAATTAGGCCTATGTTGACCTTTTGACCTTAAAATTAATTGGTAGTTGAATTCAGCGACCTGACATGAAAAATGCTCTTCAAATTTCAAGTCAATCGATGAAAATGAGCATTTTAGAAAAATTTGGCCCAAATTGGCCTTTTGGCCTATGTTTACCCTCAAATTAGTAGGTGGTTGAATTCAGCCCCTGGCATGAAAATGCTCTTAAATTTCAAGTCATTGGATTAAAATTGAAGATTTTAGAAATTTGGTCTGGCCTATGTTGACACTCAAAATTAATAGGTGGTTGACTTCAGCAACCTCATATGCAAATGGTCTTCAAATTTCAAGTGCATCGGATGAAAATTGACAATTTTATTAAATTTGGCCTATTTTGGGTTGACCTTATGATCCTATGTTGACCTTTTGACCTAAGAACCTCAAAAGTAATAGGTGGTTGAATTCATTGACCTGATATGCAAATCCTGTTCAATTTCAAGCCAATTGGATGAAATTTGAGCATTTTAGAAAATTTGGCTCAAATTGGCCTATTGACCTATGTAGACCTTTTCGGTCGACAAATTTACGAAACTTCAATGCGGACCGTCGCAGGGCCGGTGGACATTAATCTCTGAAATTTCAGAACTATCGGTTGAGCGGGTTTGGCTGGAGGTGAGCGGACAACACACAAAACAAACATACTTGTCAAAAAAAAAATTGCCAAGTAATAAAAGTAATAATTAAATGAGTTGAATTAGGATATTGCATTGCTGTGTTGACAATGTCTGGACAAATCTTGAGGTTGTGGGTTCATTGATGTTGAACATTTATGATGTGGACTCGCGACCGGGGTTGTGGATCCGCGTTTGGAGGTTCTGGCTGAAAGGATCGAAACCTCGGTGGAAAACGGTGCCCAGCTGATGATCCGGCGAGTTGGGAAAATCAGTAATTTGCTTACGAGTTAAGGTTATAACTCGAACTAAAATATCTTTAGTAAGTACTTACCAGTACATAATATGTCTGTCAGGCACTGCTGCAAAGCACCAGGCTACAGTTGATAGATTGAGAATCAATCCAGACAAAACAGCACAGAGGTAAATATGCTACGTACCATGTTATGTAATAGAACTAGCCGGGATACCGGCATTCCCGGTTCTATTCCATTCCTGTTGGCATTTTGAAGAATCATTTTTTCCCCATTTTTTTTTTGTGGGGGCCTAAAACACTTCCCCACACCCACTAGGAATGGGGTGGGGATCATTTACTATTACCTTTACATAACTACAAAGGCTTAGGTGCAGTAAAACAATTATTTAAATAACTAAATAAATAAAAATCCAACCTTTTTTTTTCTAATTTTTTCAAAAATACTTGGCCTAAAAACACTCACAGGCACTCACTGATGAACCGCTGAAAGTTTGACGAAGATCCATTCAACAATCTCTGAGAAAAATGGTGACAGAGACAACTACTGTTTGCTCCGTACTGTCCTCTCGTCTCCTGCTCCCTGTGTTATGTGTTCTGTGTTAGCTCTTATACGAGCCTCGACAATGTACACACCAAAAATAAATTATAAACCCACAAACAAACACCACACAGAAGATGGATACTTTGACACTGAACAGACTCTGTTCATCTCCTGAAACCCACCACGTGTGGAGAGAGCAGCCAACAGCAACCTGCGCATGCGTACTCATGCACACACACCTTTTCTCAGCAGACTGTTTGAGAGAGGTCAACTTCTGTAGCAAAAGTGAGGCAACCTTTTGTTCATCAACGCACGAGGGATCGTCAGTCGGTGTTTGTTCGACAATCCATTCCGATCTTTGTCCATGGTCAGCCTGCATGGCTGCGATGACGAGGAACTCACGACTGAGACGTGACTGAATAAGCAAACTGGAAACTCAGTTTTCCTGGCTAGATAGTTTGATGAAGGACAAATTGAACTTGAGTGTATCAAGGCAAGAGACACAATGTTGAACAAACGCCCCCCCACCCCCCATAAAACTTGGCAGTCTTGAACTCTTCTGAGTATCTCATTCCTACATCTTTTTGAATGCACCTATAAAGTCAACTGTCTGATATTTCAAAAGAGACGGAGGATGATATACTGTGCGCACAGATGTACACTCGATGCTTAGTCATCTGTTTGACGAATAAATTCTTTAAATTCTTCATGGAAGCTAGGCACTAGTCTCATTCGATGAATTGTACCTCTGGTATTGCATTCCTCGTAGTGTTGGCTTTTGGAGATCTTGGAGATGTTTTCAAATGAAAAAGTATGAAAATCAAAAACTCTTCAAAACCGAAGCCAAGTTGGTGGCAAAACAATTACAAGGCCAGAAGTGAGCTAAGAGTGAAATCCAATAAACTCTCAATCTGAATCCCACAAATCGAATTTGGTACGAATGGACAATCGGAATCACCTTTCAAAATGGAGGATGAGAAATTCTAGTACACTTCTCATAATCTTCAGTGCAACCGGAGCCTCGCTTCAACAACAGCTTAAAACGACATCCATTGGCCATGAGAACAATTCATACCTTTCTTTGTGACAATGTATAATCTACAATAGTAATCAAGGAAATAATAATCAAGAAATACGGTAATATCATCAAGAACAACTCCTCCACTAAAATCAATCGTATTCTAATTCTAATGATGATGAAACTCAAATTTACAACCTTTATCAATCTATATCTACACTGTCAAAAGGGTTTAAGCCCTCGCGACAAGACAAGTAAAAACAACATGATTTTCACAAGAGTTTTGAAACCATGCTCGCACTGCCTATTTAACACAATTCCATGTCTCAGCGCCTTGAAAAGCAGTGAGGTAGGAGAATAATCATTGGACTAAAGCAGCCTGAAAACAACATGACGACAATTGTATTTACTTAGCCAGTCTCAGAAAAAAAAAATCACTTCACCTGCGTCATCATTTGGATCATTCATAAAATGGCAAAACTACCCTCCAAGAAACCCCTCCTCAATCTTTACTACCCTCTTCGGTGTGCCGATAGCTAACAGCTTTGGAGTAACCTTGAACAATGAGTGCTAATGCTGTTCAGGTTGTCTGGCCACCGGTCAGAAGCACATCAGCGGACACTGGCCTGCATTCTTAATACGCCACGTGGACGACACAGCAAAAATGAAACACAACTGCTGCAATCCGAATTCACAGCAAAGGCTCAGAACCAAACCGGCATGATGCCAACATATGCCAGGGCAGCTTGGCCTTTTATCGGGTTTCGATACCCAACAGCTGTGAACACATAACCACTGGGAACTTTGCTGCAGTGTTTCTCGTTAGTGTGTTGAGAGAGAGAGAGGAGAAAAAAAAGAAGAAAAAAAAAAGATTCCAAGGTAGGATCTGATGACGTGATGCATGTCTGAGCATGCGGCAAAGTTCATTTCTCATGCCTACAAAAAGTGTGAGGGAATAGCAGTTGCCGGCATGCAAATAAACAGTGGGAAATGATGCACCCATACGTGCCGCTGTGGTCTGCGTCGACCAAAATATTGATTGCTTCAAAATGATCCTCTCAGTACAATGACATTGGTTACAAACCAGCAAATACAGTGCAAGTTTTACAAGAGCGGAAGATGTGCTTCGGAATACCCAAACACCGAACATTCGACAACAGCCATCCAGAATTTGATCTTCTTTTTACAGTTGTTCCTTTCGCTTATAGTTCCAGCTTGTCCAATGAATGCTGCTGGGTTCGTACCTGGACAAATGTGGTGCAGAGGCTCGTGCAGGTAAGACATGCATTGTATAAAGATATCTCAGCTTTGAATTTCTCTTGACCAAACTCAAACCTTCACTCCACACCCAACTTCCACTTCACTTGGTCGAAACAAAAAAGCTTGATAAGATCACAGTAAAAGGATGAAGATCATTTTGGACAAACATAATTTGTTTAACTATCGGCTGATTCCAACAGTGCTGTACTTAATTTAAAATGAGCCAGTCCATTCTCCAAATTATTCTCCGCATGATGCAAATGATACGCCATCATAAAGACAACATGTGCCTAGTGGTACTAATACTACTACTACTATCTACTACTTTGCCATTACACCTTCATCGGAAAGTCAAAGCACACAATGAATGTGGAATATTTGCACAATGAGCTATGGTGAAAAATCAATTTCCGTTAATGACCACCCACCCCCCTCTCTGAACCCATCGCTCCCCCAACAAATAAATTTTAAAAATCATGAAGGTGAGATGATTTTATTTATCTATTCACACACATCTGACCCAAATTTGCCCTTCCCACCCCACCCAACAAAAGCATGCAACTCCTCCCTCCATGATGCTAATGCAGCCGCAGCACGCGGCCCATGCGGCCACACTGGGATGTTGTTCTCAAACTTGGAATCCTGCAATCACCTCCATCTTTGTTAATATGCAAATTGGGGTTTCTGAGCGTATCTCGCATGACACTTGGTCTTAACCAGAACGCTCGTCTACCATCCCACATCTGATCGGCAAAGACAAACGCCGTACGATTTTCTCCTCACCTTTGGCCGTTTCACCTCATTATCATCGTCCAGTACTCCGGTTCTTATCAAAATTAAATGTCAATGGGTTTGAACGAATGCTATGATTCCGTAATACTGAAAAGATTTCCCATTATCAGTTGTCTTATTAAAACCCATGATATCAAATGATGCTCCACTGGAGCTTAAAAAAATGATTATATTTATTTCTCATTGATTTATATGAGAGATATAAAGTGAATGTAGCATGAAGAAAAAAATTCATATTAATAAAATGCATAAATTTGGCTGTGGGATTGCTACCTTGGATACTGTTAATGCACGAGGAAACAGACACAAGAAGAGGTTGTTGAGTACCTCATGCCCGTCACATCCCTCAACTTTAATATTTTCACCTTCATCATATAATCCAATTATACTTGATCCATTGGCAGGATTTTCACATTTATATAATAATTTGTGGCTGGTTTTTAAAACCACGTCTGAAGGATTGCACGCTCCATGAGGTAGCGACTCTTCCACATCCCATTGTTTTTTTTTGTCATATTCAAATCGCCGGGGATCAAACCCAGATCCAAACAGCTCAAAGAATCATGTCAAAACAGGTATCCTCTCATCCTTAAGCGGGTTTTAGCAACGTCCAGGGAAAGCAGATGCTCACAGAGACATCAAGCGCAACTTAAAATATTCGAAGCAATCTTCTTTCCTGCAAACCTGAATGTTCTAACATGAGTCAAATAGCTATACCAATATTCCTTTAAGTTACATTTTCCTACAGTAAGGTGGAGGAGCATGCAAATGTTGGGTCTGCTCATTTGTCAGTATACTGAACATTTCCTAGTTGAAATTGCCTGACTGTATAGTCACCACAGAGCTCTTTGGTGCGCGACGTTCAGGATAATGAAGAGACTCAGGGCCAAAAATTATTACTGGGGAAAGGGGGGGGGCTGGTTAATGTGACCTTCAAGCAATCGCGAGCAAAAATGTATTTCAATAAATGACACTTGGAGTTCATCAATATGACCCTTGAGATACATGCATGTTGATAAAGTCCTGTCCTCGTGTCTCTTTTTGCATTACTTCCTTTTGACGAGAACAAGGTAAAATGAACTAAACACTCAAATCATCTGTTTTTTTATTATTAATATTTTGGATAGGTTCACCTAGTCCCCTCCTGCCTCTTCTGCCGCTTCCTTCCTTCCTTCCGTCCTCCTCCAGCTCAATGCTTTCCTTTCAAGGAATTATGCCCGTCAGGATATAAACACCCGGTTTTGTTGCTTGTACTCGATCTTTAACGTCTTGTCCTTTTTGCTCTCATTTGTGAAGCATCTGCAATCACAGAATATGATATCGTATCTGCACAAGATATTCAATACGCATTACATGAACGCATAAAAGTGTCCGTTTGAAGGTTCAGGTACCAATCGTTACAGAATTTAATTTTCAAATTCTGATGTGCTTACAAGGCAAGCCGAAAGTCTGTCTTTCAATTCACGTCTCATGCATTCCCCTTAAGGAGCAAAAAGAACGAGGTGATCTTTCTTCATTCATCGAGGAAAAGAACCAGCAGAGAAAGCAGTAAGTCATCGTCTGAGAAATGTTTGCGGTGTGTATTTCGCTCGTACAGAATCTGGAAAATGTGCTTATCCAGGTAAAAGGTTTTACAATGGCAAAGATTTATCAACTCGCTTTGACTCCCCGAGATATACACATAGCTTTGGAGTAGTACACTGCACGTATATCACGAATGGAAGACGATATCTACAATAGCTACATTAACAGTTAACACCTAAAAATATGTGTGCAACTCACTGAAGCAAGGTTTATTGTACACCACCACCACTACTACTTCCTTAACAGCCACAATTCTTGTGGGGTGGGAAGGAGGATCAGCCAAAGTACTTTTTGGTGAAACTAGACTTTCACGAACTGGCGCCAGGATTCAGTTTATTGAAGGGGACAAGAATTTGGAATTTAGACACGGGTCGGAGGTAATGAGCTTACTCTTCGCGAACGACCATCGGGATCTTTATGTCAACATCTAGCTTGGTTCAGATTCGGACCCAAGATAAACAGCTCAGAGGTAGAGTAACACACCTCTAGGCCTAGGGCCTTCCGCCCAAAATATACCGCATTAGAGGCACTTATCATCCTGTTGAAAGTTGATGAAACCACTTCAATTTTAAATTAGACATGTCATCAGTACGGTATTGGATAGTAATCGGCTCATTTTCCGACCATTGTGGTTTGGGGTACAATCCCCCGCCCCCGACAGTAGTAACTGACTACAACCACTGCCCGGAGAAATACAGAAAACGTGCTCCATGAAGGCATGCATTTTTTAAAATGGAGGTTAAGCCACTGTCTAATCTGCAACAAGATTGACGTAAAATTCTCATTGTAATGTTACGGATCTAATCTCAGGGTAAATGAGGGAATTGTTTAGAATTGTCATTTCACAATGCATGCTAGAATGAGTGTGATGCAATTCTGTAATTAAAGGGATAATGTTGAGTAATTTTTAGTGAGCTCGTCTTTTCCACCCAATATCTGTTTCTCAGCCCCCCCCCATCTACAATCTGTATAGATGTATTTTTCCACTCCACTCACAGCATGGGCAAACCGTGCAGAGGTCCGCCGCACGATCAGATAAGGGACTCCGTCATGTGCAGGAGCATGGCCATGGCGTGATCGTAAAAACATGATCCTCGGCCGATGTCCACGCCACCAGTCTGCACACGCGGCGGGGTCTGTCCCCGCATCGGAGCGAATAAAAGCCGTGAGCTGCCACTGCGAAGCTGGCTGGTCATCGTCAATTCTCTCTACCTCTCCCACTCTTCCTGGTTGAGCTAGTCTTGCCTGTTTGCTTGGCATCTGCTTGCCTGTACGCCTGCCCATGGTTCTGCCGTTTCGCGGTTGTGGTATAGGGAGTACGTGCAGGGACCAGGCACGCAGGGCATCTATGGGCAAGCCTGTGCAAGATGATTTTGGAGCAATCTGGGGAGAGGGACACATGGTGTGTGGAATGGTGCCGCACCGTACAAGTCTGTCTGTCTCTCCTCTCCCTCAGAAATAGGTTAATCATTAAGTGTCGAGGTCTGAGGGGCGTTTTTTTAAATCAATTCGTTAACGTTGGTTTTACTGCGTTGGGTCATGTTCCTCTTTTATTCCCCATCCATTTTGTTCATAATCAATTTTGTAATCGAGAACTTGGTGGTTATCTGGAGAAGGACTCCAAACACGTAGAGAATTGGATAAACACCGTTTAGTCAGACCATTTTGGATCTGGCAATTGATGCGCATAAAGTGAATCAATCACCTGTCTGGTTTGCTTTGCCACTTCTCAACTCATTCACCTTGGTCGTGTGTCTCAGATGCGATTCACATGCAAATTAATGGGCGGCAGAGACCGTCATTCTTTTCCTGCCGGTGGGCGTGCGGTCGTTGAAGACTGCGACATTCAATAGATTTCACAAACTTTGCTTTGGCCACAAATGTTACACTAAAATATCTAAAATAGGTTGTGAATCCAAGTTTACATTAGTAAATGGGAATGGAAATTGAAGTGAAGTTATTAAGTTATATATAGAGATAAATTAAAGGGATTGTATATTTGATATTGGTTAAACATACCAAAGATATTTTTGTGCATTTCAACGTAGACAAGCCGTCGTGTGTGGTCTTCGGATATGGCGTTATCGGGTCTTTGCGAGCTTCATTGGTGGACATAAAAAATTATGGTGTTATTCATGAAGAAGGTGAGCTATCGCCAGCACGCGAAAAATTTCAAATTCCTGCTCTACCTACAGGGGGAACTGCTCAACAGTATGCATGCTCGCCCTCAAACACAATGTGACCCACAGCCATGTGTTGATATGAAGGAGAAAATCAAACAGCAAGTTACCTACACGTACAGTACATGGTACATCAGTCCTGGAGGAATGGGGGCTGGGGTGAATCTTGTCCACATTTCCTGCCAGGAGTATCTCGCTCTATCGCTTCAGCAAACCCAATACTGTAGAATATTAACATTTACTTTCAGATAACGGATCATCGAAAGGTGGAGGAAACTGACAATCAAATAACTATGTGCTACTCAATTTAACTTGCAGAAGTATTATATTATTTTTCTCATCCATCCTTGAGTTTTCCCTGAAACATGAGCGAACAAGCGAGGTAAGCAATTGGTTTACTTCTGTCTGTCTATCTGTTTGTCTGTCTACAGACATCAGTTTATGATCAAGGACACTTACATTCAATTGATGTTATATTTTGAACACAAATTGAAATACTCTGCAGTATATAGCAGTACTTTGCTTGGATTACTGATCCGCTGCTGAGGGAGGGAGCGAGCGGTAATATTTTTACTCTGCCGCTGTGGGCAGTCAAACAAATTGAAATCATTTCGAAACAGGAAACTTACTGTTTAATGATGTCTAAAGGACCAAACAGGCACAATAACTAACGCACTTTTTTAATGATGTGGTGTATAAGACGCTGTTCAACAGCGGTAAACTTCCAGAATTTTTTTTCTATGAAACACAAAAAAACTTTATTTGATTTCAACTTATTTATGCGAACACTGTCAATACAAATCGCTTATTGGCACTTTCAGCTGTGGTGTTGACTTAATGCCAGGAGTCGTTAGGGGGTCCTGGATTTGAACCCTGTTGGTTTGTATTAACACCGATGGGGTTGACTCGGCCTGTCATCCTTCCAAAGTCGCAAATAAGTACCAGTATACTGCAGAGGAGAGGGGCAAGCATCTGCGGTACAGCCGCGCATTCCATAAATGGTAGCTGCCTGCAGCCAATACGCAAGACAGATTGGCACTTTCAAAACTTTCCAGTACTTGACAAAAATTACGGCATTTTATGATCACAAACCAATCAATTTTCCACTCAGAGATCCGCCCTGTCAATTTCTTAAGACAGCGTGGGGTAATGTGTTCTATGAACTCAATTCTGTTCTGCTTTTCAGGCAGAATAAAAAAAAAAATAATAATATATATATATATTATTATATTATATATAGCAACAACATAAAAAATGCAAACAAACACAATGTGACAGGTTAGCAAAAAAAAATCGTTCTTGATTGCTTCACAATACGACACTATGCTCCAAATTCTGGCTGCGACAAAAAAATTCCGCATCAGCTAAGTTTACCATTGAGTCTTTTGGTCGACCATAGGCCAGCACACAAAGCCTCTGCATTTGAGAAAGGACTTCAGCTGGAGACGAATTACTTTACACCGGCTGTCTGCTGTTTGAGACATTGCTCATTAAGACTAGCAGCCATGACAACCAGAGCCAACAGTCGCCTGAAAAAGCATCAGGTTTATAAGATCAGCAGTTTCTTTGCCAATTTATACACTTTCCAAGATGAACAAAATTAGTGGAGATCAATAAAGTTCCGTGAGCCAGCCTGTGTTTTTGCTCGCATACAATGCCGGTACGCCATATTCAACATGATGAACTTGAGGAGTTCTTATTCACTTATGATGGCTACAACAGTAGTAAGAGAGAGATTATAAACAACAATAGTTGTGACACTTCTCCATTTGAAAACAAACAAACAACAACAAAAAAAACTAAATAACTTCATGCAACACTTTCCAATGATTGATACTCGTATATATATATAGTTATTATATTTTATATATAGAATAAAAATATATTTATATATATATATATATATATAGACAGAGACAGAGCAGAGATAAATAACATTACTCTCAAAAAAGCACAAATGACATTTTTACTTTCATTTTTCATTCAATCGTAAAAGTAGTCTTCAGTTTTCCACATAAATAATGGACGGTGTCCACCTGTAGCTGCCTCGTGTGTCATTCGTTCCATTTCCTTCTCTTCTCTCTCACCACTTTGTGCATCGTCAACTTGTAGGTAACTAAAACGTTTTACATTATGCTCATGGCATCCAAATCAAACTCTCCATTTATTCCGTTTGGTTCTTCACATGATGAACTTCAAGCGGTCGTTCATGCTGTGACGATTTCATGGATCTTACCGGCAGTGGCTTTAAGGTCAACCATTAAGGGATTGGTTATATCCGTTTATCCATTATCCATGTGAAGTTATTATCTTTGGCCTCCATCCTATTAAATCCCAATATCCGATCACCATACGAGATGGGTATATCAGTTTAGGCAGGGCTTTTGACACATTCTATCATAGGTTGTTGTTGTTGTTGTTTGGCCATTCATCTATCAAATCCATACCATTCCATTGCCAATCCTTCACGTGTATACCACTTGTGTTGAAATATAATGTTAGTCTCAAGCTGTTTCTTTTCTTTCTTTTAAATCGGGTCTCAAGTTTTTGGAAGAGCTGGAATACAATTGCGACACACGTAATAGAGAAAAAAATATCTATCTATTATTACTAAAATCATTTTGTATGTATGTATGTTCCGGAATACAGCCAAAACAGTACACGACAGCGCAAAAATTTCGGCCACTTCTACATTCTTTCTGCCGTGTGCAGCATCAAGTTTCGTTCAAATCGGGAACGAAAAAATTTATTATCAAATTCCGATTCAGTCAAGTACTCTTCGGAGAGATTGATCAATGCAACAACCTCAGCGGTATGTTCGGTCGTGGTGACATCTTTTTTATTTTTTCTTGAATGATTATTAAAATCTCAACATTTTGTATAGACAAAAGAACGATTTATTTTTAAGCATAAATAAACTCCCATTTTGTCTGAATATTCCGTGTTCATTAATAAATAAATTGTTTGAAGATTACGCACAATCATTTATTCGACTTTCTTTTTCTCATTTTTTTGTCTTCACATTGAGCGCAATATCAAGTTTCGTTCAAATGGGGCAACGAAAAAAAATATTTTAAAAAATCAATTCCCATTCAGTCAAGTTCTTTTGGGATTATTTGATCAATGCAACAACCTCAGCGTACAGTTCGCTGAGCTCTTTTTTTGAAATTATTTTTTTATCACCGCCGTCAAACACGGGAACCCAACGGTTCACGGTTGTCTAGTATATGACAAACTCTCATCTTGTATGTATGTGTATGGTTCCAAATAACAGCCAACGTACAATGACAGCAAAAGTTTTTAGGCCACCTTACTCACCATCTGCTGGTGCTGCAGTATCAAGTTTCGTTCAAATCGGGCAACAAAAAATTATGAAAAAATCAATTCCCATTCAGTCAGAGTACTCTTCAGGAGTATTTGATCAATGTAAACAACCTCAGCGGCATAGTTCGCTGGAGCTATCTTTTGTTTCATCAACCGCTGTCACAATGGGAACCAACGGGTTTCACGGTCGTCGTTAATATTAGATAAAACCGGATTTGACTTAGACAAACACAGCCACTGAGCTTGGGAAAGTGACATCTTCCCAGAGTACTCTGGGTACCGGCGGACACCATCTTTTTATGAAGGCTATTTTCTCTCCACACTCAGCGGCAATTATGGAGGCTTCCATCAAGCAAGGAGCCTCTGCTTGACGAGCCAGCGTTCAAACACGACCTTCCAGACTCGGAGTGGATGCTCTGACATTACACACCGGTCTTCCCGACTGCATTTCAAGTTTACTGCCACAGTGACCTACGGCCTCTATCTCCATTTTCCATGTCTGGCTTCACGTATGTGGCTTGGCCTTGTTCATCTTCTTCTTTTTATCCGATTAACACAAAACTTCACACACGTATTCCACTACACGATTGGAAGCAGAATATAAACTTATGATGTCATCGATCACATGGTTCATCAGCCATCTTGGATTGAAAATTAATCTTCTTCTCCAGAACGGCTGGACAGATTGAGGCAAAAATTCACACACACTGCATTTCCGTTTGCAAACTCTGTCCTGGAGCCGAGCTTACGCAGAGTTCTTGGGTGCACTGCTTGACTTATTAAACTGAACAAAATGAATGAAGAAACTTTCCACAATCCAACTGGAGCAACGACTCTATTGTGATCCAAACGGGTCGGGGTCGTGTGAGTTGTTGGTAAACTTTGGGTCGTGGTTCGATCATGTCGGATTGCAGTTGAAATTTATCTATTTTGGAAGACATCCTTCCTAGATCGAGCTTGAGGAGGAAAATGTCATTGGGTTTTGCCTCTCATTTTGAATTTGAGTCTCAATGGATTTGTATTAATTCCAATTTGGTATTTCGACAACTATGCTTGGATGCAATAATTGTAATCTTTATACTTTTATCCATGAGAGCACCAAGTTTTAGGGCTTTGCAATACGATGGGTTTAACATCATTCTGTGGCAGTCATCCAATTTGCTTCCAGTTCTACTCACCTACCATGGCCCGAACTGCTGGCCTTTTAGTCTTGGAGAGCTAACGCTTGGCCACGGAAGGCCAGCCCAAAGCCCCGTTGCAAGACGTTGGCCATTGTTTGTCAGCGCAGGAATGAAGTGGAGAATAACGCCAGCGTCACTGATGAAAGCCAGCGCCACGCTCACCGCTTCCGAGTTGAACGTATGCACGAGTGTGGGAGAGGCAGAGTTTTTGCTCTCGACTTGTAGCTGCTCTACTGTGTGGCATCCCCGTCGTTCTCTGACTAGCTTCTCAAAATGCGCCTTGCGTGTTACAACCTAGGCCACGGGGGTTCCTCCATGAGATCACGTCTTAACCGCTGCCCTCTGGCGCTGTGTAGCTACGCGTGTGATCTTGCTGCGACGTACCCATGTGCCAAAGGCCTGGCTTTTTGTAGCATGTTTTCTCGCTGACAAAGAGTCGAGTCGCAAGTGGTGGTCGTCGTGGCAGCACCATATCCCTTGGCAAGTAGTCAAGCCCTTAGCACGGGAGAAAGGCCAGACAAAAGACTATGAAACGTTCTTTGCCTTTCCATACTTTAAGAGTGGGGGGGAAACAATGCAGAAAAGCAACAAGACCAGGAGGAAGAAAGAAGAATATATATTCAGACAGCAGGATACCGGGTTGATATTGTTCTCTCCTCTCTCTCTCAAGATCTGGGTTGATTTTCTGCTGTATCCAAATCCAAGTAAGATTCCCTTTCTGTGCGCATGTGCCAGCAGGCTTTGCCGCGCGTCTCATCTTCGGATGATTTCTGAACGGCTGTCCCATTTTAAATACTACAGCGCTAACGTATCACTCGGTAGATTTCACAAGAGTAGCATCTGCCATGCCACACTACCCTTTCCAGATTATTTAAATGTGAGGTGCAAGTTCAGTTAAAGAATAGATTCAATACAATAATGGATATTGTATTCCAGAACTACCACACAGGCATGTAATGACAAGCGAATTGTTCTTTTCGTTGTCTCCTGTGCACACTGGCTTTGATTCAAAACAAGGTGCATGCTCAATGTACTGCCCTACCAATGTTGACCTGAAAGAGAATCAAAATAGCCTTGGCATACCGAAGCACGTGACCTAAAGCTTTCCATTGGTCTGAGAACATGTGACCGCTCAAGGTCCTGTCAGCCCGAGGCCTTGCTGTTTGAATCCTGCCACGCCGGCTCTGACGAATACAGAAGAGTTTCCCTTGCTTGAAGTACCTTTGCCTCGCTTGGTGGGGCTCCGTTGCGGAGACGTTTAGCTGGTCCTCGGAATCTTCAGCATGTCCTGCCTCCCGTGCATACACCTGTTGTGTATGTCACAGCAAGCCCTTCATATTAATACAAAGTTTCACAACTTTACAAGCACTGGGTGAGGAATTTATTCCCAGTCGGAGTGCGAAAATATTTCGAATCACAAATCATTTAACATTGATTGCTACTTCTCATCCTGAATAGCATCGCTGGGGCACAGTTGATTTCCAGTCTGTTTTGCACACGCTGCCTTTTATTCGTGAACGCTCGAGAGAGCGTCGTATGGTGTGTAAACAGTGCAGTGCATTTGTTTGCGCTTATCACAACAAGCATACGTATTTCCCCAGCAGCCCATATGTCGTTGGTAGATGCCCATGTGTGCGAACTTTTTCAACGAAAACACTGCAAACTAATGAAATTGGTGCAATTTCCAGTTAGAGTTTCAATGCCAAGGAACTCAACAGAGGGAGGCTTAGGCCCATCAAACGCTGTGTATTGATTGGCAACCTATGTTTGTTTGCTGCTACTCTGTCCTTTTTAAATGTGGAGCATCAAGAAGGAAGCCGCAATACCATTTTAAAAAGCTCTGGGTATGACTCGGCCATGGTGATCAACCGGTCGAACCTCCCAGATCAAGAGTGGAACACACAACCATTTACACCACCGAATTGGTTTGAGACTTGATTTGGTCGCAATCCCTACAATTAATTTAACCCCACATGCTTTCCCACTAACCAAACCACTACCTATCATCTTGTAGCGCATTATATTATCCAAAATCCCCCAAAAAAACTTTTGAAAAAAAGCGGGGGTATATTGTATCGCGCTGTCTGTCTGTCGTCTGCCGTTCCGCCCGTCACGCTATCCTCAAACCGGCTGCTGCAGGAAATCTCACCAAACTGGTATATGATCACGCTAATGGCACAGATGTCAAGAGCAGTGTCATTTTGACCAATTCCCCTTGGTGGGTGAAAAGGTCAAATTCCAAAGAGGCACTTATGGCACATCTTTAAATTTTTAAATTAAACTTTGTATTTGCAATCAATATAGGTACGCATGAAATATGTTTCTTTTTGTTTGTTTTTTTTGGTTTTTGTTTTTGGGAGGGTTACCCCCAGTTCATCCCAGGGGGGGTTCACGGGTTAAACGGAAAGAAATTTGACAATTTATCTTGGCATCATCCTGTGGAACTTTTTGCCCATCTTTCAACTCTGCTTTTGGTGGGAAGCGTGGCGATCTTGCGATTTGGTGCACCATCGACTTCGCTCCTAATATTATTAGCCGTTAATTATCATGATTGACTAATTAATTTGGTTCTAATAATTGATGAAGAATCTTCTTTACATAGACTGGATTCAGGATAAGAAATGTATCCCACAATCTATGATGCTGTTACCTCTTTGTTGTTAGAGATGAGCAGATCCACTCTGTTAGAAGCTAGAAGGGACTTAGGAAATTGCTGCAGCAGTGAAGAGGAAAGTGAAAATGCTGTTTTTTATTTAAATCTAAAGAATGAAATCTTGTCAACTCAAACTGAGAAGATCGCTGTGTTCAGATTGGGAGACAATCATGTGAAATAGTGGAAAGTTTCATCTTCCTGGTCTAAGATTGAAGTGAGTAGAGAAGGTCAAAACAAATTTAAGGACTTGCGTTGGGAGGAACATCAATGTCAGGATTGATAAATATTGACAATACAAACCAAGGAGAGGTGTGATGCCCTGGTAATTCCAGTGCAAGGCATGGATGCGAGTCATGGACAGTTGAAAAAGAAAGGAAAAAGATGGAGTTTGAAAATCTGTTTAAGATGGAATTTTAAAAACTATATGGACTGCGCAAGATTGAACAACGAAATCAGTGCTTGAAGAAATTTAGAACCACCACATACATGATACATTAGGAAGCTGATGTTGTAAAACCCAGACAACCCGGTCATAATAGTTGGGACTCCGCTCATGCATGCAGAAAACGAAAGTGAGAATCACCATGCTTGTGGGATTAAGGTGGTGGGGGGGATAGGGCAGATGGGTAAAGGGCTGCAACCAAAACTTTCTTGGTAAGGCTTCGGAAAGCAGTGCAGGACAGGATGTTTGGCAGAAATCTGATCATAGATGTCACAAGAAGATCGGACCACGACTTCGGAACGGATAACTGGTTATAATTAAGGTTCCTTCCATAGGTGTTATGAGACCAGTGACTTAGTCTATACACCGCCTATGTTTAAATTTACATCCCATGTCTCCAAATTTCCCTCAGGCGCATGTTAAACAATGCCACGACCATTAGGAATCGGTTGTCATCAAATATAGACACATTTGGGTCATAAGGTGTCTGAGGCAATATCACTGTGCACTTGAAGCCATGCCGGACGAGAGAAGTCCACACACACACACACACACACACCACACACACACACACACAACCACACACACCGATCCCCACATATATAAGTTAAAAGCAAATCCATACACAGTTCACAAAATCTGATGCCAGAAAATCGGACGGGCAATGAGATGCATCATCTGCATAAAAAGTCATTGAAGCACTTTTATTAGCTAAATAATCATTGCTGCCTACATAGAGGCGAACACACTCGGACCCTAAGTCAGTGGTCATATAGCATGAGGATATAGAATTAGCATAGATGCATCAAGGATTCAGGGTTCATCCAAATTTTATTCCGTTTGTGGTTAACCACAACGTAGCGAGCGTTTAAAAATGTAATCATACGTTTGAACACAAATTGACTGAATACTTAGTTTGTAGTTTTTAATTATTTTTTACCTCTGGTCGTGTGCCCCACAAACACCATGAATAGCTATTTATGCACCTCAACATGGAGTTCATCCAATGCGGAAACCCCCCTTATGAATACTACGAACTCGGTCATGTGACCCTCGTACCCATGGCAAATCGTTTGAATTAGCATAATAACGACGAATATATCGTGTCAGACAGAAAACACCTGAATTGGTACATTTAGTACGATCTGTATCACTTTGTCACTTATTACTTTGTTCTCTGTAAAGTACCACACCTCTTTTGTTTTGCTGTGTGTGTTGCCTTTCTCTCTGACAAACTTGGTGCTATTATTTTATTTAAACCATTTTCAAGGATGCTGAAATGCATCAGATTGAGTGAAAAATGTATTTTTGCTTTTCAATGTGGCTGTTCAAACAATCGTCTGCTGTTAAATAGGTCTCTTTATCTACATCTCATCGGCAATATGCGGTTGAAAGTACTTGTGTCTATAGGAAGGGGGAAAAAAATATTATCAAAACATTGTATTTCCCTTTTCATAGCTCATTTACACACATGTACGTAGAGGGAATAAACCAAAGGATATGCGAAATAATGAGGTTATTACATGACAACAACGTTTTTAGTGAATGCATATTTACTGCGAGCTGACTCTTGAATTCGCCTCCTTGTTACATTATTTTACTGAGAGGTGGCGTGTGCTTCTCTGTGCAAGTGCCCGCCGCACTTCGAACAGGAATTTGCATTGTTCAGGTTGCCGGTATATCTCGCTCGCTCTTCATAAGAGACACCGTGGATCTTTACATCCACCAACCAACATGTGCTCGCAGACAAATCTCTCAGTTTAGAAACATCGTCCAAAGGACGGCACACACCATGACCGTCGCCCTGCAGCTGTAGCAACAAACACCAGGTGACAGTTTATAGCTGGGTTGAGATTTTAAATCCGGCTAGACAGTTTGGAGGCAAACTCCATACCTTTAGGCCATCCTGCCAGCCCTACAACAAAGTGTGAGATGTGGCAACAGTTGCTGCCACTCCGAGATCATTTCGAAAAGATACAATATGCCCAAGTGAAATGGAAAAATTAACAGAATTTTTGTTGTTGTGTTGAAGGGACATTTGTAACTTGTGAGACGATGGCGTGAAGTGAAGCAAGCAAAGCAGAGCAGAACATAACTTTCCCAAAGCAAGTATATAGGGGACAGATTACTGTGAAGAATATATGAATGAGTTAAATTTGTCACAAATGTGAGGCATATAAATTTATGATTGGTACAAAACACTTTTGATTTGTGGCATTATAATGGTCATTCGTTTTCATCCAACCAACTCTTATTGTGGCAGATGAGCAGCAGGAGCTCCATTCCAAAGAGAGGAAGCCATATTGAATTTCCAAATAAATGCCTTGTTCATCATGATCAGCTCATTATAGATCGAGTTTTAAATTGCACACAAGAAGCCAATTTGTTGAAATCGCTGCAAACTTGGACCGTGTAATTTTTAAAGAGTTTCGGCAAAAAATCTGATCACAGAAGGGAATTCATCTTTTAGAGTATTTTATTTGAAGAAAAATATACCATTATTAAGAACTTTGAATTCTCTGAAGGTTTATAAAGTCAATATTATGGCTGATTTTACTACACTTTACCACTACACTACAAGTAAGGAAATTGTTACAGAAGGGTGAGAACAAAGTCTCAGCACATATCGTGAAGCGTCAGACATGGAAAAGGGAAAGGGCCGTAGGTCACTGTGGCAGTAAACTTGAAATGCAGTCGGGAAGACCGGTGGTGTAATGTCAGAGCATCCACTCCGAGTCTGGAAGGTCGTGTTTGAACGCTGGCTGAGCATAGCAGAGGCTTCCTTGCTTGATGGAAGCCTCCATAATTGCCTGCTGAGTGTGGAGAGAAAGACTTCATAAAAAGATGGTGTCGCCGGTACCAGAACTCTTATCTGGGAAGATGTCACTTTCCCAAGCTCAGTGGCTGTGTGTCTAATGTCAAATCCGGTTTTATCTAATATTAGACGACCCGTGAAACCCGTTGGTTCCCATTGTGACAGCGTTGATGATAAACAAAAGATAGCTCCAGCGAACATATGCCGCTGAGGTTGTTTACATTGATCAAATACTCCTGAAGAGTAACTTGACTGAATGGGAATTGATTTTTTCATAATTTTTTGTTGCCCGATTTGAACGAAACTTGATACTGCACACCGCACCAGAATGGTGAGTAAGTGGCCTAAAAACTTTTATGCTATCATGTACGTTTGGCTGTGTATTTGGAACAACATACATACATACAAGATGAGAGTTTTAGTATACTAGACAACCGTGAACCGTTGGGTTCCCGGTTTGACGGCGGTGATAAAAAAATAATTTCAAAAAAAAGCTCAAGCGAACTGTACGCTGAGTTGTTTGCATTGATCAAATAATCCCAAAAGAACTTGACTGATGGGAATTGATTTTAAAATATTTTTTTCCGTTGCCCCATTTGAACGAAACTTGATATTGCGCTCAAGTGAAAGACAAAAAAATGGAGAAAAAGAAAGTCGAATAAATTAGTTGTGCGTAATCTTCAAACAATTTATTTATTAATGAACACGAGTATTCAGACAAAATGGGAGTTTATTTATGCTTAAAAATAAATCGTTCTTTTGTCTATACTAAATGTTGAGATTTTAATAAATCATTCAAGAAAAAATAAAAAAGATAGCTCCAGCCGAACATACCGCTGAGGTTGTTGCATTGATCAATTCTCCCGAAGAGTACATTGACTGAATCGGATTGATTTTTTAATAAATTTTTCTGCCCGATTTGAACGAAACTTGATGCTGCACACCGCAGAAGAAGTGAGTAAGGTGGCCGAAATTTTTTGCGCTGTCGTGTACTGTTTTGGCTGATTTCGGGAACATACATACATACAAAATGAGTTTTAGTAATATATAGATATATTTTCTTCATGTACTTTGTGTGCGCAATTGTATTCCAGCTCTTCCAAAAACTTAGACCCGAATTTAAAAGAAAGAAAAGAAACAGCTTGAGACTAACATTATATTTCAACACAAGTGATATACACGTGAAGGATTGGCAATGGAATGGTATGGATTTGATAGATGAATGGCCAAACAACAACAACAACCCTATGATAGAATGGTCAAAAGCCCTGCTACTAACTGATATACCCATCTCGTATGGTGATCGGATATTGGGATTTAATAGGATGGAGGCCAAGATAATAACTTCACTATAATGGAATAAACGGATATAGCACAATCCCTTAATGGTTGGCCTTAAAGCCACTGCCGGTAAAATTCATGAAATCGTACAAGCATGACGACCGCTTGAGAAGTCTACATGTAAATGACCAAACGGAATAAATGGAGAGTTTGATTTGGATGCCATGAGCATAATGTAAAACGTTTTAGTTTCCCTACAAGTTGACGATGCACAAAGTGGTGAGAGAGAGAGGATAGGAAACGGAATGACACACAGCAGGTCATACAGGTGGACACCGTCCATTATTTATGTGGAAAACTGAAGACTACTTTTACGATTGATTGAAAAATGAAAGTAAAAATGTCATTTGTGCTTTTTTGAGATGTAATGTTAATTTATCTCTGTCTCTGTCTCTGTCTATATATATTATATATTATATATATATATATTATCTATATATATATATATATATAATTAATATATATATATATATACGAGTATCAATCATGGAAAGTGTTGCATGAGTTAGTTTGTTTTTTTTGTTGTTTGTTTGTTTGTTTTCAATCGGAGAAGTGTCACAACTATTGTGTTTATAATTTCTCTCTTACTACTGTTGTAGCCATCATAAGTGAATAAGAACTGCTCAAGTTCATCATGTTGAATATGGCGTACCGGCATTGTATGCGAGCAAAAACACAGGCTGGCTCACGGAACTTTATATGATCTCCACTAAATTTTGTTCATCTTGGAAAGTGTATAAATTTTGGCAAAGAAACTGCTGATCTTATAAACCTGATGCTTTTTCAGGCGACTGTTGCTCTGTTGTCATGGCTGCTATGCTTAATGAGCAATGTCTCAAACAGCAGACAGCCGGTGTAAAGTAATTCGCTTCCAGCTGAACCTTTCTCAAACAGAGAGGCTTTGTGTGCTGGCCTGTCGTAACAGACTCAAAAGAACACATATGAAATCTGAGAGATTTTTTTCTCTGTCGCAGGCCAGAAATCTATGCTATGTCGTGTCTGTATGGAAGGCGAACAAGAACAGAATTTTTTTTTTGCTAACCTGTCACATTGTGTTTGTTTGCACTTTTTATGTTGTTGCTATATATATATATACATATATATATATATATGTATTTATTTTTTTTTTATTCTGCCTGAAAAGCAAACAGAACTTGAGTTCATAGAACACATTACCCCACGCTGTCTTAAGAAATTGACATGGGCGGATCTCTGAGTGGAAAATTGATTGGTTGTGATGACATAAAATGCCGTATATTTTGTCCAAGTACTGGAAAGTTTTGAAAGTGCCAATCTGTCTTGCTATGGCAGCTTGGCTCCAGGCAGCTACCATATTGGAGGTGCGGCGTACCGCAGATGCTGTGCCCCTCTCCTCTCGCAGTATACTGGTACTTATTTTCCGACTTTGGAAGGATGACAGGCCGAGTCAACCCCATCGGTGTTAATCAGCAAACCAACAGGGTTCAAACTCAGGACCCTAACGATCCCTGGCCATTAAGTCAACCCACCAAGCTAAAGTGCCAATAAGCGATTTGTATTGACAGTGTTCAAGCATTAAATAAGTTGAAATCAAATAAAAGTTTTTTGGTTGTTCATAGAAAAAAAATTATTGGAAGTTTACCGCTGTGTACAGCGTCTTATACACCACATCATTAAAAATGTGCTTAGTTATTTGTTCCTGTTGTTTGTGTCCTTTAGACATCATAAAAACAGTAAGTTTCCTGTTTCGAATGATTTCAATTTGTTTGACTGCCACACAGGCAGAGTAAAAAAATATAGCTTGCCTCCTCCTGCACAGCAGCGGATTAATCCAGAAGCAAATAACTGCTATTACTGCAGAGTTTTTCAAGTTGTGTTCAAAATATAACATCAATTGAAATGAAAGTGTCCTTGATCATAAACTGATGTCTGTAGACAGACAAACAGATAGACAGACAGAAGTAAACCAATTGCTTAACCTCGCTTTTCGCTCAGTGTTCAGGGAAAACTCAAGATGGTGATGAAAAAATTAAACAAATACTTCTGCAAGTTAAATTGAGTAGCACATAGTTATTTGATTGTCAGTTTTCTCCACCCTTTCGAGTGATCCATATTCTGAAGAAATGTATAATTTCTACAAGTATGTGGGTTTGCTGAAGCGATAGAGCGAGATACTCCTGGCAGGAAATGTGGACAAGATTCACCCCAGCCCCCTTCCTCCAGGACTGATGTACCATGTTACGTGTAGGTAACTTGCTGTTTGATTTTCTTCTTCATATCAACACATGGCTGGGTCACATTGTTGTTTGAGGGGGCATGCATACTGTTGATGCAGTTCCCCCTGTAGGTAGAGCAGGAATTTGATAATTGTTCGCGTGCTGGCGATAGCTCACCTCTCTTCATGAATAACACCATAGATTTTTTATGTCCACCAATGAAGCTCGCAGAAGGACCCGATAACGTCCTTATGCGAAGACAGCACACACGATGCCTTGTCTACTTGGTTGACAATGACACAAGAATATCTTTGGTATGTTTAACCAATATCATATACTATCCCTTTAATTTATCTCTATTAATAACTTATAACTTCACTTCAATTTCCATTCCCATTTACTAATGTAAACTTGGATTCACAACCTATTTTAGATATTTTAGTGTAACATTTGTGCCCAAAGCAATTTTGTGAAATCTATGTAATGTCGCAGGTCTTCAACGACCGACACGCCACCGGCAGGAAAAGAATGAGGTCTCTACTGCCGCCCATTAATTTGCATGTGAATCGGCATCTGAGACACACGACCAAGGTGAATGAGTTGTCAGAAGTGGCAGAGCAAACCATGACAGGTGATTGATTCACTTTTATGCGCATCAATTGCCAGATCCAAAATGGTCGACTAAACGTTTTATCCAATTCTCTACGTTTTGGAGTTCTTCTCCGATAACACACAAGTTCTCGATTACAATTGGATTATGAACAAAATGGGATGGGGAAAAGAGGAACATGACCCATACGCAGTAAAACCAACGTTAACGAATTGATTTAAAAAACGCCCTCAGACCTCGACAGCTTAATGATTAACCTATTTCATGGGAGGAGGGAGAGACAGACAGACTTGTACGGTGCGGCACCATTCCACACACCATGTGGGTCCCTCTCCTCCACGATTGCTCCCAATCATCTTGCACAGGGCTTGCCCTATGATGCCCTGCGTGCCTGGTCCCTGCACGTACTCCCATACACAAACCGCGAAACCGGCAGAACCATGGGCGAGGGTACAGGCAAGCAGATGCGCAAGCAAACAGGCAAGACTAGCTCAACCAGGAAGAGTGGGAGAGGTAGAGAGAATTGACGATGACCAGCCAGCTTCGCAGGAGCAGCGTCACGGCTTTTATTCGCTCCGATGCGGTGGACAGACTCCCGCCGCGTGTGCAGACTGGTGGCGTGGACATCGGCGAGGATCATGTTTTTACGATCACGCATGGCCATGCTCCTGGCACATGACGGAGTCCCTTATCTGATCGTGCTGGCGGACCTCTGCACGGTTTGCCCATGCTGTGAGTGGAGTGGAAAAATACATCTATACAGATTGAGATGGGGGGGGCTGAGAAACAGATATTTGGGTGAAAAGACGAGCTCACTAAACATTACTCAACATTATCCCTTTAATTACAGTAATTGCATCACACTCATTCTAGCATGCATTGTGAAATGACAATTCTAAACAATTCCCTCATTTACCCTGAGATTAGATCCGTAACATTACAATGAGAGATTTTACGTCAATCTTGTTGCAGATTAGACAGGTGGCTTAACCTCCATTTTAAAAATTGCATGCCTTCCATGGAGCACGTTTTCTGTATTTCTCCGGGCAGTGTTGTGTAGTCAGTACTACTGTCGGGGCGGGGGATTGTACCCCAAACCACAATGGTCGGAAAATGAGCCGATTACTATCCAACTACCGTCTGATGACATGTCTAATTTAAAATGAAGGGTTTCATCAACTTTCAACAGATGAGTAAGTGCCTCTAATCGGGTATATACTTTGGCTGTGGAAGGCCCTGGGCCTAGAGGTGGTTACTCACCTCTGAGCTGTTTATCTTGGGTCCGAATCTGAACCAAGCTTGAGGTTGGACATAAAGATCCCATGAGTCGTTCGCGAAGAGTAAGCTCATTACCTCCGACCCGTGTCTAAATTCCAAATTCTTGTCCCCTTCAATAAACGTGAGATCCTGGTCGGCCAGTTCGTGAAAGTCTAGTTTTCACCAAAAACGTACTTTGGCTGATCCTCCTTCCCACCCCCCCACAAGAATTGTGGCTGTAAGAAGTAGTAGTGGTGGTGGTGTACAATAAACCTTGCTTCAGTGGAAGTTGCACACATATTTTAGGTGTTAACTGTTAATGTAGCTATTGTAATATCGTCTTCCATATCGTGATATACGTGCAGTGTACTACCTCCAAAGCTATGTGTATATCTCGGGGAGTCAAAGCGAGTTGATAAATCTTTCCATTGTAAAACCATTTTACCTGGATAAGCACATTTTCCAGATTCTGTACGAGCAGAATACACACCGCAAACATTTCTCAGACGATGACTTACGTGCTTCTCTGCTGGTTCTTTTCCTCGATGAATGAAGAAGATACAACTCGTTCTTTTGCTCCTTAAGGGGAATGCATGAGACGATAATTGAAGACAGACTTCGGCGCTGCCTTTTAATCACATCAGAATTTGAACAATTAATTCTGTAACGATTGTATCTGAACCTTCAAAACGGACACTTTTATGCGTTATGTAATGCGATATTGAATAATCTATGTCAGATACGATATCATATTCTGTGATTGCAGATGCTTCACAAATGAGAGCAAAAGACAGACGTTAAAGATCGATGTACAATGCAACAAAACCGGGTGTTATATCCTGACGGGCATAATTCCTTGAAAGGAAAGATTGAGCTGGAGGAGGACGGAAGGAAGGAAGGAAGCGCAGAAGAGGCAGGAGGGGGACTAGGTGAACCTATTCCAAAATATAATAATAAAAAAACACGATGATTTGAGTGTTTAGTTCATTTTACCTTGTTCTCGTCAAAAGGAGTAATGCAAAAAGAGACACGAGGACAGGACTTTATCAACATGCATGTATCTCAAGGGTCATATTGATGAACTCCAAGTGCATTTATTGAAATACATTTTTGCTGCGATTGCTTTGAAGGTCACATTAAACCAGCCCCCCCCCTTTCCCATAATAATTTTGGCCCTAGTTATCTCTTCATTATCCTGAACGTCGCCACCAAAGAGCTCGTGGTGACTATACAGTCAGGCAATTTCAACTAGGAAATGTTCAGTATACTGACAAAATGAGCAGACCCAACATTTGGCATGCTCCTCCACCTTACTGTAGGAAAATGTAACTTAAAGGAATATTGGTATAGCTATTTGACTCATGTTAGAACATTCAGGTTTGCAGGAAAGAAGATTGCTTCGAATATTTTAAGTTGCGCTTGATGTCTCTGTGAGCATCTGCTTTCCCTGACGTTGCTAAAAACCCTTAAGGATGAGAGGATACCTTGTTGACATGATACCTTTGAGCGTTTGGATCTGGGTTTGATCCCCGGCAGATTTGAATATGACAAAAAAAAAACAATGGGATGTGAAGAGTCCGCTACCTCATGGAGCGTGCAATCCTTCAGACGTGGTTTAAAAAACCAGCCCACAAATTATTAATAAATGGAAAATCCTGCCAATGGATCAAGTATAATTGGATATATGATTGAAGTGAAAAATATTAAAGTTGAGGATGTGACGGGCATAGTACTCAACAACCTCTCTGTGTCTGTTTCCTCGTGCATTAACAGTATCCAAGGTAGCAATCCACAGCCAAATTTATGCATTTTATAATATGAATTTTTTTCTTCATGCTACATTCACTTTATATCTCTCATATAAATCAAATGAGAAATAAATATAATCATTTTTTAAGCTCCAGTGGAGCATCATTTGATATCATGGGTTTTATTAAAGACAACTGATAATGGATATCTTTTCAGTATTACGGAATCATAGCATTCCTGTCAAACACATTGACATTTAATTTTGAGTAAGAACCGGAGTACTGGACGATGATAATGAGGTGAAACGGCCCAAAGGTGAGGAGAAAAATCGTTACGGCGTTGTTCTTTGCCGATCAGATGTGGGATGGTAACATGCGTTCTGGTTAAGACCAAGTGGTCATGCGAGATACGCTCAGAAACCCACAATTGCATATTAACAAAGATGGAGGTGATTGCAGGATTCCAAGTTTGAGAACAACATCCCAGTGTGGCGCATGGGCCGCGTGCTGCGGCTGCATTAAGCATCATGGAGGAGAGTTGCATGCTTTTGTTGGTGGGGTGGAAGGGCAAATTTGGGTCAGATTGTGTGAATAGATAAATAAATCATTCTCACCTTCATGATTTTTAAAATTTATTTGTTGGGGGAGCGATGGGTTCAGGAGAGGGGGTGGGTGGTCATTAACGGAAATTATTTTTCACCATAGCTCATTGGTGCAATATTCACATTCATTGTGTGCTTTGACTTTCCAGAATGAAGGTGAATGGCCATAGTAGTAATCAGTATAGTAGTATAGTACCACTAGGCACATGTTGTCTTTATATGGCGTATCATTTGCATCATGCGGAGAATAATTTGCGAATGGACTGGCTCATTTTAAATTAGAGTACAGCACTGTTGAATCAGCCGATAGTTTGTAAACAAATTATGTTTGTCCAAAAATGTCTTCATCCTTTTACTGTGATCTTATCAAGCTTTTTTGTTTCGACCAATGAAGTGGAAGTTGGGTGTGAGTGAAGTTTGAGTTTGGTCAGTAAGATTCAAAGCTGAGATATCTTTATCAATCAATGTGCTTACCTGCACGAGCCCTGCACACATTTGTCCAGTTACGAACCCAGCAGCATTCATTGGACAAGCTGGAACTATAAGCGAAAGGACAAACTGTAAAAGAAATCATAATTCTGGATGGCTGTTGTCGAATGGTTCGGGTTTTGGGTATTCCGAAGCACATCTTCCGCTCTGTAAAACTTGCACTGTATTTCTGGTTTGTAACCAATGTCATTGTACTGAGAGGATCATTTTGAAGCAATCAATATTTTTGGTCGACGCAGACCACAGCGGCACGTATGGGTGCATTCATTTCCCACTGTTTTTTGCATGCCGGCAACTGCTATTCCTCCCACACTTTTGTAGGCATGAGAAATGAACTTTGCCGCATGCTCCAGACATGCATCACGTCATCAGATCCTACCTTGGAATCTTTTTTTTTTCTTCTTTTTTCCTCTCTCTCTCTCTCTCAACACACTAACGAGAAACACTGCAGCAAATGTTCCCAGTGTATTGTTCACAGCTGTTGGGATGTGAAACCGATAAAAGGCCAAGCTGCCCCTGGCATATGTTGGCATCATGGCCGTTTGGTTCTGAGCGCTTGCTGATGAATTCGGATTGCAGCAGTTGTTTCATTTTTGCTTGTTTCGTCCACGTGGCGTATTAAGAATGCAGGCCAGTTGTCCGCTGATGTGCTTCTGACCGGTGCCAGACAACCTGAACGCATTAAGCACTCATTGTTTCAAGGTTACTCCAAAGCGTTAGCTATCGGCACACCGAAGAGTATAAAGATTGAGGAGGGGTTTCTGAGAGGGTAGTTTTGCCATTTTATGAATGATCCAAATTGAGACGCAGGTGAAGTGATTTTTTTTTTCTGAGACTCGCTAAGTAAATACAATTGTCGTCATGTTGTTTTTCCAGCTGCTTTAGTCCAATGATTATCTTCCTACCTCACTGCTTTTCAGGCGGCTGAGACATGGAATTGTTTAATAGCCAGTGCGAGCATGGTTTACAAACTCTTGTGAAAATCATGTTGTTTTTACTTGTCTTGTCGACGAGGCTAAACCCTTTTGACAGTGTAGATATAGATTGATGAAAGGTTGTAAAATTTGAGTTTCATCATCATTCAGAATTAGAATACGATTGATTTTAGTGAGGAGTTGCTTTGATGATATTACCGTATTTCTGATTATATTTCCTTGATTACATGTAAGTTATACATTGTCACAAAGAAAGGTATGAATTGTTCTCATGGCACATGGATTCTGTTTAAGCTGTTGTTGAAGCGAGGCTCCGGTTGCACTGAAGATTGATGAGAAGTGTACTAGAATTTCTCATCCTCCATTTGAAAGGTGATTCCGATTGTCCATTCGTACCAAATTCGATTTGTGGATTCAGATTGAGAGTTTTATTGGAATTCACTTCTAGCTCACTCTCTGGCCTTGTAATGTGTTTTGCCACCAACTTGGCTTCGGTTTTAAGAGTTTTTGATTTCATACTTTTTCATTTGAAAACATCTCCAAGATCTCCAAAAGCCAACACTACGAGGAATGCAAACCAGAGGTACAATTCATCGAATGAGACTAGTGCCTAGCTTCCATGAAGAATTTAAAGAATTTATTCGTCAAACAGATGACTAAGCATCGAGTGTACATCTGTGCGCACAGGTATATCATCCCCTCTCTTTGAAATATCGACAGTTGACTTAAGGTCATTCAAAAAGATGTAGAATGAGATACTCAGAAGAGTTCAAACTTGCCAATTTTATGGGGGGTGGGGGGGCGTTTGTTCAACATTGTGTCTCTTGCCTTCTGAACACTCAAGTTTTCCAATGCCTCATCAAACTACTAGCCAGGAAAACTGAGTTTCCAGTTTGCTTATTCAGTCAGTCTCAGTCGTGAGTTCCTCGTCATCCGCAGCCATGCAGGCTGACATGGACAAAGATCGGAGATGGTTGTCGAACAAACCCGACTGACGATCCCTCGTGCGTTGGATGAACAAAGGTTGTCCTCACTTTTGCTACAGAAGTTGACCTCTCTCCAAACAGCTGCTGAGAAAAGGTGGTGTGTGCATGAGTAGCATGCGCCAGGTGCTGTTGCTGCTCTCTCCACACGTGGGTGGTTCAGGAGATGGAACGAGTCTGTTCAGTGTCAAGTATCCATCTTCTGTGTGTGGTTTGTTGTGGGTTTATTAATTTTATTTATTTTTGTGGTTTACATTGTCGAGGCTCGTATAAGAGCTAACACAGAGACACATAACACAGGGAGCAGGAGACGAGAGGACAGACGGAGCAAACAGTAGTGTGTGTCTGTCACCATTTTTCTCAGAGATTGTTGAATGGATCTTCGTCAAACTTTCAGCGGTTCATCAGTGAGTGCCTGTAGTGTTTTAGCAAAGTATTTTTGAAAAAATTAGAAAAAAAAAGTGTTGATTTTTATTTATTTAGTTATTTAATAATTGTTTTACTGCACCTAAGCCTTGTAGTTATGTAAAGGTAATAGAAATGATCCCGACCCCATTCCTTAGTGGGTGTGGAGAGTGTTTTAGGCCCCCACAAAAAAAAATGGGAAAAATGGAAATGCTTCAAAATGCCAACAGGAATGGAATAGAACCGGAAATGCCGGTATCCCGCTAGTCTCATTACATAACATTGTACGTAGCTATTTACCTCTGTGCTGTTTTGTGCTGGATTGATTCTCAAATCTATCAACTGTAGACTGGTGCTTTGCGGCATGGCCTGACAGACATATTATGTACTGGTAAGTACTTACTAAAGATATCTTTAGTGTCGAGTTATAAGCCTTAACTCGTAAGCAAATTACTGATTTTCCCAACTTCGCCGGATCATCAGCTGGGCACCCGTTTTCCACCGAGGTTTCGATCCTTTCAGCCCAGAACCCTCCAAACGCGGATCCACAACCCCGGTCGCAGTCCACATCAGTAAGTGTCAACATCAATGAACCCACAACCTCAAAGTTTTGTCCAGACATTGTCAACACAGCAATGCAATATCCAATTCAAACTCATTTAATATTACTTTATTACTTGCAATTTTTTTTTGACAAGTATGTTTGTTTGTGTGTGTGTCCGCTCACCTCCACCTAAACCCGCTCAACCGATAGTCTGAATTTCAGAGATTAATGTCCACGGCCCTGCGACGGTCCGCATTGAGAGTTTCGTAAATTTGGTCGACCGAAAAGGTCTACATAGGTCAATAGCCAATTTGAGCCAAATTTTCTAAAAATGCTCAAATTTCATCCAATTGGCTTGAAAATTGAACAGGATTTGCATATCAGGTCAATGAATTCAACCACCTATACTTTTTGAGGTTATCTTAGGTCAAAGGTCAACAATAGCCATCAAGGTCAACCCAAAATAGGCCAAATCTAATAAATTGTCAATTTCATCCGATGCACTTGAAATTTGAAGACCATTTGCATATGAGGTTGCTGAAGTCAACCACCTATTAATTTTAGAGGTCAACCTAGGCCAAATTTCTAAAATCTTCAATTTTAATCCAATGAACTTGAAATTTAAGAGCATTTTTCATGCCAGGGTGCTGAATTCAACCACCTACTAATTTGATGGTAAACATAGGCCAAAAGGCCAATTTGGGCCAAACTTTCTCTAAAATGCTCAGTCATCGCGATTGACTGAAATTTGAAGAGCATTTTTCATGTCAGGTCGCTGAATTCACACTCCAATTAATTCATAAGGTCAAAAGGTCAACATAGGCCTAATTTCTAAATTGATAGATAGGCCAAAACTAAATGCATCACATATCTCAAAAAGTGTGTGGATGAGTTGAATCGTAACAAGAAAAAGCGGATTGGATTTGTTCAGATCCAGCCCATCAGTGGGATACAAAACTGGAACTGTTCCACCTGCAGAGGTATTGTCTTACACCGAGTGCCATTCTACTTTGTGCTGTTTTGCCAAGGTTGTCACTCGAGGAGTGACTTTTTTTATTTAAAGTATTACTACATATGACTAGCTTAAATCATACATCACTTTATATGATAATATATTGAAGCGATAAAACACTTTAACCTTGCAGACATGTCCATCGCACAGCACTCCATCTAACTATGGGACTCAAACTGTCATCAAATATTCACTGTCATCAATAATTATTTTAACATGCGTATTCTGCACACCAACAAATTATTTTAACGCTTATTTATGAGTATTTTATAAATATTTCTTTATTTTCGATTTATTTATTATATATTTGTTTTTATCGAAATACCTCCTTATTTAATACATCTGTCTTTTAATTTAATACATCTATCTTTATTTAACATATCTTTAAGCGACCTCGCCGTGTTTACAGCACAATAAGAGTTCTCGTTGCAGCTGCTTGCTCTATACGTCGTGCACTCACGGGCTGCACGGCAGCCAAATGTTTAGTTTCACAAAATTTCATATCCTCAAACTTTATTTTTGAGGGTACCTTGAATGTGCTTTGCAACTTTGTGTACTTAAAGTATATTGCACATTTTTCTCCAGAGGACGGGAGTTGTGAATGTTGGAGCACATTGTGCTCAAATACACCAAACATGTGATTACATTTTCTTCATGGAAAACTTTCTGACCTGTGCATTGCATCATGTCATGTGAACAATGTGTTCAGATGAAACATGGAAATAAGCTGCAGGCTGTCGCAGGCATATGAAGATAATCGTGTGAGAAATGTTTAAGAAGTGTAACTTGTTCACATGGATTTTGTGTATATAACATTGGATATTATCACATGGGTCTTCAATAAAGCATCTCTCATATAACTCCGAGCAATTCACTACAATGACTGAAAGATGGTCGGCCTGTTTGGTATTCATATCTGAGCAGTAGTTAATGTTTCTTGGATCCCAGTTCAAATTCCATTCGATAATCCTGTTGATTGTCTCATGATGTCAATCTTTATTGCCAATATACATACCACCAACGTATAACTACTAATAAAAATATTTATTAACAATTGTCAGACATACTTGTACACAGTAAACCTCGCTTGTCATGGGTTTACCACCACTCATGGTTTTGACTACTCTGGGGAATTTTTCTGCAGTAACTATTTACCATTGCGCAGCCACGGCCCTCGGATATTCACCAACTTTCAAGCATTCAAGAGCTCCAACCACACAAATATATGAGCAGCCATACCGTTACTCTGGTTGATGTACAACCATGAACTTCCTCTAAAACCTGCTCATTGACGGGCCGAGCAGCCGTCTCAACTCAAGCAATGTTTGCGGAACCATGGTGCTTCGCCTGGCCGGCATAACAACACTCCGCTATCGCATCACCCTAAATGATTCCTTTTTTATATGCCCGATAATATATATATATCAGGCGTATTATGTGATACCGGTCGTCCGTTGTCTGTCTGTCTGTCTGTCTGTCTGTCTCCGCCGTTCCTGTCGCACTCTAATTCCCAAAGTTTCAACTTCACGTTTCATATTTGGTACATAGGTACAGACTGTGAGACGGGTGTGTCGCGACATACGTTCATCATCTAAATGTTTGCCATGTAGCACAATTCTGTATATGACCTTCTTGTTCGGCGTATATTGTGCTCACTTGAGCTCTTGTTTATTATATTAGGGTACAGTCAGGACTGGGTAACCTATTGTTTCTTCTGTTTATTTCTTATTCTTTATTATTCTCTCTTTATTCTTTTCCGCCGGCAATTTCGGGTTCTTTCGCTTTAAAAATCATTTTCTCAGGAACAGTAAGTCCGATCGACACGAAATTTTCACCATAGTATGTATCTTTTTTGATAGCATACTCAATTGATATGTGACGTCATAGTCACGTGTATGGCGCCATCTTTGAAAAAACCGATAAACTTTGGACCTCATCTCTGAAATGGTGCAATGAAAAATATTTCGCTTCATACATTGTAATGAGCTCCTATTGGGATGAGGGTGATTTTTCGTGACGTCATGTGAGCGGTATCCCGGTGAAAATTCGTCAAGTAGAACGCTGCATATGAAAATATGAAATTTCTTGAGCATCATCTACACCACAATTACCATAGAAAAAAAAATTGTGATGTCATAGGTGACTTGGTTCGCAGCAATCTTGTTTTTGAAATTTTTTTTTTTAATCTCTTCTCCAAACGGTTGACAGATTAGGAGGAAACATTACACACACATTCCCCATGAACGTCCTTTTTTCAAGTTTGTTAATTTCTTAGTGATGTCACATGGTTTTGTGGCCATCTTAAATTTACCCTAAAACCTTCAAACCTCTTCTCCAGAACGGCTGGTTAGATCAAGGGGAAACTTCACATAAGTATTGCTCACAAGTAGTGAATATAAGTTTGTTAATTCTAATTGATAGGTTGCATGGTTTGGCAGCCATGTTGCATTCAAGAAAAATATTAAATAATTTTCTCTGGAATCACAAACCTATCGAAGCAAAATTTACAACTATCATCTACCATGTGTATGCACGTATGGTAAAAAATTATGACGTCAAAAGTCACATGGTTGGCGGCCATCTGGATAGAAAAACGCATCTTATCCGATTAACACAAAACTCACACACGTATCCACTACACGATTGGAAGCAGAATATAAACTTATGATGTCATCATCACATGGTTCATCAGCCATCTGGATTGAAATTAATCTTCTTCTCCAGAACGGCTGGACAGATTGAGGCAAAAATTCCACACAACTTGCCCCAAGACATCCTTTCACAGTTGTGTAATTTCTAATTGATAGTCACATGTTTGCAGCCATGTTGAATTACCCTAAAACCTTCAAACATCTTCCTCTCCAGAACGCTGTCAGATCAAGGGGGAAATACTATCAAAACGTATTGCACACGAGCAGAGAATAAAGTTTGTTAATGTAATGATAGGTCACATGTTTGGCAGCCATGTTGGATTTAAGAAAAATATTAAATAATGTTTTCTCTGAACCACCTAACCATTCGAAGAGAAACTTGCCAACTGTAATCTAAGCCCATGCCTGCATATATCGTAAAATAATTATGGTCACAAGTCACATGGTTGTGGCCTTCTTGGATAGAAACGCACCTTATCCGATTAACACGAAACTTCACACACGTTTCCACTATACGATTGGAAGCAGATTAATAATTTATATGTCATAGGTCACATGTGTCGTCACACCATTGGATTGAAAGTTAATAAATTTA
>CM068954.1:135551715-135581371 GCA_035128595.1 Eptatretus atami | reverse complement strand
CCATAAGCACATTTCAGCTCCGACTAAAACAATACTTTTACGTGGTACTAAGGGCAGCTGTTTGTTGTAAATATTGTCATGTTGAAATCGATTTGATAAATTTTGAATGAAAATCCCCACCTCCCCCCACCCAACCCCATTTTTGATTATATGTGGCCATACTTGATGTCGATGATGCCCTCTAATGTAAACTTGGAGAGTAATGAAACTTTATTTTCGTTCTACAAACACTCCAAGTTTTCACAAGTTTGTAACACTAGTCTCTTGTCTCTTGTAAATGTGAAAACTATCATGGTCCCATCTGACTATTTATTCTCTGTAGATATTCAATTTTTGTCACCCGTGATGTCATTACGGGCTGGCAGGGTGGCCTAGTCGAGGTATGCACACTTGGCTCTGATCCGTCTAGCGTAGGTTTGAATCCCGACCGAGTTATAAACTTATCCTGGTATTTCGCAGGCAGGGCGAGGCAAGGATACGTGTGCTGTCTCTTGGATGGACGTGACACTGGATGTCCTGTCTGCCGGTATTTGTTGGTGGACATTAAAGACCCTATGGTGTCCTTCGCTAAGAGTAGGTGACCAGCACCCTGAAACAAATCACCAGCACCCTGAAACAAATCCCAAACTGCTACCCTAACTGATTGCTGTGAAGGCAACCGTAAAGCACCTGGCATAACTGTCCAGGAACTGCTTCGCCAGCACCGACGCTCTTGGACGTTCTCGTCGAGAGTACGGTATGTTGGATTCATCAATGTCGGCACATATGAAAACAATATTTGCGAACCGGAAGTTAGATTTTCCTCAAACAATTTAAGACTACTTTATTCATACGGCAGAAACTCGAAAGACAAAATTAAACTTAGGTTGCCGTTTAAGTATTTTTTGTATGTCAGCCATTTGTCACCACCCGGCTTGTTGTGTGTCTGGATTGAGGGTTGAGGAAATGCATCGAATCATAATCACTGCTACTGTGTGCTCAAGCATTTTGGGCCTCTGTCTTTGTTCTTTTCCTGCTGTCCTGTTTGGCAACTTTTATTTATTTGTTTTTATTGTCAAGGTTCCTAAAGGAGCCTTCATGATATTCATAGTTGTTGGTAAATTATCCCATGCCAATTACCCTCTACATCCATCGATGTCAGCACCCTCGGTTTCCTGCACTGGTGGTACCGTAAGCGAGGTTTTCACTTCTAGTCTAATTACTGGCAGCTGCAACAGCTGGCTTTGTACTTCACAAGGCCGCACAAAAATAAAAAGGAGACTTTTATTTGTTTATTTTTTCACCGAAGGCTCTGCATTAGTGTTGGCATTTCCATTCACTCGGCGCATGGTATTTGCAATGAATACAATGAAATATTTTTGACTTGTAGTTTCTAAATTTAAATGCTTTACGTCCAAATCCTGAATTTAGGCCCAAAGTAAATGTCATGCGATTCAGGTGCACAAGAGTCCGAATAAAGTGAAAATGACACTTGGGTGACACGAGTGTCGTTTTCACATTTGAAGCTTTTCACTTGAAGTTTTCTCCTTCACTGAAGTCTGAGAGCAGGATAAACCTCTCGTATTTTGTGCTTTCAACTAGTCCCTGGGATGATATTCACGTCTTGGTTAAATCTTTAAAGCACCTCTGTAAGTTTGCAAAGTCTGTGCCTGATACGTTGCGTTCCTCGTCATCCTCTTCATTGGATGACAAACATCACTTGGAAATAAATTCCTGGGATACGATGTCAACCATGCAGCTCACGAACCATAGTGCCTTTCTGTGACTGTTCCTTGGAAAGTCATGCAGTCATCCGAAACTCGAATGTGGCTGACTGCCAGAGGGCTGAATCTACAGCACGATTGAGTGAATAATTTTACGATTATTATTTCTTTTTGACCTACCGGTAAGGCAGGAATGTAATATTGGCAAAGGTATAAAAACTGGAAATGTATGTTCTTTTAAGAGTGTAATTTTTATATTTTATCCTTAAGGAAGCAACACAGTAAATGATGAGTACAGATTTTCGATTTTATAAGCCATGGTATCATACAAAAGTGTACTTCCTGGAGAAGACATGTGCATGAAATTATGACCCGCAGTGACACGATCGGAATGATAGGCATGGTGTGGCAGAAAAGAACGTTTGATCGTTCATTGAATAGAGATGTTGCTTCGCATAAACCCACCAATGTAGAGGGGTGAAGAAGAAGAAGAAGAAAAAAAAACATTGATGCAGGTATCGAGGCTAATAGAGGAGCAGGCCTACAGGGGGCAATGGATCAAGGGAGAAAATGAGGGTGAAGGGAAAACGGTGGGACAACAACAAGCGGATGCACCATAGCACAAGGAGAGGAAATTGCAGGTGAATGGTGAGAACGGGGTCCCAGCGGGTACGATAAAGCTCAGTAGTGGAAATGGGAAAGACCGAGAGGTGGCGGTGGGCAGCTGACTTCAAATCGTGTCGGGAAGAGCTCGAGACGACGGACTCGGGGAAAACAAATTCCATGGACAAAAAAATGGGACGTGAAAGAAAAGAGGGAGCGTTGCGTTTCGACATTGGGAGGGGAACGAGGAAGGGGTTTCCAGGAGGAAACCAAGTCATTCACGAAAAGGTATCATTACCATTACTACCACGAGTTTTGTGGCCTCAATTTTTCCGACCTCATCGTGGAGTCGGCCGGGGAAAGATTTTGGCCCAAGTGTTTCACAAACCAGCTGACAAGGCCTGATGTTTGACTGAATGTGGCAGGAACTTGTCCAGGGTACCAGCGATAACTCGCTTTCTTTGAAAGACACTGTGAGATCTCTAACAACCACCAACTAATGCTGGCGGAATGGACACTCGGCTTAACGTGCATCAAAGGAACGGTGCACTTTGTGAGAGAACGCCCTACCTGTGAAGCATCGATCCGACATTTTATATTCAGGCCGGGAATCGAACCCAGACATCTCAAATGTGCATGCACCACCCCTGCATCGGCCATGGTGTTGGACCAAGAAGATATTGTTGAATAGAGATGATCGCTCATGAGATAATTTTGTCAGGATTATTTCCCAATTACGAGTGTGGAACCTGCAACCGGTGAGATGTTTCATATCCCAGCATCATGAGCCTTTGGAATCCTGTCGTTCTAAGGACAACAAAAACAAAACATTCCATTGTTTCAACTTGCATTCTGCGTTCAAGATCGTGATCTTCGTCAGCTCGTGTAGTTCCTTTCAAAAGCTCATGCAAGAGGTGTCTTAGCACTTAAATAATTATTTTTGCTTCCTAACTTCCCAAGAACTTTGAGACCTTTTAAAAGGTTTGTTTAATCTCGTGTCAGCTCAACGTTTAAGTTGGATCATCGGGGTATAGTCATTACCTTTTACGTGTTGAAGAGCCCACGTGATTGTAATACCGTGGCAAAATTCCCCAAGCTTTTCCAGTAAAGACTAATACTTGTTATTTCTCCAACTTATTCGTTATGCATCATTGCAAAATGCCTTGAAGGGATTAAAAACGAGCCGATTGCTCGATGCAGTACTCTGCTTCCTGCAGGGCTTGATGTTTGGGCCTCACATCTGCCGATGTCACTTGTTTATTATAACAGACCCAAAATGCGTGTAATAGAGCGTATTCACCAGTGAATATGAAAATGCAATCTCGAATTCCCTTGCCAAGTCAGACCTTGAGCCCAGAGAGTGCCCTACAATCTCAAAGCCTGCTATGTTTGGGATGAGGGCATGGTGTTGCCCCTTCCTTTCATAACCCCTCCCCTGTATCTCACAAAAAACCCTTAACGTGTCCACACCTTTTGTTTAGCCCTGCACGTCTACTATAATGTAGCTCGCCAAGCACCAAGTAGAATCCGATACCAAACCGGGTTTTCTGGGAAGGGGGGAGCACATGATGGCAGCGAGCAGAATTGAAAGAAGCCCTTCCCAAACGTTGAAAAATTGATGAAGAGGAATGCGTGAAGGAACGGGTGAGAAACAGAGATAGGGAAAGCACTACACCCGTGATGACGGCCTGTTTCAACACATTGAGAGCCCTTCACAGGACTGTCTCTGAGAAGCAGTAGGGGTGGGTTATTGTAGTAGGAACTGGTGACGGACGCACAGTTGTTTTCATGGTCATTGGAGCCATAAAAGGCCTTGTCCTTCGTCCGGAAGCTCTGTGGCCTCTGATCAACGCAACGGCCTTGCCCTTGTTTTGCTGTAACGGGATGCCCTGCAGCTTTTGCTAATTTTACCAACGGGCCTCTACCAGCTGAGGCACATCCTCCCCCAGCTCGCCCACAGTCCTTCCTTGCGAACAGAGCCAGAGACACCTCTTCTGAGTCATGTGCCTCCGGCTGCCGGAACAGTAAAGTGAAAAAGGCCAATGGTTCTTTTGCCCATTTACCGTGTTCAAATTTGAACATGTTGAGATTAATTTTAAACAATACAAACTTTTCCTTATCATCTTTTGTAATTTTGAATGAATAATGTAAAATGATGATAACTCCTTGTGCCTTGCCAATTATATGTATGTGTATGTATATATATATATATATATATATATATATATATATATATATATATATATATATATATATAATATACTACTTTAAAGGTCTTTCAGAAGACCTGAATGGTGTCTGTCAGTGGTGGATTCCTAAAGCCAGCTGCTCAGGACTTCAGACGGCGCTCACATTTATCCCGATTTCCTTCAGTCAGTTTTCCTTTCCAGGTGGTAAGCACGTGGCTGTCTTCCTGCCTCGTAATTCGTTGAACGTTCCCCACAAATGTTCTTTCCTTTGAAGAGATGTAAAGAGAAAGATATGTCCATTGTTTTTATTACCCCCACTGAAGGTGGATGGAGGTTCTATTTTCACCCCTGTCTGTTTGTCTGTGAGTAGGATATCTCAAAAAGTTGAGGATGGATTTGAACGAAACTTGGACAGGTTGGGTGTGTGACGAGGACAAATTGATTCGATTTTGGTGAAGCTCCTCATCCGGATCCGATATTTAAAAAAATTTTTAAAGTGATTCTTCACCATTGAGAGATGGGGCCAAAAACTCTAAGATATATGTAAACATGATATTTCAAAAAGGTGTGGACGAGTTATGACAAAACTTGGTGGATGAGTTGGTTAGGTGACAAGAACAAGCCGATTCGATTTTGGGTTCGGTCCAGATTCAGATCCGACCCATCAGTATGTGCTCTACTGAGTGCTGTTGTAGTTGTATTTTATTTTTAAATCCCCATGCTGAGAGGGAAAGGGTACCAGCTCATGGAAATGGGAGTGATTCCAATGACGTGTGTTTTCCCTCTGCAAGGATTCCGGAAATGTGTTCCTATCGTTACTTGTGCCAGGCCTTATCTTCTTCCTTCGAGCCAATCATGCACACCCTTCACCTCTTGCACTCGAGTTGTTTTATTTTTTATTTCCCACAGAGTTTCCTATTTTTCCCCCCTATTTATTATTTATTGTTGGGTTTTTTTGTTTCCCCAGAACATGTTTCCCCAGAACATGTTTCTATTCTCCTGCTGGTTTTCTTTTCATTTTTCTTTTTTAAGAGTTAATCTGGCGGTGTGCTTGCCCTTCATCCGTCTGGGTTTGATCCCCAATTCCTCATGCAAACATGACAAAAACTACAGCTTTGGTGCAGTGCCTGCAGGGGGGCACTGTATCTCGGAGCACACCGTTTGTTTCTGCAAGGCTGCATTTACCTTGGTCTCGTAACGAGAAACTGTGGCGCAGGAGGCCATTCGACCCGTCACGTCTACGTGACGCCAACACCAGATACTATCACCCATCCACACGCAAGTACTGTAAGGAAACTCATTATCAGTTGCATAGAACCACATAATATCGCTTGAGAGCCAAAAAGGCAATATCAGAGCGAGTGTCTTCACATGATCAGATGATAATAATCAAAAAAGGCAATATCAGAGGAGTGTCTTCACATGATCAGAATGATGAATAATCAAAAAAGGCAATATCAGAGTGAGTGTCTTCACATGATCAGATGATGAATAATCAAAAAAGGCAATATCAGAGCGAGTGTCTTCACATGATCAGATGATGAATAATCAAAAAAGGCAATATCAGAGTGAGTGTCTTCACATGATCAGAATGATGATGAATAATCCAAAAGGCAATATCAGAGCGAGTGTCTTCACATGATCAGATGATGAATAATCCAAAAGGCAATATCAGAGTGAGTGTCTTCACATGATCAGATGATGATAATCAAAAAAGGCAATATCAGAGCGAGTGTCTTCACATGATCAGATGATGAATAATCCAAAAAGGCAATATCAAGAGCGAGTGTCTTCACATGATCAGATGATGAATAATCCAAAAAGGCAATATCAGAGCGAGTGTCTTCACATGATCAGATGATGAATAATCCAAAAAGGCAATATCAGAGCGAGTGTCTTCACATGATCAGATGATGAATAATCCAAAAAGGCAATATCAGAGCGAGTGTCTTCACACGATCAGATGATGAATAATCCAAAAAGGCAATATCAGAGCGAGTGTCTTCACATGATCAGATGATGAATAATCAAAAAGGCAATATCAGAGTGAGTGTCTTCACATGATCAGATGATGAATAATCCAAAAAGGCAATATCAGAGCGAGTGTCTTCACATGATCAGATGATGAATAATCAAAAAAGGCAATATCAGAGCGAGTGTCTTCACATGATCAGATGATGAATAATCCAAAAAGGCAATATCAGAGTGAGTGTCTTCACATGATCAGATGATGAATAATCCAAAAAGGCAATATCAGAGCGAGTGTCTTCACATGATCAGATGATGAATAATCAAAAAAGGCAATATCAGAGCGAGTGTCTTCACATGATCAGATGATGAATAAACAAAAAGGCAATATCAGAGCGAGTGTCTTCACATGATCAGATGATGAATAATCCAAAAAGGCAATATCAGAGTGAGTGTCTTCACATGATACAGATGATGAATAATCAAAAAAGGCTGTCACAGGTAGGCAACACAAAAGTCTCAAAAAACATCATTTTTACCATACATCATAAATACTCCCCACTCAACTTGACTGCAGATGTTTAATTGGATTAAGTTAACAGTAAGAATGTGGTTAGTACATAGAAGGTAAGGAAACTGGCATATTATGTCAGTGGTGTTTCTATATAGCACAGGTGTGCTGGGCTGAATGTGCCCCCTTCTTGTGTTTTCTTGCATACTTTTGTGTCCTGATATTGCTTGTTTTTGTTTGTATCTCTTTTTTGAGTGTTGTGCTGTGTTGTTGTTGTTGGTGGTGGTGGTGGTGTTTTATTTTTAATCCTTATTTTCCAGTATAATTATCTGTGAAATGAGAAAACAACATTGCACTTTGTCAAAATTATGGAATGTTGCTTTCTGTTTGTGAACATGTAAGGTATGCTTCGTACCATTTGGAATGTAATTATTCATCACAGGTAATTCACCTCGCCCTTTCCCCCAAGGGACATGAGAAGCTGTTGTAATCGGTGTGTCAGTGAATGATGTGTCTGCACACAGATCTACTTCAATATAGTTCCTTCATTCTCAGATATGCTGTAATCTATATACCACGTTGAGGCAGTGCATCTGCCTTGTTAACTCTGCCACTGAGGGTGGACGGAGGTAATGTTTTCACCCCTGTCTGTCTGTGAGCGGGATATCTCTACGGTTATGGATGGATTCGGACGAAATTTGGTGGACATGTTGGGTGTGTGAGAAGGAAAAAGCTATTCTATTTTGGTGAAGATCCGGATTTGGATCTGATAATTTTTTAAGTGATTCTTCACCATTCAGAGATGGGATCAAAAGCAATAATATAGCACCATCTCAAATCGTTGTGGACGAGTTATGACAAAACTTGGTGGAGGAGTTGCACAGGTGACACGAACAAGCCGATTCGATTTTGGTTCAGGTGTGGATCCAGATCCGACCTATCGGTGGGATAAAAAACGTGAAATGTTCAACATGGTAGTGGTTTGCGCTCCACTGACTGACGTTCTAGTGTTTGCAATGTTTTTGCTGCCAAGAAATGGGAATTTGTTCTTAAAAATGTAGGTAATAAAATAAATAAATAAATAACCATCTTCATTTGTAATGATGTATCTCCCCAATCTCTTATTTTCATGGCAATCATGCATTTGGTAGTAGGATGGCAGGATAGCTCTGTAATATCCACCTCAACAGGCTCAGAATCATCATCGTCATCATCGTTTTACGGCCCTTTCCATGCTTGCATGTGAAAGCCGTGGTTCACCTAATGGCTGCTTTCCAAGCGAGACGATCCCTTACTCACCCTCCTGTTAGGCCTTTCACTCGAAGATCATCTCTCAGCAACACATCCCATGTTTCCTCAGACAGCCTCTAGCTCTCCTTCCATTCACATTCATATTTATACACCACCTCACACAACTACCCGCCCCACATCCTTTCCACATGTCCAAACCATCTCAACCTAACCCTACGCATAACCTCACTAATGCTTTCTATATCTAACCTATCTCTTAATTCCACATTTGATTTCCTATCCTTCAGTGTCACATCACACGTCCACCTCACCATTCTCATTTCATTTCGTCCACACCTCCGTTCATCCTCCTTTTTTGACCACCCATGTTTCGCTGCCATACAGCATCACGCTTCTAACGCAAGCTGCATAAAGTTTTCCCTTTAATCGGAGAGAGGTCCCTTTCGATGTCAATAGGGGTAACAACTCCCTAAACTTCCACCAGCCACTTCTAATTCTTGCATTTGCTGCTGCCTACAGAATGAAATAAGAAAAACTAAAATCTATTAAACTGCCATTCTGGTGGAGTGCCAGCATGGGACATTGCGTCTAGAAACATGCTGTGTAACAATGGGGGTGTAAAGTCAGCTGTTCCATCTTCATTTAGTTTGCGGATATTGAAGATCCCATGGGCATGTTTTGAGAAGAGTGGGCCATGGTCCTCTGCCATGGGCGAGGCTAAATTTCCTGCTTTGGTCCAGTTGTATCGTCTGCACTTCTTGCTGTAGTTGGGAGTCCTCGGATGTAGATAGAGTGAAGGTATGATAGGGCTAAGGGCTTTTACCTGTGCCATAATTATCTTGATTTCTACCTATCTTGAAGAAGTGTCTTGCATACTTCCTATCAGGGGGGGGCTTATTCCTTGTGGAACCCACATGAGGATTCACTTCAGGGTTAACATTATTGAAGACATTTGTTCTTAGCCTGGGCCCCAAACATTTTAATGACTTGTATACAGGATTTAATAACGTATTTATTCACAATTAATTTCCCCTCTGCTTTTCAACGATTTGCCGCATGATTCAAGCCTAATTTTTTGTTTTATTTTACTTTTGAAGGAAGCATTTGAACGCCTCACCCTAACGCATCATTCTGACTCATCCTCTTTCCTTCTCAAGGTGTAGGTTGACACGATGGTATCTCTATAGCTTTGAAATGCCCGTTTGACATGCTCAATAAGTGGGGGGTTTTTTTTTCAAAAAAAAATATAAAAGTCGAAATAACGATGATTGAATGATGGAACAACAAAACTCATCATGATGTAACATCATATGCGATATACTGCCTTTCGTTCAAATCACTGTCTTGGCACTCCAGTAATAATTTCATCATGGTGTGATGATGAAACACTTCTTCCTCTTCTCACGTGCACCAATCTTGAAAGGGGACCATATAGCTAGATCACAAGCGGCGTTGAGGTTGAAAGGTCGGCTGTGGGTAGGAGGACAAGAAGAGTTCTCTGACATTGGGTCGTGATGCCATATCGTATTTTAGGTTTTAGATGTTACCTGATTAGCCAAACAAACATGTGTGACAAGGGAGGAGACCTAAGGGGTCGGGGGAGGGACCTTGCTACCGTTGACAGATGGCGCTGGTGAAGTCGGTGGAAAAACAAAGCTTTGCCTGGTGTGCAAGTTCCCACGCAGACTTCAGTGCTTTTCCTCTGCAGCTGGAAAAGCAACTTTTTCATTTGCACAATCAAGAGGGACTATACTGGGGGTATATCACATTTTCAGCTGGCAACCTGTATTGTTGTTGTTTTAAACCAAGTTTGGATGTGATTTGGAGATTTATCTGATTTAACATGACATCATGATTACCTTAAAATGATGTCATGTTGGGGGGGGGGGACTGTAGAAAGCCTGCCTATGACACTGCAGTTTGGAAAAAGAGCTCGTTTGTGAAATCCATTTTCAGAACCAGACTTCCCCACTTTTTCACAACCCCGGATCAGCTGGGATGATCAAGTTGGAATGATGAAGCTAGGGAAGCTAGAGTAGGCATCTGCACTAATGAACGAATGAACTGCTTTCTTTTTTTCAAACTGCATCGATAGAATGCCCTGCTGCTGTTTTTATAGAGCTTGAAGCGAAGGAGGCATGTGATTGGCTACGCGCGGCTGGGTTTCCACAGTATGCACAGCTGTATGAAGGTAACATTTGCAATGGCACCTTCTTTCCATTGAAAATCCACATTTCATGTTTGATGTCATTAAGAAATAGGAATGCATTTATTTAATTGCTCTCATTTGTACTTGATTTGCCTAAAATCTACCCTAGAAAGACTGAACTCTGACTCTATATCATTGGATAATCTCAGGTTAAAAAAAAAATGGGGGGTGGGGGGGGGTAGGTGGGGATTTTTAACCCTTGAGGATTGGGAAAAGCAGAAGATGATGAAATTCCTCAACATCGTGGGTTGCTCGATCGATCCGAGAGGCACCCTGGAAACCAAGTTACGATAGTTTGTCCTTCAGAAACATTCGATTGATACAACATACTTTGATGTCAGTTGTGGGCACCTGGAAGTAAATATAAAGGAGGAGATGAAGTGATGTGAGGTCAGGGAGAGAAATTCCTGCCACATTAAATTATTTCAGTTATGTGAACCAAAAGGGGGTGGGGGGGGGGCAGTTGTGGCCTGAGCACCGGTTTAAAATGATATTCTCCAAAGAATATGTGAATGATTTTGATCCCTTCAATCGATTTGCATTTCTTTTGCTTTTTTGGGGGGGGGGGTCATTTTTGAGAGTCTTCTACTCTACTCTTCTACAGACTCATGTTTCCCCATCAGCATCACATCTGTGGTCAGAGACCATGACTTTCTGGATCGAGATTCCATTGAAGCCCTTCGTCGGTAAGTTAATTCGTGAGAAGTCCTTCAAATATTACATCTTGTAGTTCTACCACATCTCTTTCAAAGCACAGGCCCATTGCTGTTGATTTCACCGCATTTGCACCTGACCCGTATGATGCCAACATAGATGACATTGTCGTAACATTATCTGCATCGACTGGCTCGGCCTTCACTTCTTCCTGCTTTTTACTGTGTTATCTGGGGCAGGAGTTTTTAATCTTCCTCCCTTCTTTTTTTTCTTTTTTTTCTTTTTCCTTTCATTGACTGCCATCAAGCTCTTTGACATACTGAGAATTCCACAGGAAGATTGAGGAGTATCTTTTGGGCATGCCCCTCACTCTTGTATACACATTTGCAATGTTTCTTCACATAGCAGTTCTGCCTTCAGCTTGGCCTGTATGTAACATTTGGCAAGTGAAAACCGACAGTCAGGCTATGCAAATAAGACCATACAGACATCTGTAGGACTGTCATAATTCGGTGTCATGTGCTTTCTCAATTTGGCTACTAGTGAATATATGGCATGGTCTGGCAGGATAGCCTAGAGGTATGCACATTCACCTTCGCTTCAAAGCTGTCTCGCTTGTGTTCGAATCCCGACCCAGCTATAAGGTGTCATCCTGTTGTTTCACAGGTAGGGTGATTCATCAATGTATGCATCATCCTTTGGCCTGCCATGCGCCGTTAAACTGACGTCCTGCCTGCTGGCATTAGTTTGTGGACGTTAAAGATCCCACGGTTTCCTTCGCGAAGAGTAGGTGAGCTATCGCCGGCACCATGATGTACAAATTACAAATTCCTGCCCAAACAACTGATGGGAAGGCAATGGCAAACCATCTAGTGTAACCCTCGTCTTGAAACTGCTTCTGCAGCACCGACGCTCAGAAACAAAGTATGGTACATCAGATCAGATCAGATGTATGGAATATTCCTATCAGTAAACTGTATTAAGAGGGCTTTGTAAAATCAAAAGCATCACTGCTTTTCTTTCATCCATCTTTTGCTCCAACTTGTTTTCTCCTGTTTCTCAGTTTCCTTAAATCGCCTGCTAAGAGCTCGTTTGTTCAAATTGGCCATCCATCTCTTCATGGAATAATGGCCAGGCCTGGACCTCTTGGTGCTAAAATTGTCCTCGCAAAGCACTCAAGGCTAGCATTGCATTCTTGTCTCGTCTCCAAGATGAGGAATTACGAATTTGGCCGACCTGGCGACCGACTCATTATCAGCCTAATCGCAATCACTGCAGACACATCAAAGGTTTTTGTTTTTTTTTCCTGTTTGGATTTTTTTGGACAGGTGTGCACGCACTTGTGTTTATGCACTGCTCAATGTCCTCGGCCGTGCATTCCAGATGCTACAGATTGCCTGCGGCAGAAGTTTTGAAAGTTCTGGGGATTTTGCGTGCTGGCCTCCGACCGAGCCTGCCACAGCAATATGCTGGGCCGAGGATGGGCCGGGGCCATGGCTTTCCATTTGTTTTCTCGGCGTGTGTGGCGCCAGCCGTGATTGCGATCGCTCTGTGGTAGATAAGCCTGACCTCGCGTGATGAGCACCCAACTGAGTGTTATTGGTGGGAGCCAGGCAGGGAGACAGAGTGATGATGCTCACTGGTATTTTCATGGATTTTTGATAATACTTATCCCAGTGACTCCATTGACTTTTGCCTGTCAGGACACGGATGAGACAGGTGTAGGGGATAAAACACAATTTATTTTTTTAACGGAGAGTTCAGTAATGACAAAATAAAACTCTTCCAAAGCATGAAAGATGTACACGCACAACATGTATGTACGGAGCAAAAGGAAAGACATACAGAGGCAGACCATGAACAGAGTTTAATATAAGACTGAGGCCTACACAGTACTGTAAGAGCTATTGTGGTCATTTGATTGCCCTCCTTTAATGCACACTGCTTCTGAGACTTCTGTTGTGCGTTGTCGAGCTTTTTGGAGACAAATAGGAATTGTAAATTGTAGGCCAATTCCAAGAATGCGTGGAAGAGGTTTGGAAACCGCATTTTGGTGAAATCTTTCCATCCGTGACCATACTCTTGTTTCCAGAGAATCTGTTTTGCTGAAGCATTTCCCATACCTGAGAGCCAAAGCTAGATGGGTCACCACTCCATTACAGGATGCAGTCAGTTTGGGCAGGAATTTGGCCAGGGTACCAGCACACACAGACCTTCTCTTTATGAAGGGTCGCAGATTGGGACCTCTGGTTTAGCATCTCTCGGAAGGATGGTGCGCTCATTGATGCAGTGTGCTGCCTTTGAAGTGCCAGTATGGCAGTTTATAGTTGGATCAGGAATCAAAACCCAAACTAAACAGCTCAAACACTACGTACACCACCTATGGGCCTGTGTAAGGAAATGTAGTACGTAATTTACTTTAGTCTTTTCCACGTGACGAGAACAAACGACTTCAGTTACATTTTTAGGGGATTCACATGTGAAACATTTCAATGTCTGTAATAGCTTCAAGGTAAATGGTTACCGACTTGAGATTTCGTTCAAAGCAGGTGCTGAATATAACTCGGTGTTAAATGTTAATGGAGGCAAAAGGACTTTCTGTTCAAGTCAAAACCTGTGCAAGAAGAGTGTGTGCAGCTTCAATGATAGTTCACAACTACAGTCTATATTGTTCCACCAGTTGATAATTGCAGGACTCTTCCAAGCAGGTCTTTTTCTGGCTCATCTTTGGCCTAGATAAGAGTCTTGCTTTGTTTGCAGAGCCAAGAGGGGGAAGGGTGAGAGGATGTTGGGTTTTTGTCGATGAGGATTTGTGCCAACAGGCTTTCGTGTTAATCGCACCCCTTTAGAGCTCAACTGCTAACTCATGCAGTGCTTTCTTGAAAAGTTCAGTGCTGCAGTTAAACATTTGTATTGATCATGTCTTCCCCATGGCTAGGCGTCTCAATACCCTCAACAACTGTGCTTCCAGGAAGCTGGACAAAAGTTCCCCTCGAAAAAGGGTGAGTTGTGAATTTCACTGAAATATCTTGCTTCTCTTCAACTTTGTTCCCTCCTAACATTCCATGAACTACACCTCCTTAAAATACAGTACTTTCATCACACATTTGCTTTTTACCCCATGTGCACGAAATGAAAAGCAGTTTCAGCGATTCGTTCACTTTTCCCTGTCTGTCTGTCCATAAGTGTTGGTTTATGATTGAGGAATGACTTCATTTCAAATGAATGTGAATATTTTGTACACAAATCGGAACGTGATTCGGAAAAACAACCTATAGTTTAGCAGTATTATGGCTTTGAATTAATCCCGATCGTATGGGGTAAGGTCTTCGATGAACTCATTTTTATCTCACGTGGAACATCGTTCCGGGGAGCCTATGGGATGGCACGTCGTCCATCCGTCCGTCCGTCCACACACTTGCAACTTCTTCTCTGAAACGACAAACATGATTTCAATTAAACTTGAGCACAACCTTCATCACCCAGTATGTACCAATGTTTGTTCGCACCATTAAAAAAAAAATCAGGCCTGAAGGGACAATCAGGGTTTGAGGGGGTCTACGGAGAGAGTTTACGGGGGCTGAGGGGTTGAACCCCCCCAAAAGAGGTATTTGCTTTCTTCTCAGGAACTACACACACCATTCTGATGAAACTTAACCACAACCTTCATCACCCATGATGCACTAAAGTTTGTGAACGCCATTAATAAAATGGGGGTCTACCAGGGGGTTGCCACCGAAAATAGGTGTTTGCATTATTCTATGAAACTACACACATGATTTTGATGAAACTTGACCATCATCTTCACCACCCGTGATGTACCAGAGTTTGTTCACTGCATTAAAAAAAAATCCACAGGTATTTACTTTCTTCTCCGTTAAGTATTTTGTGGGTTATCCACGCATGCCAGTGATTCCCTGGTTTTCTTATCCAGCCGTGAGCGCCCAAGGGTATTGCCCCTATTTTTTTTATTCACTTGTCTTGGTTTGGGATCTTTCATATCAGAGTGTGGATAAGTACGTTCAAAAAAAAAAAAAACATTGAATTTGAAAGGATTAGACACAGTGTTTTGGAATGATTTATGATAAATGGAAATGGAGAAGTGTAAAATGATCCTTGATGTGCATGTTGCTTATTAGAATAACTTTATATTTGTGTTAAAAATAAAAAGCGCAGCACTAACTCTGTGTAAATAACCACTTACCTTCTGCTTTCCTATCAACATCAGAGTGAAGATTCTGATGAGGAAGAGCAATGTGCAATCAGCAACAAGTGGACCTTTGAGCGAACAAGTCGCCGATGGTCTCGCCTGGAAGACCTTGATGTCTTCTCGCATGCTTCACTCGGCTCTGAGGGTGACCCTTATAAGGGATCGGCCTGTCCAAGCAGAGAAAGCTTGCTCACAGATGGCAGTGAGACCCAGGATGCTGGTTCGCTTCACAGCACTCATGGGCTTTCGGGACACTCGCACGCAATGCCACAGCGCCAGTTGTCTGTGGGTACGTTGTCGACGGATACGCAGCTTGGCCTACCGTGGGGTAGCTGCATGGCTATTGAGAATGGTGAGCCAAGAACCAATGGTTGTGGCAGAACCCCATCACCTGGGAAGGCCTGGAAAGAGGAAAATGACTCGAATAGCGAATTTTGTGATGTGTGGATGGCAGTGCAGTCCGTAAATGGAACGACAGCAACACCTGCATTGTTGGCCCCGTCTCCAGAAATGGATGTGGTGCTGGCCCCTCGATCACGTTCTAAGAGTTTATTAAAGAGTCTCCGAGGAAAGGGAATCACACAGGCCACAAGCAATGGTGGGCGGCGACGTGTTGGTGGGCTCGTCATCAGTGGACCTATTTGTGGGGGTCCAGATGAAGAGACTCTTCGTCGCTTCAACTGTGTGGATCTTCCACCTTCTCCAGGCCTAACAAGCCCACTGGCCACTTCCCCAAGTTCCTGTGGAGGGGGAAAGCGTGGCGGTGTCTACCTCGGTGATTTTGACCCACTACAACACGGTGCTGCAGCAGCTGAGGATAATAGGGTGTTATGTCTACCTCCTGACCACAAGCCTGGTACCTTTCCTCGAACACTATCTACAGAAAGCCTTCATGCTGCCAGGGAAAGTGACAGTGGCTGGGGTGCTTGGGTACATTTGGAGGGCCATGATGCAAGGTCTCCAAATAGAGTGGTTGATGGTAGCAATGCTGCTACCTCAAAACCATTCCTTCTAAAGCGTACAAGTTCTGTGGGATCTGCGGCAAGCCGAATTAGCATCTATGACAATGTGCCTCTGTCGTTGCTGGAGGACAGCCCTCCAAATGGGTTCTGCTCTCAGCTGGATGCAATCTTGCAACAGGTAAGGTGTGGGTTGGGATTTGTCAAGCCTTTTACAATGATCCTGGATTTTTATGTTGCTGTGCATTGCACCAACATGAAAATACCATTGTTAATGATCGATTGCAGTTTTCCAGAATGATCTATGGTAGATCACCTTGGTAAAGATTTTCTTTCAAACCTTATGCACTCGCCGGGCCATGATTATCATCATCGATACGATGGGGTCAGACATATTGATTGTGAAATTGCCTGGTCAAGTCTGCCACAAAAAATTTTTATGAAATTTTTTTCAAACGTTTTTCATCTTTCATCTGGCAATTTGTTAATTGTCGAGTTGGGCTCATAACAGCGACACCTGCTGCCAAATGCTCAGCGTTTAAAAGAGCAACTAGAGCAGCAACGTTGAGCCAGCAACGCCTGCCCGCTCACCCCACAGGTCAATGGGCTTCAGGCGCTGCTGAGTCAGTGGTCGGAGCAACTGTCTGCGGAAGACCTGGACGAGTGGGACTCAGCAAGAGACTCGACGTGCCATTCTCCGGCCTCACCCCACCCGCAGGGCGAGCTTGATGGCACGGACAGGTCTCCCAGTGGCCGCACAACTCCTCCTTCCGACTTGGACAGCACGGGTACTTCTATTGTTGATTCAGAAGACTCTGGAATCCAGGAGCGGCATGACTCCGGCACTGCGCATGGCCTCGCGCGTCCTAATAGGTGAGAATTGGAGCAAGCTCAACAAAAGACTTCAATTGCAGGTGTTTATAAGGTTTTATTTACTTTTACGTTTCGAAAACATGTGCCACTGGGCTTTCATATTGCATAGATTGTCATATCATGTGTGAAGAACAGAGTAGCAATAAATAATGGAGAATGCCTGAGACGTATGGTTTTTGCCAAGCAGCACCTGAAGCCCACTTGACACTTGATTAGTCATAAATACTAGTATAATGACCGTGCACCAGTTCAACTTCAGTGTAATGGTCACCTTTTAATCAGCTTGTCATTTTGTTAGCTTTGCCATTCACACTTTATAAACAAGAGATTGAATCTACACCAAGCGTGTTTGCTTTTTATTTTTTATTTTTTGAAGCATGCACAGTTTTACTTAGGTTTCCACAACATCAGTCGAACTCGAAAGGCTCTCTGTAATGTTAATTTGCAGACTCGCTGCAGACGTCAGTGTTAGACGTTTCCTATATTCTGAGTGCAAGACAAAGCACACCTTTGAGTAGAAACCATTGTTGAACAAGTGCTTCTTCTTACCTGTCAAAAGCATACTGAACAGGTAAAGGGACACTTCCCAATTGCACAAGCTTGTATTTTTGGTGGAGTGCTGTTGTTTCATAGTATCTAGATCAAAAGCCCTCAATATATCGAGGTGATTCGTCTGTGCCAATCTGGGGCAATAATTCTTTGTGGGCAAGTGAAACAAATTCTCGTGACATTCACCACCAAACGAACAGGTACCGGTGCAAATCCCAGGCCATCTCCGAGTGAACATCAAATGTATTGACAACAGGTGTCTATGACAAACACGGATGGAACATTGTCGGACTCTGGTAATATGCGGGACGTTCTCCTCATCTCGTAGAACATGCCGTAGTCGGCATGCATTTTGGTGCAAAATTGTCTAAAGATTGATGTGATTGAAACATTTATTTGTTTCTTGGTGTCGATTCTTTGTCAATTTGTTCACTGCATCGATGTGCAACCAGATGGAGATTTACTTGCTTCCCTCCCAGAATGCCATTAGGGTAGTCAGACGAAGCACCTCGACAAAATATGTCGCACAGATGGTGAGGTTTACTTAAATAATACATACCACACACAGTATAAATACTACCGATTGTTAACCATTAAGATGTTTATTTTTGTTCGTGATTATTCACCTATTTTAATATTTCTGCGTAACACAAAACAAAACGGTGCGTGCGTGTGTGCGTGCGTACGTACCCACACACTTCTCTCAATTCTTAGTGCCTCATTAGATTTGTAACGCATATTTATTTCACCTCCTGGCAAGTATTAAATTCCTGGTTATGTTGTTGAACATTTCTATCAATTCCCGATGAATCAGGAACAATGTAAAGCCCGGCCTGGTTACAACGTTAATCCCACTACGTGACTACGGTATATTCAATAAGGCAATTCTCCATGTATGTGTGTACATCTGAAAATATCAGAAAACCAGACATAATTCGACGTCGCCCGATATGCCTCCATTAGTACATCATCACACATACTTGTACCAAGTTTGACTTGGATCCCTTCAGCCGTTCTTAAGTTATCGCTGCAACAAAAACCTACCATGGACAGACAGCCAGATGGACAAACTGCAAACATAATGCCTACAGCGTCTTCGTCAGTGGAGGCATAAAAACAACAGGGCTGGGCCGTCTCGACCAAATTTTGCATACGTGTTGGGCGTACCTAGGGTCAGGTCATGGGCACAAAAAAAAATCCTCCCTCCCTGCGAGTTACCATTTTTGCCTGTACACATGCCACAGTGCAAGTGGTTTACTGGCTTGCCATTTTGCCAAAAGTCTCGTATTTTTGAAGTTGAAGCATGTACGGCTGGATATTCGTTATTACATGAAAAAAGAGAAATGTCAAGCTTGTGCTCGGTGGACAGCATTGTAAGATGGCAGCTCCAACATGCCAATGTCTAATAATGTAATCCAGTTCTTCATCTCGAACATTGGATGAAAATGGAATGTATTATCGGTTTACTCCAGTAGCATTACGTAAAACACAAATCCGGTAAGATTCACTCCTTCCATCCTGGCATGACCATCAATGTATTTTTGTGATATTCACTTGGGAGGCGTTGAGGAATGTGTAAACAATCTGAAGAGTGCGGTACACCGTTGCAGGCGCCAGAGACTTCGATGGCACAGCTTTCAGACATCGCACCGACCCAGCCTCGGGTCGGCATCACTGCATATTGAGAGCCAGTCCGTGGCGCAGATGAACCTGGCCCAGCGGCTGTGCCTGCTCAGGCTCACAGCATTAATGGAGAAATACACCCCCTCAAACCGACATGGTTGGAACTGGTCAGTCCCCCTCCCCTTCCTCCACTTCCCATACCCTGTTTTCTTGCAAACGCCTTTGGTGGGGGGGGATTTCATTCAGGTTTTTCTTTTTGTTATCAATTTCTCTTTACAAGCTTGTGTCGATAGGGTCAGGTCTAGATAGAAGTTCAATGCGCATGAACATGCCTCAGCATCACACCGTTTTCATCCTCAGAGTGTGGTGTGTGCATTGGCATCTACAGTTTTGTTTATTGCATGGCCGTGTGTTCACATGTTTGATCGTGCGAGTAAATTGTCATGGTCTGTTGTGCATCCAGAAACCAGCCTCTCTGGTGTTGCATACAAGTTAGAAGTTGATAAAGTAGAATGCTAAAAAGTTACTGAGATTCAGATGGGAATCGGGGAAAGGGTGGTGCGGGCGGGGGCAGCTAATGTAGGCCTCATTTTATTCACCCGTAATCCGGTGAAGAATCCAACGACTCAAGAAGCAACCTCAAATGAGGATAATTTCATCACGTGCCATACTATCCATTCTTGCCTGTGGGTTTGTTTTTAAGAGATTTATTAATTGCCATTATGTTATAACTTTGAAGAGTCAAAGGCCCCACAACAATATGCAGAGTCTTTGGTTTACGATATTGGAAATTGGAGATCAAAGCCGGGATGTTGTGATGTTGAGGTTCACTTTTAGAAACCCGATGGCGTCTCGCACGTAAACATCTTCCTTCCGGCTCGTTTTGCATTGATTGTAGAGTGTAGTGATGTACAAGTAAAAATATCTCGTGCTTGGAGGTTGAGCAAAAGTTATTCGTCAAAAGCAGACGGTTATGCAGGATGACGGCAAGAGAGGATTTCCATTAATTTTCTGCGTCGGTATTTCCTCGATCGGTCATTCCTCAAGTCTTCACGGATGGTCACAGAGTTTACAGCCCAGGCAGCAGTGCCTGTGTAAATAGCCGTAAACACTTTGCCCGCCAGTGACGAGGTGACTTCTTGGCAACGAATTGGACAAAAGGGTGACGCTCTGTGGGAGTTATGTGCCCTCGCTGTCTTGCCAGGAATTTGCAGGCATGACGTTACCTGCAAGCCGGAGAGAAATGTGAAACGTTCTCTTTGTTTATCCCGTGGCTCCATGCATTAAAAAAAACATTTTTAACAGATCTTTTCTTCTGTTGTTTTTTTCTTCAGGGGAGATGAGGAAGGATGGGGAAAAAATTCATCTGGAGTGCAAAACCCCCGGATAGCTGTTTCGGACCTAACCTCGTAGGCACGTCAAATGTTGAAAAATAAAGTTGAGACGGGCCAAAGTCTCAGCAGTAATGAAAAGCCGGGGCCAATTAAACGCTTGCGATAAGAAGGTACCGAAGTACAAATACCTAACGAAAGAGGAAACGCGCACATGAATGCCTTTATTTGTGGTTTCTAATGAATCTCTGATTGGTTTGCTTAATTTAAATGAGACTTCCCCCGTTCCATCTCATAAATTGCGATGTTTTAAAGAAAAATAATGTTTTATTTTTCTGCTCAATTTGATCTATCTGTTTTAAGGATATCGACTTCTTCTTGTTGTTGTTCACGTCAGGAGATGGGGAATTGGAACGTTGGTATATTCGTTTGTGGACAACACAACGAGGCAGACTAATGCATTTCAAACCATGATGGTGCAGAGGATAGGGAGTGAGAACATGTGGTGTGAAATTCAGGGTGGAGGTGAGGGATGGTGAGAGCAAGGAGGATGGGGGGAGAAGGGAGGGATAAAGTGATTCATTGATGGACGTTTTGGAATTTCTTGGATGATAACCAAGTGGGCAGTTGCTCCGTCATCCCACGGACTTGGCAACCCTTTTGACTGCTCAAGTTGCCTGTAGCACCCTCTAATGGCTGTATTTTTATAGCGCGGCGACATCACGCTGTTATATAATTGGCTATTCTGTCCTGTGTCTTCTGTCACGTCTTCTGTCACACTTATGGCCGCCTACGTCCCTTTGATCTGAGGGCTATAAATAGAAATTTGTCCAACGTCACAACTCTTCCCATCATGCATGCTAATTCACCGTGTCTACATTTAAATTTTATAACTGCAAAATTGTTTCATCATTCTTAACCTCGACTTTTCCTGCCCCCAGCCGCGCGATATCGAAGTATTCGCTTCTTGTTATTTTTCTTGTTTTCTTGATGGTTTGAGAGCAGTGGAGACAAACCACTGAACATTGACAATTGCAGTGGGTAATCCAGAAAAAATAATGCTCAGGGATTCAATTGATTGATGGACAATTAACTAACCAGCCAGCTGGAGCTAATAGAAGGAACTTGTATACATATTCATTTATTTATTTATTTAAGCTGGTCAGGCTACGAATAACAGGCATTTAATTGTGCCAAATTTATTTCCTGTTCATGTGATCGGTGTTTGACACTCTTCCTTTTCGGAGATCCTTGCCATTCGGTTTCTAAGTATTTGTGTACTTCTACAGGGCGGTACCAAAATTCATGAAAAGGATGCGTGCCCCTGATTACCGGGACAAGAACGTGTTTGGTGTTCCCCTGCTGCTGTGCGTGCAGCGGATGGGACAGCCATTACCACAGGGTATCCAGCAGGCTATGCGTTACCTGCGCAGCCAGTGCCTCGACCAGGTGGGTGAGGATCTGCGCTGTACTTTTGTGAAAATTTTCAACATAATTGCTCAAGTGAATCACCTGTACACAAGTTTAGTAATTTGCAGGTGAAAATGTCAAAGTTATGCACATCTCAAAACAAACTGGGTGGCAGTGAACATTACAAGGAAATTAAAACTCTTCATCCACATGGCTTGTTGGGATATTTAGCTGGCAGGATGGCTTTGAGCTGTCTCATCTGGGATCGGATTCCTGACCTGACTATAAACTGCCACCCTCGTTTTTTTGCAGGCAGGGCATTGCATCAATCCGTTGTATGGGCATTAAGCTGGGGACTAGCTTGTCAGCATTGATTGCTGGTGGGTGTTGAATCCCGTAGTTTCTTTCACAAAGAGTATCCAATTGACACTCGTCCTCTGGTCAAATTCCTGTCCTAACCAGCGCTGGTCGAGCATCAGGCCTGGCCAGCCCGTTCGTGAAAGCCTTGAACCCACTCGTGCGTACTCTACGAGCCACTGATCCAAGCTAATGGGGAATGGCGTATGACCCTGATGATGGCTCATTGGAATATTGGAGATTAATTTTAGTTAGCAAAAGTAAAACACACAAAAAAATTTGACTAATTTAATTTAGCTGTTTTGAACACCCTTGTATCTTCGAATGGAACTGGCTGAATCGATCTGAAAAAGAGCTGCAAACTGACATGACTTGGAATTTTTTTTTTCTTTGACTTTGCATATCATTAATCAAGCTAGATAACGATTGATTACTAAATCTATGTTTTGTTTGTTAGTTGTTTGCATTCTTGGCCCTGGAATTCCCAAGTCTGTGCTTGTGATAGGCCTGAAGCCAGTTGCGTTTCCTTTCGACCGACATTTGCCAAAGCAAAATTGATTTTTGTTACGTCCTTATTGGTCCTGCCCTTCCCTTTCCTGCCTTTTTGCATGCATCGGTTATCGGTATCTGTCTGTTGCATGACTAATACTGGAAATTCCAAATCGACTTTGCATTCCTGTAATTTTACCAAACACTGGATAGCTTTACTGGAGGATATTACCATATCTAGAATTTCTGCAGATAAGGAAAGACAGGAAAAGGGACTTTTGTGTGTGCATTTGACAAGACTCTTGGTCCAGAGATGGATGCCAGACACAAATTTTTTATGTTTGTTTGTTTTTATCAGATCTTTTACTCACAACCAGAAAGTTACAAGTCCATCAAAAATGTTTTACTGGTGCAGTCATCATTGATTGGGATTAAAAAGTTTAAAAGGTTTTTTTTGTTTTTTTGTATCAAGTATTCTGTAAGCTGGTTGAGGGGTTTTTTGTTTATCTTTTCGATCGAAATAATCTCGTGAAGTATGGTGCCCTTTATCTGCTGAGCTCAGCCGCCCTGGCCTGGCAGTAACTACCTTGTCAAAGGGTCCCTGTCAGGGTTACGTATGATGACCAATGGCGTCTGGGTGGGCAAACCGATGGTGGTACCGCAATTTAATAGGGGAGAGCAAGTTATGACCATTGGACGAGGATGAATGAGCCACGAGATGGTGGGAATTTATGTGGCAGCCTCAAATCTGATTGAGACCAATTACGGTGAAACGGTTTCATTTACTGCTCTTCTCCAAAGCCCCAGCCGACAATTTCACAAGAATGCTCAGAACCTACTACACATCTTGCGTGTTGTGCACACTGTCTTGCCTTTGGACTGTTAGCAAAACAAAAGAGTGGAAGTGATATCGTGCAAGCTGTTGGCAGTTGAAACCATTTGTGAGCAAGACCTGCCTATACTAACCTCACATAATAACAAAGCGACAGGAAAATGTGCTTGTTAGCAGCCATGGTTATAAATCTGCATTTTGACATGTCAGTTGGACTGGTCACTCAGTACTGTCTTAAGCAGCATCATCGTGTGGCAGCACTCTACAGAGAGGTGGGAGAGAAGGGGTGGGGTGGTTCGAGAAGGTGCCTTAAACATTGACTTACTTCACTGAAGTGATTTTATATTTTTTTCCGAAGTGAAATGCAGTCAGTGATCATCGTAGAAACTTCTGGTTTGCGTCGCTACCTTCTCTAGAGAGAGCTTTTATTAGACAAGGTCAGAGGTCAAGTTGACGATTTCGTAAGTACCAGTCTATGACTGCTTGTTTGTTTGTGAACAGTATTACGGAAAAACTCCTGGACGGATTTCGACGAAACTTGGTGGGGGGTTAGGTATGGTCCAAGGATCATGCCATTAGATTTTGGACTTGGTCCAAAGTCCAATATGGCCGCTATGGCGGCCATTTTGAAAAAATATTTGAATTTTTTTTTTTTGCATTTCTACATGTTTTAAGTGATTTCCACCCCCCCCCCCCCCAAAAAAAAAAATTTTGGCAACTTTTTTTCAACAAAATTTCGATTTTTTTTTGCATTTCTACATGTTTTAAGTGATTTCCAACAAAAAAACATGCCAAAATTATAATTGCGGCTGATTTTGGAACTTCAGGTGGATATACCCACGTAAAATCAATTTCTGTCTCAAGGAATCTAGTTATGACGAATGATTGACTATGTAAAAGTTAAAAGTAAAAGGGAAAGTTGCAAACTATAACTCTGTGAGCACTGTTGACGTCAAATTGAATGAATAGGATATCAGGTTCACTTAATGAACCTAGCAGTATTGGCGGCGGAGGTTTTGCACTCTACCGAGTGCTCCCCCTCTAGTTTTAAATGTTTTTACAAACATTCATTTGTGAAATATACTTTGCATCATTATTTTGAACGAGTTACATTTTCAGATGAGGAAACATTCCATTATGTTGAAACTGTGATTGCAGAATAAAATTTGGTTGAAAATGTTCTCGTTTCTCTTGTCACAGGTGGGTCTCTTTAGAAAGTCTGGTGTCAAATCACGTATCCAGGCTCTACGGGACATGAATGAAAGTTCACCAGAGGGAATCTCGTATGAGGGACAATCAGCTTATGATGTCGCGGACATGCTTAAGCAGTACTTTCGTGACCTGCCCGAGCCACTGTTTGCCAGCAAGCTGGCTGATACCTTCCTGCAGATCTATCAGTGTAAGGTCACAATGTAAAGGCATTAATTTTTCAAACTTTCGACAAATTTATCCAGTCTCCACTGCTTCACCACCGTCGTGCCTGTGATGCTCACAAGCAGTTGGGAGTTTCTGATTGGCCTCCCTCAGGCGAGTTGGTGCAAATTGAGGACGTCGAGTCCCGTTCAGAGCTGCAGATCACCGTGTGTTGGGGGGAGGGAGAAGGGGGGGGGGGGGTAATTTGGCCATGGTGTCGACTATAGCTCGCATACTGTTTGTGAGTGACATCATGGGATCTTTAATGACCACCAAATAATGCTGGCAGACGGGATTCCCGTTTAACGTCCATCCAAGAGACGGCTCACACATTGATGAATAACCCTGCGTGTGAAACATTGGGCTGACAGTTTATAGCAGGGTCGGGAATCAAATCCAGACAAGACAGCTTTGAGGCAAGTGTGCGTACTTCTAGGCCATCCTGCCAGCCCCAAATTTTTATTCCACCAGTTTTGTTTTTTTAACATTCTCAAAATTACTTTGTTGTTTGACACTGGAAATATTTGAGTACATGTCATCCATACAATACTCAAAGTATTTGACTTGACAAACATCAAAACATATTCTGTGATTTGGTGCCCTGCTAGTGAAGTATGATGACTTTATGTTTTGATAAAAGTCGAACATGGAATAGACTGGGAAATGACAAACTCACCTTCGGTCATCTTTTACTTTGATAGCTCGTCCTTGCTTTAAATTCCTGGCATAGCACAATATGACGAAAACCACCATCTGATGCATTCACCAGAGGTTATAAAGGTATCAATCATCAAGCGTGCTGGAATTTTTTTTTGTTGTTGTTAATTTCACCTAATTTTTAGTCTCATCATATTTTGATTCCTCTGCATCCTCCTCCAGATGTTCCAAAGGAACAACAGCTTCAAGCTTTGCAGGCGGCTGTGCTCCTCCTGCCTGATGAGAGTCGCGAAGCCCTGCACACCCTGCTTTGCTTCCTGAGCGATGTGGCTGCTGCTTCCGCTGAAAACCAAATGAGTCCGAAGAATCTGGCAGTGTGCCTTGCGCCGTCTCTCTTCCATCTCAACACTGTCAAGCGTGAGAACTCCAATGCTCGGTGAGGGAATGAGAGCTATTTTATGACCACAAAATAAATAACTGCAAAACCCAAAATCTATTGTCCTGCCAATTATAAAACACCAGCTGACAACTGTGGTAAAACACGAGCTGAAGGCTGGTTAAAAAATTTCAAAAAATAAAAACGAGGAAGCCTTTTATTCTTGCACTGGTTGAAATAGCTCAAAAATGGGAGAATACAGTGCCTTCAGAGAGTATCCACACCCCATGACTTGTTCACATTTTGTTGTGTTACACTTACAGCCTGAATTTAAAATAGTTTAAATTGAGATTTTTTTTTTGTCACCGATCTACACACACACAATACCCATAAATTTTTGGTTCACGAGTCAGTAAGTGACCACTATATTCGTTATGGGTGTGTGTCTGTCTGTCTGTCTTGTCCCGAGCATAGCTCCGTGGGTTTTGATCTGATCCTGATAAAATTTGGGTGGGAGGTTTATATCATGATCGAGTTGTGTTTTCCTGAGAATGGGCGTGCTGCGCCCATTATGGGCGGAGCCACACCCAAAAAACATGTGTTTTGTAGGGTAGCCGGTTTCAAGTTACATCTTCTCCGAGGGGGTTTGTCGAATCTGTCAGGGGTTTCGGTATTTGGTTACCCCAATGGCACCTGCATAGCCCCACGGAGCTCGATTTTTCATTTTCGTCCCAAGGTCAAGGTCACAAGGTCACGAACTTAGAAAATTGCGAATTTTGACATAAAAATCATACGACCGCCCAAACTTTGAGAGCTAGGATGACAATATTTTTATGCATAATCTTGAGGTCATTCCCCACCTAAAGTCTTGAAACCATTTTTCTATATCTCGAACACCTTGCCGTGGCGCCCCCTTCAAGTTTGTTTTTACGCTGATTTCATCAAAGTATGGATAATCCGAGGAGTGCGAAATGCCATATAGCCTATATACGTTATATTGTTCCTGGAATGTTCTAGAGGAAGTTTTGCACCAAAGGTCATAATCCTTGACCTTTGACCTTTAAAGTTCACAAAGGTCAAATTTTCAAAGTTGTGGGATCGAACCGGTTTTCGACCTTCTTCGACAAACTAACTCCAATAAGCTATAGCACGTATCCTGTTTCCTTATTTTAATGTCCACAACATTTTTTTGGACCTTTAAAGGTTATGCAAAGGTCAAATTTTTTTAAGTTGTTGAACGAAACCGGGTTTTCGACATTTTGCAGCTAATAACCCGTCACTCGTACCACATCATGTTGATCATTTTTATAACTGGTCAAACATTATCACGTTGTCTCATCCTTGACTTCTGAAACAATGTACATCGTCAAATACCGCTCGTGAACCATCGTCGTCTTCAGACTTGTTTAATATATTTTTTATTTTTACAATTTTATTAAAAATGAAAAGCTGAAATGTCTTGCGTCAATACTTATTCAACCCCTTTGCTATGACACTCCAAATTGAGCTCAGGTGTATCCAATTTCCTTTGATCATCCTTGATTTCCCAAAATTTCCAACCAAATTTTATTTACATCAGGATGCTGAGGCTGATGGGCTGCTTGTCCCCAACAGAAGATTACTCACAGCCTTCTCTTTCCTCTATCACCTTTTCTCTGAACTTGCTCCGGTCATTGTCAACGCAGTTCATTCATCCGTGGATCAACAACGGCATCCTTCCTACTCTGCCAATCCCCCGCTTGCACGTTTTATAACTTGAACCTTTTCAGCCTTTCCTGATTATTGTATTTTTACATTTCTATTAAATATTGTTGTTCTTTTTGCCAACTTCTGACCAGTCCACGTGTCTCATACTCGTCTGTTCATCTCGACTCCACTGGATAATCTGCAATTTGATTAGCCACATAAGACTCATGATCAGCAACCCGACTCCGCAACATGCTTCCTCGATCTTTGCCCCCATTGGCTAGGTCGGTGACGGTCATGTGTTGCGCCTGTGGAAGGCTTGCTCTGAGGTTGATGCACCCCACAGCGCCTGCTTCAACGACTCCGAAATGAAAGGCACCTTTGGGACCCTGACCTGCTTCACTGGCAGGTATGATTCAGACACGACTCACTGGGGTTCAAGTTCGATTTTACTCGTCATAACTTGGAACCCCAATTTTGACTGTCCGCTTCGCACGGCGCTATGCTATGTTTGATTTTGTAGCTTCAATAAAATGAAATGCTTCAAGAAACCTTGCCTGAGACATTCTGAAGTTCACAAGGAATCTAGATGCAGGAGGAGGCCATTCAGCCTATCGTGCCTGCACCACATCAACACCAACCAATTTATATTAAAAAAGAAAAATGCAAAATTTTAATGGTCCCTCAGAAGTTCTAAATGAAGTAACCTAAAAGTTTCATTCATGGTAGGGCAACGGGGATTGTTCGAGGGAATGCTCGAGTGCTTCTTGAGTGTTTGTGTCACCGTCGTTGAGCCACGTCATTTGGTCATTTGACCTCTGCCTGTGTCCGCACTTGTATGGTTGGCAGGTCGTGGAAACACTGGACAACCATACAGAGCTCTTCCGCTATGTACAGACAGCATGGCGCCACATCCGCAGGGATTACTTGGTTCTCAGGTGAGCTGTTTTGTCTCGACAATCCCTTTAGTACAATCTACCCTGTCAATGAATCTTATTACCTTGCTACAAGCTGGTGTTTCACCATCGGTCCTTGAATCAAACTTCAAAGTAATTGTGATGAAATTGCTTTTGTTAACCTGAATAATATAACTCTCTTGGTTAATTTCACGGCCCCACGTTCATTGCACATATGTTCAAGGCTCATTCAGGGTCTTTATCTCTCATAGTTTTACTTCTTTTAGCCTCCCCTTATAGGATAGGGGGAGGCTTATACCTGTTGTAGGTTTTGTTTCTTCAATTAGTGCCCTCAGTTTAATGGTCCCTCAGTTTCTTACACCCTTAGGAATACTATACCACCCACCATTTACAGTGCCTTCAGAAAGTATTCACACCCCTCGATTTTTGTCACATTTTATTATGTTACAGCCTGAATGTAAAATAGATGAAATAAAATGTTTTTATCATCGATCCACACAAAATGCCCATAATGACAAAGTGAAAACATGTTTTTCAAAATTTTTACAATATATCTATATATATATAAGGTCCCACAGTTGGCAATGTATGTCAGAGCAGAAACTCGACCATGAAGTCCAAGGAATGATCCATATAACTCCGAGATAGAATTGTGAGGAGGCACAGATCTGGGGGAGGGCATAAAACAATTTCTAGAGTGTTGAAAGTTCCCAAGAGCACAATGAGCTCCAAGGCATCACATGGTAAGGACCCAGACTTGGTAAGGCATCGCATGGAAATGGAAGGAATATGGAATGACCCAGACTCTTCCTAGAGCTGGCTGTCCGACCAAATTGAGCAACCGGGCAAGAAGGACCTTGGTCAGGGAGGTGACCAAGAACCCAAT
>CM068954.1:135511220-135527796 GCA_035128595.1 Eptatretus atami | reverse complement strand
TTTGCACACTCCTTAGGAACGTTTTAACTTGTTTCAAGGCTTGTGTGTTGTTTCAGGTGGAGTGTGGAGATTTCCCTCACCTGTTGGTGTGTGGTCCTTCTGGTGCCGGAAAGAAAACTCGGGTGATGTGCCTCCTTCGTGAACTGTACGGTCCGGGTGTGGAGAAGCTTCGCATCGAACACCAAACTCTGACCGTATGACGCGCAATGAGGCACAGCATTGCCTAGCAATGGGATTACAACATGCTAACTAACATAGACCGATGGACGACGGCTCGCCGGCTCGGCCCTGGCAAACGTTTTGACCAAAGTCTTTCACGAAGCGGACGCTCAGGTGTGACTGACGTTCGCCCAAACGTGGTAACGATTTGTCGTCTGTTCGGGGTGCGGATGATGACTCGCTTACTTTACCAGAACGATACCGTGGGGTCTTTAACGTTCACCGCCTGCTGTTGACTTAATGGTTAGGGTGGTGGGATCCTAGGGTCCTGAGTTCAAATCCCACTTGGCTGCTGAATTAATACCAGGTGGGGTTGACTCTGCCTGTCATCCTTCCGAGGTCGGAAAAATGAGTGCCAGCTTGCTGGTATCCTGTGTCGGAGTGGTGACCCGTCCAGGATTGTGTCCAATAGCCAAGGAGACTGCTTCGGCAGCACCAACGCTCTGTACAGAGTATGGTCCTGATGGATGGATGGACTGGTGCTAGCAGAGGAGCCATCCATCTTGGTGTCTCGCCTTCGGCTGGTGCACTTCATGCTGGAGTATTGCCCTCCTGCTTGTGAAGCGGCTCTACCACAATTTATATTCGGGTCGAGATTCCCCATGTGAAATGCAATAGTAGCCCAATGGACTCCTGTGTGCCCTGTCAATCTGTCATCACACTAAAATACACAATTTGGTGTCTGTCTGACGTCGATAACAATAATAATAGTATGTACAATAATTGTGAGTCATAATAAGGTGATCTCCCCCCCCCCCCCGCCCCCACTCCCGGGCCGCTCCTGTAGATAAATTTCTAATTATTTTATACGATTAGAATAACAGTAACTTCTTAATATCTCACCGTCATCCGTCAAGTCAACACAAACTCACACAAAAAGCTGCGGGGTGTGTTCCATTCCCACTCTGCTTGCTGTCGCTTGCTAGTCAACCGTTTCATTGGATTGATTGCTTGAGTTGAGCTGCTTGGCGAGTGCTAGCTAGATGCTTGGTAATGGAACACACTCCAGCACGTCTGTCAGGTCGAGGACCCTTTTCTGGTTCTGCCGTTTGTGACGAAGAAAGTAAATTTTGGGGAAGTTTTGTTTCATCCTCGGGACAGGTTCTTTGATTTTACTAACTGAGATGTTCCACTGCGCACATGGGTTCATCCATTTATTAATGAAGGGGTGTTTTGTGATCGTACAATAAATTGTGGTGTAGATGTCCTCAACTATATCGATATATATATATATATATTAACATTAGGAATTACACATTTATTGTGGTTATTGTTGTATTTGTATACATTAAACGTAATAATTACTCCACTTGCTTTCTCGACTAATACTAACCTCACCCCCCTTAATTTTGTAATCATCCTGTCAAGTTAAACATCAGGGAAAACATTTTTTAATAGATTTATTACGTGACTGTGCTTTATTTTCTTGAGATGGAGCATTCCGTTTGTGTTGTGTTTATCACCACTCACAAGTTGATATGTTTTGTCGGCAAAGTGAGACCCCACCTTCAGGGGCCCCTTGTCCCCACCTTCGGGGGCCGCATGCAATTACATGGGTTGCACGCCCCAAATGACGCCTGTGCGGGTGGAGCCTCATTCCCGCTCACGGAGTGTCACGTGACCCGACAATGTTGTGTCTCGTGATTTTGCATGGTAACGATCACTCCGGTAGGGAGTGGGTGTTTCCAGGTTTTCTGGCGTTATGATTCAAGAAGTGTCTGGATTTTATCATTTGCAGACTGTGTACAGTGGTAAATGTGACATGTGCACATATTTTAAATTATTTATATAAACTTTATCTGCCAGCATTGTACAGGGGCTTGGTGACCTGAACCACGTGCATTGGCAAATGAACGTGAACATGATAAGTTGCACAAGAACGCCGTTCTGTTCTTGAGTAAACAAATACATAAAGGATATTAAATCGAAAAAGCAGTCGGAAAATGTAGTGCAAGTGGAACGGCACTCGGTAGAGCGGCATACCTCCACCACGCTGAACGGTTTACATTTTGTATCCCAATTAGAGGCCGGATCTGCTTCAGGACCTTAACCCAAATCTAATCGGCTTGCTCTTGTCACCTACACACTCACCACTAAGTTTTGTCATAATCTGTCCACAATGTTTTGAGATATTGTGCTGTATATCATTTTTGGCCCTATCACTTGATGGTGAAGAATCGCTTCAAAAAATTATCTGGCCCAGATCTGGATCTGTGCTAATCCTAAACACTTAAATTTAATTCTGTAAGTGTTTAGGATTAGCATAGAAGTAATTAAATGTGATATCAGATATGCGTTGCTATTTTGTATAATTAAAGCCATCTCCCAACCTGCTTTACTCAATGTTTTTAGCCTCCGTTATTGTCTTAAATGTTGTTTTTTTTTCGTGTCTAGCTAGGCCTAGTTAGCCCTTAGCTTCGGTGGGAAAAGGTGATTTCACTCTCCCAACGAGGCCACAGCATCAGAATGTCAAGGTGAGAGGTCATGGACGGGTCACCCCAATCCCGGACCAGACTGGTAGACCAATGGCGAGTGAGATGGGAGAGGTGTGGCGCATCACCACAGATCCTGGGACTGATTGCCGCAAAAGGGTGTGCAATTCTGCAGAGCTACTGAGCGATGCCACGCTTCCTTCCTCGAGTCTCTCGTAGTGTGCAGATGCATTTGAGCTGCCAACCTGCTCCAGTTCCTGCTGTGTCCTGCCGGGCACAGCCAGGGTATTTCTTGTCTTGTGATTTGACAATGTCTTTCTCCTGTGGGGTGAGTCTAAAGGCCTACAGCATAGATAACTGGAAGGGCACTCGGTCGAGCGCATACTTCTACCACGTAATACCTGAACCATGAGAACATGAACCAGAAATAATTCTAAAGAGGAAACTTACTGTTTTTAAGTATGTCATAAAGGGCACAAACAACAGGCATGAAGAACTAATGTAACCTGTTAAATAAGGTAGTGTAATAAGTAATAACCATTGCATCAACGGCAGTAAATTTCTGGAATTAATTTTTTTTTGGGAATATGACCTTTACAATCTTTTTTTTTTTAATTTCAATTTAATTATATACTTGAACACTGGAACACAAATCTCCTTAGTGCTTCCAAAAACCTCAAGTTTTGCAGTACTTGGACATATTATGTAAGACTCTGCACAACGGCGGTAAACTTGTGGAATTTTTTTATACAACGTTTAAAATCTTTGTTATTTCAATCAAATTATATAAGTAAACATGTTTACCCCATGGTGTCTTTCTTGAATAGGTGTTATGGCTGGCACCCTGCACAAATTTCAAATCCCTGACGAAATCGGATACATTCGGCCTGGCCAGCTCAATTGTGAAAGACTTGGAGCAAAAACTTTTCCCAGACCACCTCACAAGAAATAGGGAATAACTGGGCCATTAAATGAGTAATATAGAGCATTGTATGCATCGTTCTTTGAGAAGAATCTTTGCAGTTCAGTAAACCCTTAAATATCGTGGTTTTGAATATCACGGGTTTTGACCAATCACGGCAAACTCTCTATTTACCGATTTTTCTTATCGTAGGGGTTGATTTTTGACGAATGACACCTGAGCTAATCTACAAATGCTATTATAAGAAGGGTGGACACTTATCCAACCAAGATATTCTAGTTTTGTATTTTTAATTAATTTTCTGAAATTTGTAGAATTTGTTTTTCACATGGAAGTTGTGGGTTACGGTGTGTAAGTAAAGGTGGAAAAATTCTGATTTAATGCAATTCAATTCCAGGCTATAAGGCAGCAAAAGGTGAAAAATTTAAGGGTGGTGTAGACTTTCTATAGGCACTGTTGTTGTCCGGTTGACCTGCTGGTCGCATTGTGGCAGCCGACACTGCTTGTTTATAATGGGTGGATCTGTGTCTTTCACATGCTCCACCGACTGCAGATTGCAGCTTCAGCCGGAAGTAGCCTTTTTAACTGCAAAAACACATATAGTTTCTCTACAACTTGCAGTGCATTTACGTGGGAGGGTGTGAGCTTTGGTACTTTCCAAAAAGTTAAGTTGTCTTGCTTGTGTTTTTCCACAGACGCCATCGAAAAAGAAAATTGAAATCAGCACGATTGCTAGCAATTACCACATTGAAGTGAATCCCAGGTGAAACGGTTGTGCTTTGGTTGGCTCGATAACGCTTGTCTTCTTATTTGTCAGCCTGCTATTATTATGTTGCTTGTAGTCTCTTAATTGGTCTTTTTCCTCTGGATTTTCTGTTCTTTTGCAGTGAAGCAGGTGTGCAGGATCGTGTGGTTGTGCAGGAACTCATTAAAACCGTGGCACAGTCTCAGCAGCTAGAATCCAGCACACAACGAGACTTCAAAGGTATGTGCACTTGCTAATTTTGGAGCCAGAAACGCTTTGTTTTGTTATTTGCTTGTTATGGAGGTCAGGGTTCTTGGAAGAGCCAGACGGTAATGGATATGAGATCAACACATGAGAGGTGCAAAGAGCATGGAGACCTGAAGAATAAAAAGAGGGACTTGGATATGGTACCAATCAGCCAAAGTGCACTAATGGAAAAGCACACAGCAAACAGTAATTGTGTACAGCTTGAAAAGGACACTTAGAATAACAAAGATAATTGATATTGTTTTCATTAACCAAATTTGGTGGTGTAATGGTTAGAGCATCTGGAGTTCTAAGTCTGGGAGGATGGTGATTCGAACTCTGCCAAGTTATAGCAATGACTTTAAAAATGGTACGTGCTGCCTTCTTGCTTGACGCTCAGCATTTATAAAGGATAGAGAACAAACAACCGTAGGTTGGCAATAATAGTGCAAGCTTGATGGGCCTAATGGCCTCGTGCATTTAAGTTCTTTCTCAGGGAACTTGTATTATAATTATTTCCCTAATAATCGCCTTTTTTCTGGTTTGATTGTTTTTTTTCAGTGGTGGTAATCGCAGAAGCTGAGCGGCTGTCCCGTGATGCACAACACGCCTTGCGCCGTACTATGGAGCGTTACATGGTGACGTGCCGTCTGATTCTCATCTGCACGTCGGCCTCCCGTCTCATCTCACCTATTCGCAGCCGCTGCCTTTCTCTTCGTGTACCTGCACCCTCGGATGAAGAAGTATTCCTGTTGTGTCCATCTTTGTTTGCACCCTTCCTATCATTATGTGATCTTGCGTATCGGTTGACGTCGTGACGTCAAATTACGTCGTTTTCTTTTTACATCCCTTCTGCAGAGAAGTGCCAGGTCGAAAATGTAAAACATAATATTTGTGTGTTTGTCGGTGTATCAAAAATATAAAACATAAAAATAATCCTACTATAATTTGAGAAGTGTTTGTGTGCTTGTCAGTGTGAGGGCTTGTGCTTGTCCGTGTGTCGGCTTGCATTCAAAGAATGTGTGACAGGTGGTTCTAGTGAAAGTTGCATCTTCATTAATAGGTAAAGTTCTGTGCAAAGTTGTATCATCCATCGGCACATTTGAGTTTATGACGTCACTTGTTTGCGATTTGACTTTCATGCAAATGATTCCTGTAGTTGTGCTGATGCAGTCGAGACTGATAGGATGGTTCAGGGGCACTGCATTTGCTTTTGAGCTGTCTGGTGTGATTTTGATTCCCAATCTGACACTCAATTGGCGGATTGGTGCTCTGCAGGTGGGACGTTAGTTGCATTACAAAGTGCACCGTCCCTCGGACGGACATTAAATTGAGTGTTCCGTTTGCTACCATTAATTGGTGGATGTGAGAGATCCCACAGGGTTTTTCACGAAGTGTATGTGAGTCGTCTCCATCACCCTGAACAAATTACAAATTCCTACCACCTTCAGTTGAACTTCAGGCTTGACCAGCCAGTTCGTGAGAGACTTGGGCCAAAAGCTTTCCCCAGTCAACCCCACGAGAGGTAGTAAGTGGTAGGTTGACCTGATTCAGCTGATCGTGTCAAATTCCTGTTTTTTTTTGGACTTGTGAAAGGGCCAAATTTCAAAGTTAATTGTAAATTTGCAGCCCAGTTTAACTATTAATCCCTACCACACAGAATTGTAAACTACCATTGTAACCGATCCAAATGAGCAATTTGTACCTGGTAATGATGGTATGAACGATTGCAGACATTCTTGTGCCAGGTCATCGTTGTGAGACGCACACACACACACACACACACACACACACACACACACACACACGTCATTCAAGATTATCATGTATGAGTGAGAACCACCATTTGGGTTTCTGCAATGTGTATTGGTATTATTTACTTGAATGACCTCCATCGTGGAAGAAGCAAGTTTTCATTTGCATTATCTAATTTGCCAATGTGTAGGTGTGCCAGGTTCTTTCCTCCGTGTGCCGAAAGGAGGGCCTTTCCTTGCCTTCAGAGCTTGCCAGGCGCATTGCTGAAAAGTGTGGCCGAAACCTGCGGAAGGCCTTGCTCATGTGCGAAGCGTGCAGAGTGCAGCAGTGAGTTGCATCTTTTTACTTTCACCTTCATGATGTTTTCATTTGTTCCCCCTTTGAATAGTCATTCTTCCAATGTCACAGCTCACCAGCGAGTAAACATTAAATGACTACGTCTGGGACATTCTGATTCTTTTAACTCTTTCGAATGTTTATTCCCTTTAACAGCACTGTTTAAGAATTGCGAATTATTTTTGTTTTTGTATAAACCCTTTGTTCACATTTGAGGATGCATTTGTCAGCTGAATGGGTTAATGGGACGAAGTGCGTTGTGTGGGTCTTGCAGCTCGGTCTAATTATATCTCTATCTTCCATTCAATCCTGATTTCATTCCAACCCTTTCCTTTTATCCATGATTCAAATCAAATCTGGCATCGCACCCAGGCAACACTGTACAGCTCTCCACCAACACTGTACAGGACTCGCATGTGCACCCTTTCATTCAAATCTGCGAGCTGATTTAGAACGGCGTCTCACCTTGCTCCACCTTTGCTCACCAGAAGCTCACCACCTTGACCACCAACATCTTCCGCACACAGGAAAAATCACCCCGCGCCTCCACGCACCTCCGCATTGATGCAATTTGCCTCCAACGAGCGTGCTGCGTGGCCCAGGCCACTCGGGGCGTGGGGACGGGCCAAGCACGTTAACAGCACCAACCGCAGCTTGCCGGGGGTGCCCCGAACAGGCATGCGGGGCCGACACGACTCTCGTCCAGTCGCCAGAACACGGCCCGGGAGTTCGGTAAAAGGCTCCGGGCCGTGTCACGCTGGATGTGCGAATGAGGCCGCTTCCAGCCCCCAGGACCCTGGCAGGGCGGGGCCGGGATCCAATAGAAGGCATGATTTGGATGACTTTGGATCGTCGCCCCTTCGCCCAGGGCTTATAAAAGGCGGATCGCGAAGCCATCCGCCCTCCCTCTCCTCCCTCTCACCTGCCTGCCTCGCACTGTCTCCGCCTGTTTGCAACGCCCACTTCTTCACCTCTCTGCTCCGTCCTCCCTTCACTGCACCTCGTTGTCTGCCTGTCGCTGCATCTGCACTCGGGGTTGGTGTGCGACAGACGTTCTTCTGGACCAGTGTGGAGCACACATTTCCACGAGCCCCGGCAAAGTGATTAAGCAGGAGATAACGCGCCGACTCAAGGTGGGATGGCTCAAGCGGAGCATCCCCCAAAGCGTACTGGATTGTGCGGTTGGCCAACCGTGCCAGTTATTGAGGCCGTTATGTCTCATCTGCTCTCCTTCCTTCTGGCTATCTAATCTTCATTGTGTGTGTGTTTATGGGATGGTGCCTGTTGTAGCATAAGTTAAGATTGTAGAACATATAATGGGATAAGTCTGCTCTGTGTCTGCTTTTGTAAATTGCTTGCCTTTTGTCGCACCCAACAAATTCCTTGCTATCCCTGCTGTACCTAATAATAAATCCATTTACTGTGCCACATACCTTTCCTGGCTAATTGTAAATAAATGCTTGTGTTGAAATGTTCCCAGCTCGTTTTTTCCCTCATTGGTCCAGCATGGTCCGTATCCTAGCCTAGCCGAGCCGGGACGTTATCCCCCAACAATCTGTTTTCCGACCCGGTACATCCTTGGTAGTTATGCTTGGCTGCATCTGATCCGGTTTGAACAAGGTGTACCGAGAGCCTGTCCCCCGGTAATTAGATCACGTGACCATTTCAGGTAACCAAGTTTCCACCAGACTAGTGTCACGAAGTCACGTGGTTGAGTTATTGGCGTTCACGGTCAATTAGCAACCCGCGGTGTTACGAGTTGTCCGTGTGCGACTGCCTGCGATTCCGGAGAGTCTGGTGGGAACCAGAGGTACCCTCTGGGACCAGAACCCCCCCCCCTCCCGGCTGGTCTTCTCACCCGACCCCGGGTCCGCAACAATGTGTGTGTGTGTGTGTGTGTTGTGTATATATATATATATTATGGATGGGATGGAGTATAATTAAGAACCTGATCAACCTTGTATACCTCCTAGCCATCCACAGAATACAAGTAAACCAATGCAATAAATGGGGTGGGAAGGAGAGTGGGGGTGTGGGATGGTGATTATGTATTCATAATTAATGGTTTACCAAAGCATTAAAGTTTGCACCTGCTTGAAAGCAAAAACCTCTCGTTTTGGCTTTTAATAATTATGAAAAGTCACCATACAGTAGAATCTGGATTAAAGCATATGCGCTTATTTTTAGATTTAGTGGAACACATATGCACTTATTTTCCATATGTGCTTATACATATTGAAAAAGTCATGACATGCACTTATCACGGTAAATGTTCTTCAGATTGGCTGCTTAGATGTCAGCTTTTACGTCATTGCAATTTTAATTCTCCGTACCTCGGAAACAAATACTAAATACATTTTTACGTCCTCAAGCACGTATCCGTTTAAACTCCACAACAAATTTGTTTTCCATGTCCGGGTTAAAGGCCCGTCTTCCACTCCCTATTTTCTTCAAACCTTTCTCACTCTGAACAGTTATTTCCTCATTCTTCACCATTCGCATCAAAGTCTTCGTGTTAAGTCCGAATTTCTTACACGTCTGTTACTGGTTCTTTCAAGAGTTGTAAAACGTGATAATCTCAATCTTCTTTTAACGGGTGTATGATCACCGCTTCACAGGCGTGTCCATTTTTATTGTGATAAACGTGGTGTTACGACCCTTTTTCAAAAAGGGTCAGAAAACACCCTTTTACGACCCTTGATAAACAACGTAATTTTAAACTTACAACTCTTTTAAGTACTTGCACCAGATGTGTAAAAAATTCGTACTTAATTTTATGTACTAATAAAACACGAAATACTGTTGTGTTTGAGCTAATGATATTTTCAGTTTTCAAAGCTTTGCGATGACGTTTTTAGATGCACTTATTGTTAATGGAGAAATCAAATGGGGAGGCTTGTGTGCACTTATTTTTCATATGTGCCTATATTCAAGCATACGCTTATTATCCAGATTCTACGGTATTGTTGCCTGGAAGGGGAGGGTGGTAAATCCATTGATGGATTGTGGTAAGAATAACTTGGTCCGTGTGTTTGAGTAGCTTAGATTTATTCCTGTATAAAATATTTGTCTAGAGGTTGATCTTCTTGTAAAATGTGTGCCAAGGAGGTGGCACGTGTACACCTTAAAGCAGCATTAGGGTAAGGTAAAACCTCATGTCTCCAGGCAAATGCAGATGGAGGGCTTGTGGGCACAAAGGCATACAAAGTTCTGTAAGCACGGCCATGGTACGTCCCATCAGCTCTTTGAGGGCTTTGCATGGTCCCTTAGACGACTCCGTCTGGTGGCTAGTTAGACAAAAGTACTACGGAAAAGCCCTCGAGTGGGCTGGACAATGAGGTACCGCCTGGGACGGCGAGTGCCCAATGAGAGAGACTAGCTACGTGCTGGAAAGGTGGTGTCTGCGCATGCACGTGCGAGTAATCAGTTCAATTTGAGCTTTGGACAAGAGGAAGAGACATCCTTCTCTGCTTGGTTGTGTCGATCATTTCCATTCCTCCTCTTCGCCTTTTGCTCTCTCAGCCGCATTTTGCTCCATGCCACATCATCTTGCAGCCACAACTAGCTCGTGCCTGACGCAAGCCCTTGCCTGCCCCTTTGATCCTTGTATCAGTCCGGTATTTGGTGCCATAGCGGGTAATTATTTTTATTTCATTGTACATAAGTTTATGTGTTCCTTCATTCCTATCTGTCTGTCAACAGACAGATCTGTGCCGTTAATTTTTGATTGTCCTCTCTTCCCTTTTTCTAGAATACTTTATAAATAAACATTTTGATTAGAAGAAGAATTTTCCCACCTTTTGCCTTTCACACGTGAACACCACCAGTTTTGGCTTTGTTTGAACGATCCTTGGGGAATTGTAATGGAAAGAACGGAGTGAAAACAAGAAAATGAGCAATCAGAGATTGCAGGGCCTTGCCAAGACGTTTGTGTAGTTTTGTGTGGCGTTTGTGTCCTGGTGTTGCGTAATTAATAACAGACATAATTAGAACGACCACTTTATAACTGGTGGCAGTGATGACCGGGTACCAAGATGTCCCGCTTTGATGCAACCCCCACTTTGATTGGACACCTGACCCTGACCCATGACGTTTTTTTTTAATGATTATTCAATTGAATTCAGAATGGGATTAAAATATATTCAATTCAAATCAATGGAAGACCAAATAGGTACAGTTCTGCATTGGAGTCATCAGAAGGAACCCAAACAAGCAAAAAGCAAAGATGAAGTCATCAGGAGGAACCTGGATATGATTTGCATTTCAGCTGCTGCTACTGCACTCAAACCCATCCAGGTGCAGCCAAGTGAACCTCATTCAAAAAATATATATATAATAATCACAAGAACCCAGATCAAAATAAATAATTCTGGCTGTCAAACCATGCGTCCGATCAAGTTGAAATTTAAAACATTTATTCCCCATCATTACTAAATCATAATTGTGAAGTTTCACTTCGATTGACTAAGCGGTTCCAGAGAAAACATTTAATATTTTTCTTCAATCCAATATGGCTGCCAAACAATGTGACCTATCAATTATTCCTAAACAAACTTGTACATCCATGGCTTGGGGAACATTTGTGTGAAGTTTTGCCTCGGTCTGTTCAACCACTTCAGAGAAGATTTTGAAGGTTTAAAAACAAACAAACAAAAAAAACAATATCGCTGCCGAATCACGTGACCGACATCAATTTTTTTTCTGTGGACCATTTTATCCCGAGATGACCCTCAAAATTTTTCAAACTGATCATATCTCGCGTTCTACATATGCAATTATGACGTCATTAAAAAAAAATCACATTTATTCCTCATGAGGATTAATTACTTGCCATGTTTTAATTTTTTTATTTTCCCGTTTTTTCAACATGGCTGTCACACTACGTGACCTATGACGTCATTATCAATATAACATTATGCATGAGTAGTCGCTTCTGGAGCCAAAATTTTGTCTCGATCTGACAAGCGGTTGCGGAGAAAAACACAAGTTCTGTGCGGACAAGCAGACCCAAATGTAATACCCTCTCCTTCGGTGAGTGTAGTTAACGTTACGGAATCTCCAAAGGTCTTGGGCCTCTACCTCAGGGTGGTCCCTGTTAACGGACCCTGTCTTGAAGTGGCAACACTAATTTCTTTTATGTCTTTCTTATCATGCTAACTCCACAACTCGACAGACACCTATCTATAAAGCAACACCATTGCAGTTTGTCATGAATTGTTCTTCAGTTTAACGTGTTTTTTGACCATTTTAAGATGGGTACAACTGTATTACCTGAATCAAATTGTTTGGCATACTACATTGTGGGGGGTGGGGGGGGGGAGGGAATGTAGTCCTTGACTCGTGCTTTCTGAATTCACAATTTCCTATCTACACTTACTTTCTGCCTCATTTTCATTTTCTGTTAAACAGGGTGAGTTGCTTTCTGATGATGTATGTTGTGAGCTCGTGAGAAGGGACCGTGGGCAGGATTGTGAATCGTACATTATGGTTGCAAAGTTTAAATTTAATATTGTTGTATTTATACATGACAATTCTCTTGCCATGCCGTTTCAGTATTGGTCTCATATATCTGTCTGGCTCTGTCTTGTCTACTAACTCTCTCAAAGTGGATTCTTGCCATTAACATTGGACATAATACACACACGAAGAACGTTGGCACAGGATGAGGTCATTCGGACCATTATACCCGCACTACACCAACACCAGTTACCATTATCCATCCACACACAAGCTACTTCCAACTCCTGCCAATATCTCCATGCCGCTCTATCTCCAATACATCTAGGTACCGATCCATTCTCTCTCCTGCCACTACCTTTCCAGGGAGACCATTCCATGCAATAACTACTCAATGACTGAAAGACCCTTGCCTTAATACTGTCCTAATTCTCATCTTCTTTACCCTCAGGCTATGGTCCCTGATTCTATCACTGTACATTCTGCTGAAAATCTCATCTACCCCTATCTTGTCCACACCTTTCATTATCTTAAACATCTCTATCAAATCCCCTCATAATCTCCTCCTTTCCAATATATAAAGTTTTTCTCCTTCAGATGCTCATAACTTAGTCTAGCTAGCCCTGGAATCGATGTAGTAGCCTTGTGATGTTCTCTCTCCACAGCAGCTATGTCCTTCCTCAGATGTGGTTCACATATTGGTCACCAATCCCCAAGGGTTTCTGAATGATTTGTTGAAATCCAAACGTTCCGGTGCCTGAGCAAAGTGGCAAAATAAGGTACCTGCAACAAATCCCCCATTCACCGGTTGGAGGCACATTAGAGTAGCTTGAGATGTGAAAGAGATGATCCTCAAAGCCTCTGGTCTGCCACTGAGGCATTGGAGTGTAAATCTCACAGAAGAGAGGAAGTGAGTGAGGATACTGGAAAAGCATAAGCAGGCCAGTGGAGGCACATTGTAGAGAGAGTGGTTGGAGTGGATGGACAGCTGGCAGAATGTTTTGCTGGACATGGTGGCAGATGTGAAGTTCTTGGCAAGTAAACTGCTGCCATAGAGCATTTTCTGAGCCCAAATTGGCGCTGGGGCTATGGGTTGCATTGGATTTGCACTTTTAGTTTGTGTTTTTGGCATCCATGGTGTTTCACTGTGCCAGGTGTGCTCTCTCGCCTCACTACCAGCTGGGCACACACAGAAGTCTTTTGCATCGGGAGACATTTCAATCCTTTGTGAGCCTGTTAAAAACAACACCATGGTTCCACCGTTGACTTGTGTATGCCTTACATTGTAAAGGCTGATGAACTTAGCTGTGCTGAAGTATCGTTAGCTTTTTCTGGTGGAAGGTTGAAGAGGCAAAACCATTCGGTGACTAATTTAAAATGAGCCTCCATCCATTAGACCTTATTGAAGTGACTGAAAGCCACCAAGCTCGTAACGCATATTTGATCATTTGGGAAGTGGGAGTTAAACACAATAATAATGAAGATGTGAGTTTTGCTGTTCAATTCGGCAAGCACATCTTCTTCCCTTTTTCAAAGAGATAGCAAAGTACAATGGCATACTTTACGTTTACTTCGTCCCTTTATATAAGGAAGTCAAACGCAGGAGGAGGCCTGCTCATCATGCCTGCACATTTCCACCAATATCCATGTACCCCTCTATCCTCATTGCTTCCAGGTTCCTATCCAACTCCAGTTTAAACCCTACCACCATTTCAGCTGCCACCACTGCTCCAGGGAGACCATTTGGTGCATTAATTCCCCTCTGAATGAAAGACCTCTACCTTAATGTCATCCCAACACTCCTCTTCTTCACTCTCAAGCTATGGCCCCTCGTCCTATTGCTGTCCGTTTCACTGAAAAATTCTTCGGCACTTATTTTATCTCGACCCTTCATAATCTTATACATCACCATCATATGCTATCGTAATCACCTCCTTTCTAATGTATAAAGTCAAGTCTCCTTCAGCCGTTCCTCATAGCTTAGTCTAGCTAGGCTTGGGATCAATCTAGTCGCTCTGTGCTGAACCTTCTCCAAGGCAGCTATATCCTTCCTCAGATGTGGTGACCAAAACTGAACATAATATTCTCGATGTGGCCTCATTAAATTCCGATGCAGTGCCAACACCACCTTTTGATTCATAATATATCCCTCTATGATTGGACAAACCAATTGCAGCTGAGATGCACTGGTGAACAATCCTTTCCTAAATGCTCACCTTCTCTTTCTTCAGATACCCATTCACAGCAGACCAGAACATTCCCGAAGCGGACTGGGAAGTGTATCTTCGGGAAACTGCCAGTGCCATCCTTTCCCAACAGACTCCTCAGAGGTGTGCGTGATGGTTTTTTATTTAGTGTTTTTTGAATTGTGGTATGATTCAGTACGGCACGTTTGGTTTTAATGTTATCTCCAAAATGTCGTTATGTAGATTATATTTGTGTGGTTAACTACATGGTTTTTGATAAACTGATTCACAGGACTTATTTCCCAGATAACCTGATAGCAGACGAGTAGTCGTGATCATAATGTAGCTGCATATCTGGAAGTGTTATTTGGAGTTGGACAGAATGGTTTTAGTACGAGTGTGTATCATGAAGTTGATTATTTTAGTTCCCAGTAGTCTTGTATACCTTTCCATCTGGCAATGTACCAATTCAAATGGGTTATAATGGTTTTTTTTCATCTCGGCGAAATAGATTTTCAAGAATTTCTTCAGTAAAGGATGGTTTTGCGGAATGTGCTGAGAGAGTATTTTCCATCATGTCAGAGAGGGGTTATTACCTCTGCCACCGAAGGTGAAGGAGGTTATGTTTTTCATCCCTTTGTCTGTTTGTTTGTTTGTTTGCAGGATATCTCAAAAAGTTGTGGACAGATCGGACGGAAGAGCTATCTTGCAGTGCTAATTACGAAGATGTAATTTCAGATATTGTCACAAGTGCATGAAAAATGCAATTACCAACCGGTTTCACCATTAAGGCATCATCAGGGTAACATAGCAAGGCAACTTCCATACACTTATGACTGAAAAACTTAAGGTTAAAAACCAGACAAGTCTGAAGACGACGATGGTTCACGAGCGGTATTTGACGATGTAGATTGTTTTCAGAGTCAAGGATGAGACAATGTGATAATGTTTGACCAAGTTATAAAAATGATCAACATGATGTGGTACGAGTGACGGGTTATTAGCTGCAAAATGTCAACCCGGTTTCGTTCAACAACTTTCAAAATTTGACCTTTGCATAACCTTTAAAGGTCACAAAACAATGTTGTGGACATTAAAATAAGGAAACAGGATACGTGCTATAGCTTATTGGAGTTAGTTCGTCGAAGGTCGAAAACCCGGTTCGATTCCCACAACTTTGAAAATTTGACCTTTGGAACTTTAAAGGTCAAAGGTCAAGGATTATGACCTTGGTGCAAAACTTCCTCTGGAACATTCCAGAACAATGTAACGTTATATAGGCTATATGGCATTTCCCACTCCTCGGATTATCCATACTTTGATGAAATCAGCGTAAAAACAAACTTGAAGGGGCGCCACGGGCAAGTGTTCGAGATGGAGCAAAATGGTTTCAAGACTTTAGGTGGGGAATGATCTCAGATTATGCATAAAAAATATTGTCATCCTAGCTCTCAAAGTTTGGGCGGTCGTATGATTTTTATGTCAAAATTCGCAATTTCTAAGTTCGTGACCTTGTGACGAAAATGAAAAATCGAGCTCCATGGGGCTATGCAGTGCCATTGGCTAACCAAATACCGAAACCCCTGCCAGATTCGACAAACCCCTTGGAGAAGATGGATTTTATGTCAAAATTCGCAATTTTATAAGTTCGTGACCTGTTGACCTTGACTTGGGACGAAAATGAAAATTCGAGCTCCGTGGGGCTATGCAGGTGCCATTGGGATAACCAATACCGAAACCCCTGTCAGATTCGAAAACCCCTAGGAGAAGACAAATTGAAATCGCTACCCCTAAAAACACATGTTTTTTGGGCGTGGCTCCGCCCATAATGGGCGCACCACGCCTTTTCAGGAAACCACACAACTAGATCATGATATAAACTCCCACCAAAATTTTTTCAGGATCGGATCAAAACCCACGGAGCTATGCTCGGACAGACAGACAGACAGACACACACCAATAACGAATATAGTGGTCACATATTTTTCGTGAACCAATAATGTGGGAACTCCAAACTGAGTGTGAAAGTGCCGGAACAGAGTCCCATACTGCTATATATATATATATATATATATATATAATAATATATATATAATATATATATATATTTTTGCGCAATTCGCGATCGACCGCGTGTACCAAAAGCGGCCGCCTCGCCCACCGGAACGGACAATTCAGTCGTGACCCTCCGGGAACTACCGCCCGTTCGTAGTCACGGGTGGGGGTTTAACCTCACCACGATCGTGCCAATTGCCCACCCGCGCAGGATAGGGTTGCT
>CM068954.1:135479315-135490890 GCA_035128595.1 Eptatretus atami | reverse complement strand
ATAGCTCACCTTCCATTGTTTAAATGTTTAGAAATCGATTAGATGCGCTGCGGATTAATTTAATAGTTAAGGAACGAAACAATGGAGACGTCCTTCCCCCCTCTTCTGCGAAGAGGACGAAGAACCCTGCCGTCCCGTGACTCATGATGTCAACAACTCCCTCCCACCCGTGGCTGAGCGGTGTTGGAGCATGAGGGCATGAGTCATGAGTCACGCCGGGAGAGGGGGGACGGAGAAGGATAAGGACGAGATCCTTTCTTTGAAGTTGAGTAGTAAGCTTTTTGCTTCGGCCGAGAGTAGTCGTTCAGCAGACCTTCGGGTCCTGTTTGGCTTGGGCTAGGGTTGAGGCCTTCAGAAGCTTTTTGCTTCGGCTGGCTCAGTGAGCTTCGGCTGCGGCCTGGCTCGTGAGGAGGCTTTTTGCTTTGGTGGTTCAGTGGGCCTTCGGCTTCTGTTTGGCTCGGGAGAGCTTTTTGCTTAATTTTCAAAATAAAATAATACAATTCAAAACAAGTCCCTCTTAATGAAGCACCATCAAATAACTTGCCACGAAGGAATTCAGCCGTGAAGGACGGTATACCGGTAGCATCTTCATCGGCCCTTCTGTTTGCAGATTCCTCAATGTCTGCCTGCTTCTGAAAGAAATTTTACTTCCATCACGAATAGCAGTGATTGATTACGGAATTTATAAAAATCTTGCACTCAGAGCTGTGGTGGAAGCGTGTATGAAATATATATATATATAATATATAAACAGGGTGGCCCAAAAAACAGGAGCCACATGGTTAATATTATGGACGAAAAAAAATGCAGATTTTAATTTTTTTTTACAAGGGATTTTATGTGCAGGAGGCCGTTCGGCCCATCATGCCTGCACCACACAAATCAGATTTTTAATAAATCCAACAATACCCCTTCCCTTCGTGTGCAGCCTTTGGCGTTCCAACACTGGTACTCATTCGCGACCATGGAAGGATGACAGGCTGAGTAACCCCTTGGTGTTAATTCAGCGGCCAACAGGGCTTGAACTCAGGACCCAAGGATCCCAAGCCACCACCCTATACCACCAAGCCAATACCAGGTTTCTCAGAGTAAGGATAGTTTATTTATTACCATGCGAGATGACCATTGACACCCATCCGTCCATCCATTGGGACCATACTCATCGTGCAGAGCGTCGGTGCTGCCTAAGCCAGTCTCCTTGGCTATTGGGTACAATCCTGGATGGTCACCACTCCGACACAGGATACCAGCAAGCTGGCACTCATTTTGCCGACCTCGGAAGTATGAGAGGCAGAGTCAACCCCACTGATATTAATTAAACAGCGAGTGGGGATTTGAACTCAGGATCCTAGGATTCCCAAGCCCACCACCCTAAACCATTAAGCCAACACAAGGTTTATCAGAGTAAAGATAATTTATTTATACCATGCGAGATGACCATTGACCACTGATAGAGCCAATTACAGTAAATGTTTAAATTGTTGCAATAAATTGTAAGTACTTTTCAATTCAACTCGTTAAAAGAAGCTCCACTCTCTCATCTTTTGGTAATTTTACTGCAAAACTCGTCTGGAAAGAAAGAAAAGGGTAATCATTTTTATTAATTCTGATTCTGATGTACCATACTCCGTTACATACGTTACAAGCTGCAGGTCTGCAGAAGCAGTGTCTCGGCAAGGATTACACTGGGTAGTTTGCCATTGCCTTTCCAGCAGTAGTTTAAGAGTAGGAAATTGTAATTTGTTCAGGGTGCCGGCGATAGCTCGCCTCTACCCTTCGTGAAGGACACCTTTAACGTGCACAAACTAATGCCAGCAGACAGGGACGTCAGTTCAACGTCCATCCGAGGGACGGCGCACGCATTGATGAATCACCCTGCTGTGAAAACACCAGGATGACATTTATAGCGGGGTCGGGATTCAAACCCAGGCTAGAGCTCTTAGAGGTAATGTACATCTCCAATCTCCTGCCAGCCCTTTATTAAATACTATACTGGATACATTGCAAAGATTAATTATTGTAGTCCAACAGCTCAAATCCATCTGGCTCTTGACCTCTGGACCACCCTGTGTATGTTTGTAAGAGTAGAGTAAATGAGTAGTGTTTCCGTTTTCACGTGTAAATCGTAATGCAGGATTGCACTCGGTTCACTGCAGACCGGATCAAATGGCGAGTCGTCAAGGTGTGTGAGGGAGCTCATTAATGCATCCAAGTCGTCGAAATAAGGACAATCTTGTGCACTGCTGCGCTCGATGCACGCGCCTCCGGTTCACTGCATCTTGGCCTTGTATATTGTTGCCGCAGCTGCTTCACCTTTCACGTTCACTTGGGCACGCTTCTTTGAAAGCCATGCTCTTGAAGCTTTCTCGTCATAACTTCGTACGCCTTCGTATTCTTCTTTTTCCCGTCAAATATGGCTGAGCACCGACCGCTCTTCCCACGTGCTTGATGACTATTTCCGTTTCAACGCTACACCAGTTATTTTGCGCGAACCCGCCATACTTGCGTCGCAAGATCTCGCGAGAATTGCCGCCGACGGGCGAAAAGGCGAGATGGAGAAAATGTGGACGAGCTGATGAATACGTTCGTTACTTTCAACTGTGAGGAAAATTTGTGACAACAATCAACTGAGGAAAAATCTTGAGGAAAACTGTGACAACAATCAACTGTGAGGAAAATCGTGTAGGAAAACTGTGACAACAATTAACTGTGAGGAAAACTGTGACAACAATCAACTGAGGAAAATGAGGAAAACTGACAACAATCAACTGTGAGGAAAATCTGTGAGGAAAACTGACAACAATCCAACTGTGAGGAAAATCTGAGGGAAAACTGACAATCAACTGTGAGGAAAACTGACAACAATCAACTGAGGAAAATTGTGAGGAAAACTGTGACAATCAACTGTGAGGAAAATCTGTAAGGAAAACTGACAACAATCAACTGTGAGGAAAATCTGAGTAAACTGACAACAATCAACTGAGGAAAATCTGTGAGGAAAACTGTGACAATCAACTGAGGAAAATCTGTGAGGAAAACTGACAATTAACTGAGGAAAATCTGGAGGAAACTGACAACATCAACTGAGGGAAAACTGACAATCAACTGAGAAAATCTGTTAGAGAAAACTGACAATCAACTGAGGAATCTGTGAGAAAACTGACAATCAACTGTGAGGAAAACGTGATAACATCAACTTGACAACATCAACTGAGAACTGAGAAACTGACAACAATCAACTGAGAAAACTGCTGAGGAAAAACTGCAACAATCAACTGAGGAAATCTGTGAGGAAAGCTGACAACAATCAACTGAGGAAAATCTGAGGAAAACTGACAATCCAACTGTGAGGAAAATCTGAGAACTGACAATCAACTGTGAGGAAAATCTGTGAGGAAAACTGAACAACAATCAACTGTGAGGAAAATATGTGAGGAAAACTGTGACAACAACTGTGAGGAAAATCTGAGGAAAACTTGTGGACAACAATCAACTGTGAGGAAAATCTGTGAGGAAAACTGTGACAACAATTAACTGTGAGGAAAATCTGTGAGGAAAACTGTGACAACAATCAACTGTGAGGAAAAGCAGACGCGTAGTGGGAATCAAAGTAGAGACGTTTTTATATCACACAGTCTGGCCATTGTTACTATCCTGCTCAATTAACCTCTGTTTTTAAAAAGAAATTAAAAACTATCAACACAACGCCGACAAATTGGACAAATCATACATTCACTTTCGAATCATTGAGTTTGACGATCAAACATGAAATTACCACAGAAACAAAACAGATACACTGAATAGATACTATTCACGGACCGAACCGTCGGCGCAACCAAAGGAAAGCGGGCAAAGCTCCAGCCCCAGGTGGTGCAAGAAGTACGAGCTTCCGGCGACACCATACTGCAGGCTTTATACTTCAACATCGTAACTCTGTACATTTGGGGTAAATGGAGGTTAATAATTTATTTACTTTTAAACTCCAACATAAATACGCTTCAGCTCCGCGATGACAGCTCCTCACTTCATAATTGCCTCTTTTCTCCACTTTTGCCAGTCTACGAAATGGCGATGTTAAATCAAACGCGAGATAATCAAAATTAGAATACTTTTCTTCCGCTATTTTTACATTTGACCGCCATGAATGATAAATTCAGGTGTCGCTGCTGCTCATCACACTGCCATGATTCAGGTAAAACGAATAATAAGCGAAAGCAGTGAAATTTCTTTCATTCGTTATATTTATTTCTGGGAACTCATCCTGAGGAAAAATCAAAACGAAACGAAAAAAAAAAACAGAAGCTAAAGCCTTTAAAAAGTAATCAACACTGTTCGGACGGGTTGGGATTAAGGCGGCAAAAACGCAAATGGCGCCGGCAAGCTGGGAGCAACAATCGCATTTATTGCCACATCTGAGGCAATTTAAATGCTTAATGGCGGCGAGGTGCTCCATTTGAAATTGTTTGTTCGATATATGTAGCTTTTTTATGCGAGGATTATTAAAAAAAAAATTCTATTCGTGTCAAAGCCATGACCAAATATTGCAAATTAATGTCGATGACTCCACGTGTGCATCACAAAGCGGACGGTATTACCCCATAATGCTCGGTGCACAATGCAGAAAACTCATAAACAGTGGAGTTTTGGGACACCATAAAGAAAATGTGTGTGAAAATAGGGATCGTTTCCTACAATTGTCATCAAGCTTCTGAAATAAGTCAAAAATACTTGGAAAAGTACCCGAGAGATTGAGCTGTGCGATTGCACAACAAAAGACACAATAACTTTCTCAGCTCACCGAATAGGCAGCTGCTCATACTACAAACTCCCAACCATTGGGGTTGGTGCAAGGCCAGAGTGGATGGGCATTGTACTACCCAAACCCCCACCCCCCGACAGATTGCTACCAGTGAATAGACTGTGCGTCTGGATGCGTGCTTCTTATCAAGGGAAGGACATAGCTGTAGTTGGCATGTGCAGGATAAGTTTAAAATTATGATATTGTTATGTTTGTGGGTAGATGGAGAAATTTAAGAGTAAAGGGAGGATGTTATAATGTAGCATTGTCCGTGGATGAGTAGGAGACATCTCAATGTAAGTTAAGTAGGGAAAATTGTGAGCTTAAGTTGTTACATGTCACCACACAAAAACATGAAAATACTCAACCTCTGCGAGTACATCTTGCTCAATTGTGTCCTTTACAACGGCAATACACTTCAAATAGCTGTTGTGGACATGACTTCTAAATGTCCAGCTCTGTGTACCAACCTACTCTTCACAAATTGGCAAAAACTGTCGACTCGTCGAACACACTTTTTCTCATTGGTGACTTCAATATGGATGCTGTCCAACATACACCTTTGTATGCCTGGTGTTGGCTTGATGGTTAGGTTGGGGCTTGGGATCCTGAGTTCAAATCCCACTTGACTCTTGAATTATACCAGGCAGGGTTGACTCTGCCTGTCATCCTTCTGAGGACTGCAAAATGAGGGCCAGCTTGCTGGTATCCTGTGTTGGAGTTGTGACCTGTCCAGTGTCCAGGATTGTACCCAATAGCTAAGGAGACTGCTTTGCAGCAACAACGCTCTGCGCACAGAGTATGGTTCTGATGGATGGATGCATGTCACCATGTGGGGGGTGGTGCTGTGTTAACTGGGTAGGGTTTAGGCTAGTTTTCCCAGTATGTAATTGTCCCCTGTGACCTTCCTACGTTTTTGCATTTACAAAGCCGAAAATAAAGAACCACATTTTTATGCCAACAACAGAGCTGTATGTTTCCAAGCAGGCAACCCCCCCCCTTCCCAGCTTCGTATCAGCAGGCCCCGCCCCCTGAGATTGAAGAGTGGTCGGGGTGAAGTCAGAGGGAAGAAGGGAAAGAGCGACAAGAAGGTGCGAGAGAGACAAGAGGGAGGATGATAGAGTAGAGACGGCAGTTGAGACAGGGTATCTCTCTGGCTTCTCCTCGACATGGTCAAGAAGGCTGCGTGATTCTCGTTGTTCGCGCTGTGTGAATCTGCTCGCATACTGGAACAGGATGCTCGCCATTGTCTTTCGATTGAGTCATGCAGTTCGTACACTTTATGAGAAGAAGAGAGTGTTTCTTGGCCTTAGCAATTTCCCGTTATATGTTCAAGTGAAAGGCAGCGCCCTTTGCTGTAAGCGGGCCTGGTGTGAGAAAGGTGCGGCGTTGGCAATCTCGATTTGAGAAGAAATTGCACAAGCGAGTTTTGGGCCTTAACGAAGGAAGATCGTCCGCGCAAATCACCTCACGTACGTGACCGCAGAGAACGACTTGTAGCCATCGCACAGAAAATGGTGCCACGATTGAGGATGGCCAGGCTCCTAAAAGGTCATCTCTCTGAAACAAGCTGAGTACCAGCATAACGGGAGGAATTTCTTTTATTTTATCTTTCCCCTTGTCTGTATTTGTGACTGAGCGGAGACGTTTCCAATTAGGAATTGGTTTCCCTCACTTTGGGTTATTTTTCATTATAACTTGTTGATTTTATGTTCAATTTACTGGTGTTTGGTTACTCATTGTAGATTTGAGGATAAACCAGTGTGCTTCCATCTGGTATACGCCCTTGCCACCCTCCATCCCACGTGCGCTATAATCTCAAGGATCTCGGTTGTTCGCCTCCAATAGAACCACTCAGCTAACGATCCAGGCTGGTGTTAATCGGCCTAAACACGACAATATTTACTATTAATCATGCTGTGGGATGTGGGAGTGCTACAGAAGCAGAGAGGGCTGTTATAAATATATTGTTTGTTTGTTCCAGGCCACAAGAGAAACTATCCCAGGTTTTTGCATCTGTTCAAAAGTTGAAGCGGTCTGTGTGTATTTTTAATGTATATCACCACTGCCAACAATGTATTCACAGGAAATTAACACTTCTCAATGTCATCCATGGATATTTCGTGTAATCCTATATTTCCGCGAGTCCGATTTGCATCCAGGAACAGAACAATGATGGTAAACCATCTAGAAATTGCCACTCCTTCATCTAAATGCCAAAAATATGTTTAAAAGACTTTAAAACACAGATTTCACACTAGTAAGGACGGTTAAAAATGCCTGGTGACCGAACCGAGTCAGTGTAAACACATCCAGCACATGCACAAAGGCCTCATTTATCATTCATCCATCATTTCAAAAGTCACGTATTGGTTCGCTCTGTCTGTCTGTCAATTTATATGATTGAGGAACCAATTAATTTCCATGGAATTTATATTTTGAACATGAACCTGCAGTGAACCTACTTTGGCTTTGAATTTGCAAATTGTACGGAATCTCGTCCCAAGTGTGCATGTACACTTCCACATAGCCCCAGGACATATTAATGCTCCAGAAAATGAGGAATGCTGTCCTTTTGCTCTGGTGCCTCCTGATCTGTTCTGTTTTCTAGCTTTCCATGAGCCTCAAAATGAATACAAAAAAAAAAGAAGTGCTAGCCTACACTCTCACTACACAAAAACAATAACTGTTTTTTTTTTCTGGATCTCAATTTTTCTGTTGCAAAAGTTTATTCACCATTCTTTAACACAATGTGATGATAAAATCAACAAATTCCAACACTGACTCGAGGCAAAAAAAAAATAAAAAATTCTCAAAATGATACTTGGTAGTGACGTGCAGATAACATTTTTGTAAGTTCTACGAATTTCTGGATCAAATAAAGTACATGAATGGTTGTTCATTTGTATGAAGAACACCTGCCAGAATCCAGAACTATTATAAAAAGGAGGGGGGTATTTCTGCATCAAATTACAACTCCACAAACAAAACTTTACCCCAATCAAAGCTGCTTTGACACATTGATGTGGCAAACTCTCCTGGTACACTAAATTTTGCAAGATGGAAGGGGGGAACAGGGTGAGGGTTAGAGTTAGAATCTTCATCTGGAATACTATCCAATAAATTCCAGAGGGAATTGGGATTTTAAATATGGAAAGAAAGCAAACACATTTAGACCAAGATGCTTTACTTCAAATATGCCCTTGTGCACACTTCCGAGCTTACCTGGCACCCACCTGCATCTCACCTTTCCTCTGCTTCAAAACCTCCAATAGCTTGGCACAACTGCTGCTTGCAACTTGCTCTCATTATATGTGCAGCCTCTTTGGTGTTCTGTTTGAGCTCATGCGGCCATTGTTTCACATCTCATATAGTGTTGATAACTATATTAAGTTAAAAATAATTATCAGTTGACATTCATATTTACGTAAAAGTATGCAGGTTTGTTTTAAAACGTTTTGAATTGTTCCTCATTCTATTTCATCATGTTCCTTTTCCCCTTCAATAATTACCATATATTGATATTATTGTGTCACAAGACCCATTTGTTGATCAATTCCTGTCTGCCCCTCTCTATTATAACAACCCAATGTTTTGTCAAAGACAAGCATTGCCATCAGAATCCCAGGCCCTGCAGGCCATCCTCCACAAATCGCCGTACGTGCCATGAAGCGTGCGACAAAAGCCTCAATATGCACGATGGCCTTGCTGCCTGACCAAGGCGTGTGCTCAGCACGGCAGCTGCAGTCACCACCTCCTCTTGTAGTTCCACATCACACAATGGTATCAGTTCTGCTACCAAACCCTGCAGGCAAGCACGGGAAAACAGAAAGCATTACATTCAGAAAATCGAGGGTGGAAATTTCTGCCAATAAATGAAAATAGTAGCTTTAAAATCATGCAAGATCATTGGATCATAATCAACCAAAGACCATTTGTCAGTGATAAGTGAGCCAAGGCAACATAAAACAAGTTTGATTGTAATCACTGTGACAGAACCCTTTAAAATAATGACCGACTCATAACTTTCTCGCGAATTACGAGTTCACAAGTTGTCCATCTCAGCTTGATCCTCAATAAAATAGGATTGTAAAGAGTCAGCAGCACACGTCACAAAATGGGTATTGCTTTGCAAGCATTTTCCATCCTCATATGCAATCTATAACAATGGAGCAAGTGTTTGTATGTCTGATCTATACCCATAGGTTTGACAACTGGCCTGACGCCACCCACAATTGTGACCTGAAAAAAAAATCATACATCTGCCATTTTCATGCTACAGTAAGCTTCTTCAGAAGTGTCATATTCACAAATCGCCGTGCCTTCCCTACAAGTTTTATGTTCAGTGTAAACCAACCCAAGTGACTGTTAAAAGGATCATCCAATATTGAAAGTTGGAGTCAATCGGCATCATGGGCCTTGTGAAGTGACATACATATAGGCCTCAGGCTTCAGACCTCTGGTGCCAGCATATGGCCCAGTACAATTGGAATTATCCGAGCTATACAACCAAATTATATAATATATGCACACTCGCAAAGGTATCCGCTCACACCTTGTGTGGAAGGAATTTCGAATTTACAAGAAAAAGACAGGCAGACAGAAAATTTTATTATATATATATATATGTAATAAGCAGTACGCATGTTTTTGTTTCATTTCACAACACAGGTTATTTTTATTTTTGGGAGTGATTGAGGCAGTGGTCTTTTGCCTATACACCACCCAAAAAGGGATGCGCAGAACGTTTTGCTGCGCTTGGAACAAAATTGCCTACACAACGCTCAAATGAAGGAATGCGTCAGACATGTGCATGCTTGGAACTAGATCGCCCTTGGATGGGTACTCTGCTAGTGCAAAATAAATAATACATCGTTCATTTTTTGAAACCAGAGAGTTGGTGACCATGACATTATAAAAAGGTTCTGCCTATGCTGTTTTGTGTCCTGACCAATCCAGATTATTCTCAAATTCGGCCAACTGAACTCAAAAGGGTCAGCCAAATGACTTTACATACTCACTTACCTTTAGAATAAAGTCCGCAGGAATGCAGTGACCGAGAAGTTCAAAGACGACCACGCACCTCAAAGAAGCCTGCACAATGTACAGAGGAAAGGGAACAAGGTCTGTATCAATACAAGCCTCAAGGCCATGAATATCCAGAATGCCCATTTTTCTTCATTTTTACATAGCACTCTTATAACTCTGAGCAATAATAAATACATTGAATTCCACATTTTATCCACAGCTTCATAGGTCTATCACTGGCACCCTGGCAAATCAAAATTCTGCCCTCACTTCCTCTGTCGGAGTGGTGACCCCTCCAGGATTTAAAGTTTAACCATAGCCAAGAAACTGCTTCGGCAAAACCGACTCTCTGTGCGAGGTTGGTAGATGAATGAAATAGAAACTATAAAATTAGAGTATCACGAGCAAATACAACCCGTCGCTTCGCTGATGGGGGTATTAATGGGGAGGAGGGGTTGTGAGAGATGGAGGGGAGGAGAGAGAAAAAGAGAAGAGAGAGGGAGGGGAGAGAGAGAGGAAAAGGAGGCAGAGCAGGGAAAGCTAGGAAGGGGAGAGAGAGAGGAGAGAGAGAGAGAGAGAGAGAGAGAGAGAGAGAGAGAGAGAGAGAGAGAGAGAGAGAGAGAGAGAGAGAGGAGAGAGAGAGAGAGAGAGAAAAGAGTAAGAAAGGTAGGTGAGTTAGTAAAGAGAATGATATTGTTGTAGATTTCCCGCCCGTCGGCGTGCGAACGACCGCGGTCTAACCAATAGCGGTCGCTTCGCCCACTGAACGGACAATCCAGTCGCGGCTTTCCGGATCAACGCCGGAAACCAGCCATGGGTGTGTTTTAACCACACCACAACCTTGTCCGTACTCTACCCGCGCTACAGGGTCCGATCGCCAAATCTTCGATTTACCTAATTATTCGCGCGGGTAGGTTACCGAGAGATTGTACTCAACGGGACCGCTTGGAAACGAGCCGCTTAAGCAGCTCACTTCCTTTTGGGATAACCGAGCGGGTATTATCGCGCAGTCCTGTTGGACCCGATCACTTTACCGGCTATTAAAAAACCAACTTTTTATTCCGATCTCAATACGGCAGTTCAATGAGGGAATGGACGCAACGAACAAGGTTTACATTCAACACAAGACATTTATTATAATAAAGCAAGTATGCAATTAAACAAGGCAAAACAGGTATGCAATTATACAAGCAACAAAAGCATGACAAAAGAACTACGACCGTCTATACGAAAATGCAATGCAAACATTTACAGCACACAAGCACTTAACAATTTCCTACTTATTAGACGGGCCCACGGACACACGTACGCACAACACACACACCACACCAAGAAATGGTGGCAGAGCCTTTATAACGAGCTCCAGCTCGGAGGACAGGTGAGCTGAAACCCAGAACCTATCTCGAACCTCTCCACTCGTGTGGTCTTCAAGTTGTTCGGACCCGGGCTCCAGCGAGAGCGAGCTGGACCAATTGCCCGTGAGCAATTGAAGGTGAGCTATCGGGATCCTTCCCGAGCTCCCGCGAATCCTCCCGGGCTTCTCAACACGTGCTGGTGAGACGAGGCGCCGATCCTTCCCGTCGATGCGTCGCTTCCCCGAGAAACCACCTCCAGAAGAGGTCGATGAGTCGCACCAAGCCGCGGAACCAAAATGGAGAAACAAAGAGCTCCAACGAACCAAGAAAAAAGCCACCACTCGCAGCTCGAGCCGAGCGATCAAGCTCAACTCTCTTCCAAACAAAGCAGTCG
>CM068954.1:135468542-135479290 GCA_035128595.1 Eptatretus atami | reverse complement strand
GATCGGCGCCTCGTCTCACCAGCACGTGTTGAGAAGCGCGGGAGGATTCGCGGGAGCTCGGGAAGGATCCCTAGATAGCTCACCTTCAATTGGCTCACGGCAATTGGATCCAGCTCGCTCTCGCTGGAGCCCGGGTCCGAACAACTTGAAGACCACAACGAGGTGGAGAGGTTCGAGATAGGTTCTGGGTTTCAGCTCACCTGTCCTCCGAGCTGGAGCTCGTTATTAAAGGCCTCTGCCACCATTTCTTGGGTGGTGTGTGTGTGTGCGTACGTGTGTCCGTGGGCCCGTCTAATAAGTAGGAAATTGTTAAGTGCTTTGTGTGCTGTAAATGTTTGCATTGCATTTCGTATAGACGGTCGTAGTTCTTTTGTCATGCTTTTGTTGCTTGTATAATTGCATACCTGTTTTGCCTTGTTTAATTGCATACTTGCTTTATTATAATAAATGTCCTTGTGTGAATGTAAACCTGTTCGTTGCGTCCATTCCCTCATTGAACTGCGTATTGAGATCGGAATAAAAAGTTGGTTTCTTAATAGCCGGTAAAGTGATCGGGTCCAACAGGACTGCGCGTAATACCCGCTCGGTTATCCCAAAAGGAAGTGAGCTGCTTAAGCGGCTCGTTTCCAAGCGGTCCCGTTGAGGTACAATCTCTCGGTAACCTACCCGCGCGAATAATTAGGTAATCGAAGATTTGGCGATCGACCCTGTAGCGCGGTAGAGTACGGACAAGGTTGTGGTGTGGTTAAAAACACACCCATGGCTGGTTTCCGGCGTTGATCCGGAAAGCCGCGACTGGATTGTCCGTTCAGTGGGCGAAGCGACCGCTATTGGTTAGACGCGGTGTTCGCACGCCGACGGGCGGGAAATCTACAACAATATCATTCTCTTTACTAACTCACCTACCTTTCTTACTCTTTTTCTCTCTCTCTCTCTCTCTCTCTCTCTCTCTCTCTCTCTCTCTCTCTCTCTCTCTTCTCTCTCTCTCTCTCTCTTCTCTCTCTCTCTCTCTCTCTCTCTCTCCCCCTTCTAGCTTCCCCTGCCTCCTGCCTCCTCTCTTCCTCTCTCTCTCCCCTCCCTCTCTCTTCTCTTTTTCTCTCTCCCTCCCCTCCATCCTCTCACAACCCCCTCCTCCCCATTAATACCCCCATCAGCGAAGCGACGGGTTGTATTTGCTCGTGATACTCTAATTTTATAGTTTCTATTTCATTCATCTACCAAACTCAGCACAGAGAGTCGGTTTTGCCGAAGCAGTTTCTTGGCTATGGTTTAAACTTTAAATCCTGGAGGGGTCACCACTCCGACAGAGGAAGTGAGGGCAGGAATTTTGAATTTGGCCAGGGTGCCAGTGATAGACCTATTGAAGCTGTGGATAAAATGTGGAATTCAATGTATTTATTTATTGCTCAGAGTTTAAGAGTGCTATGTAAAAATGAAGAAAAATGGGCATTCTGGATATTCATGGCACCTTGAGGCTTGTATTGATACAGACCTTGTTCCCTTTCCTCTGTACATTGTGCAGGCTTCTTGAGGTGCGTGGTCGTCTTTATGAACTTCTCGGTCACTGCATTCCTGCGGACTTTATTCTAAAGGTAAAGTGAGTATGTAAAAGTCATTTGGCTGACCCTTTTGAGTTCAGTTGGCCGAATTTGAGAATAATCTGGATTGGTCAGGACACAAAACAGCATAGGCAGAACCTTTTTATAATGTCATGGTCACCAACTCTCTGGTTTCAAAAAATGAACGATGTATTATTTATTTTGCACTAGCAGAGTACCCATCCAAAGGGCGATCTAGTTCCAAGCATGCAACATGTTCTGACGCATTCCTTCATTTGAGCGTTGTGTAGGCAATTTTGTTCCAAGCGAGCAAAACGTTCTGACGCATCCCTTTTTGGGTGGTGTATAGGCAAAAGACCACTGCCTCAATCACTCCCAAAAATAAAAATAACCTGTGTTGTGTAAATGAAACAAAAACATGCGTACTGCTTATTACATATATATATATATATAAAATTTTTCTGTCTGCCTGTCTTTTTCTTGTAAATTCGAAATTCCTTCCACACAAGGTGTGAGCGGATACCTTTGCGAGTGTGCATATATTATATAATTTGGTTGTATAGCTCGGATAATTCCAATTGTACTGGGCCATATGCTGGCACCAGAGGTCTGAAGCCTGAGGCCTATATGTATTGTCACCTTCACAAGGCCCATGATGCCGATTGACTCCAACCTTTCAATATTGGATGATCCTTTTAACAGTCACTTGGGTTGGTTTACACTGAACATAAAACTTGTAGGGAAGGCACGGCGATTGTGAATATGACACTTCTGAAGAAGCTTACTGTAGCATGAAAATGGCAGATGTATGATTTTTTTTTCAGGTCACAATTGTGGGTGGCGTCAGGCCAGTTGTCAAACCTATGGGTATAGATCAGACATACAAACACTTGCTCCATTGTATATAGATTGCATATGAGGATGGAAAATGCTTGCAAAGCAATACCCATTTTGTGACGTGTGCTGCTGACTCTTTACAAATCCTATTTTATTGAGGATCAAGCTGAGATGGACAACTTGTGGAACTGTAATTCGCGAGAAAGTTATGAGTCGGTCATTATTTTAAAGGGTTCTGTCACAGTGATTACAATCAAACTTGTTTTTATGTTGCCTTGGCTCACTTATCACTGACAACTGGTCTTTGGTTGATTATGATCCAATGATCTTGCATGATTTTAAAGCTACTATTTTCATTTATTGGCAGAAATTTCCACCCTCGATTTTCTGAATGTAATGCTTTCTGTTTTCCCCACGTGCTTGCCTGCAGGGTTTGGTAGCAGAACTGATACCATTGTGTGATGTGGAACTACAAGAGGAGGTGGTGACTGCAGCTGCCCGTGCTGAGCACCGCCTTGGTCAAGGCAGCAAGGCCATCGTGCATATTGAGGCTTTTGTCGCACGCTTCATGGCCACGTACCGGCGATTTGTGGAGGATGGCCTGCAGGGCCTGGGATTCTGATGGCAATGCTTGTCTTTGACAAAACATTGGTTGGTTATAATAGAGAGGGGCAGACAGGAATTGATCAACAAATGGGTCTTGTGACACAATAATATCAATATATGGTAATTATTGAAGGGGAAAAGGAACAAATGATGAAATAGAATGAGGAACAATTCAAAACGTTTTAAAACAAACCTGCATACTTTTACGTAAATATGAATGTCAACTGATAATTATTTTTAACTTAATATAGTTATCAACACTATATGAGATGTGAAACAATGGCCGCATGAGCTCAAACAGAACACCAAAGAGGCTGCACATATAATGAGAGCAAGTTGCAAGCAGCAGTTGTGCCAAGCTATTGGAGGTTTTGAAGCAGAGGAAAGGTGAGATGCAGGTGGGTGCCAGGTAAGCTCAGGAAGTGTGCACAAGGGCATATTTGAAGTAAAGCATCTTGGTCTAAATGTGTTTGCTTTCTTTCCATATTTAAAATCCCAATTCCCTCTGGAATTTATTGGATAGTATTCCAGAATGAAGATTCTAACTCTAACCCCTCACCCTGTTCCCCTCCCTTCCATCTTGCAAAATTTAGTGTACCAGGAGAGTTTGCCACATCAATGTGTCAAAGCAGCTTGTATTGGGGTAAAGTTTTGTTTGTGGAGTTGTAATTTGATGCAGAATACCCCCCCTCCCCTTTTTATAATAGTTCTGGATTCTGGCAGGTGTTCTTCATACAAATGAACAACCATTCATGTACTTTATTTGATCCAGAAATTCGTAGAACTTACAAAAATGTTATCTGCACGTCACTACCAAGTATCATTTTGAGAATTTTTTATTTTTATTTTTGCCTCGAGTCAGTGTTGGAATTTGTTGATTTTTCATCACATTGTGTTAAAGAATGGTGAATAAACTTTTGCAACAGAAAAACTTGAGATCCAGAAAAAAAAAACAGTTTATTGTTTTTGTGTAGTGAGAGTGTAGGCTGAAGCACTTCTTTTTTTTTTGTATTCATTTTGAGGCTCATGGAAAAGCTAGAAAACAGAACAGATCAGGAGGCACCAGAGCAAAAGGAACAGCATTCCTCATTTTCTGGAGCATTAAATATGTCCTGGGGCTATGTGGAAGTGTACATGCACACTTGGGACGAGATTCCGTACAATTTGCAAAATTCAAAGCCAAAGTAGGTTCACTGCAGGTTCATGTTCAAAATATAAATTCCATGGAAATTAATTGGTTCCTCAATCATATAAATTGACAGACAGACAGAGCGAACCAATACGTGACTTTTGAAATGATGGATGAATGATAAATGAGGCCTTTTGTGCATGTGCTGGATGTGTTTACACTGACTCGGTTCGGTCACCAGGCATTTTTAACCTGTCCTTACTAGTGTGAAATCTGTGTTTTAAAGTCTTTTAAACATAATTTTTGGCATTTAGATGAAGGAGTGGCAATTTCTAGATGGTTTACCATCATTGTTCTGTTCCTGGATGCAAATCGGACTCGCGGAAATATAGGATTACACGAAATATCCATGGATGACATTGAGAAGTGTTAATTTCCTGTGAATACAATTGTTGGCAGTGGTGAATATACATTAAAAAATACACACAGACGCTTCAACTTTTATGAACAGATGCAAAAACCTGGGATAGTTTCTCTTGTGGCCCTGGAACCAAACAAACAATATATTTATAACAGCCCTCTCTGCTTCTGTAGCACTCCCACATCCCACAGCATGATTAATAGTAAATATTGTCGTGTTTAGGCCGATTAACACCAGCCTGGATCGTTAGCTGAGTGGTTCTATTTGGAGGCGAACAACCGAGATCCTTGGAGATTATAGCGCACGTGGGATGGAGGGTGGCAAGGGCGTATACCAGATGGAAGCACACTGGTTTATCCTCAAATCTACAATGAGTAACCAAACACCAGTAAATTGAACATAAAATCAACAAGTTATAATGAAAATAAACCCAAAGTGAGGGAAACCAATTCCTAATTGGAAACGTCTCCGCTCAGTCACAAATACAGACAAGGGGAAAGATAAAAATAAAAGAAATTCCTCCCGTTATGCTGGTACTCAGCTTGTTTCCAGAGATGACCTTTTAGGAGCCTGGCCATCCTCAAAATCGTGGCACCATTTTTCTGTGCGATGGCTACAAGTCGTTCTCTGCGGTCACGTACGTGAGGTGATTTGCGCGGACGATCTTCCTTCGTTAAGGCCCAAAACTCGCTGTGCAATTTCTTCTCACAATCGAGATTGCCAACGCCGCACCTTTCTCAACACCAGGCCCGCTTACAGCAAAGGGCGCTGCCTTTCACCTTGAACATATAACGGGACAATTGCTAAGGCCAAGAAACACTCTCTTCTTCTCATAAAGTGTACGAACTGCATGACTCAATCGAACAGACAATGGCGAGCATCCTGTTCCAGTATGCGAGCAGATTCACACAGCGCGAACAACGAGAATCACGCAGCCTTCTTGACCATGTCGAGGAGAAGCCAGAGAGATACCCTGTCTCAACTGCCGTCTCTACTCTATCATCCTCCCTCTTGTCTCTCTCGCACCTTCTTGTCGCTCTTTCCCTTCTTCCCTCTGACTTCACCCCGACCACTCTTCAATCTCAGGGGGCGGGGCCTGCTGATACGAAGCTGGGAAAGGGGGGGGGTTGCCTGCTTGGAAACATACAGCTCTGTTGTTGGCATAAAAATGTGGTTCTTTTATTTTCGGCTTTGTAAATGCAAAAACGTAGGAAAAGGTCACAGGGGACAATTACATACTGGGAGAAACTAGCCTTAAACCCTACCCAGTTAACACAGCACCACCCCCCACATGGTGACATGCATCCATCCATCAGAACCATACTCTGTGCAGAGCGTTGTTGCTGCCAAAGCAGTCTCCTTAGCTATTGGGTACAATCCTGGACACTGGACAGGTCACAACTCCAACACAGGATACCAGCAAGCTGGCCCTCATTTTGCAGTCCTCAGAAGGATGACAGGCAGAGTCAACCCTGCCTGGTATTAATTCAAGAGTCAAGTGGGATTTGAACTCAGGATCCCAAGCCCACCACCCTAACCATCAAGCCAACACCAGGCATACAAAGGTGTATGTTGGACAGCATCCATATTGAAGTCACCAATGAGAACAAGTGTGTTCGACGAGTCGACAGTTTTTGCCAATTTGTGAAGAGTAGGTTGGTACACAGAAGCTGGACATTTAGAAGTCATGTCCACAACAGCTATTTGAAGTGTATTGCCGTTGTAACGGACACAATTGAGCAAGATGTACTCGCAGAGGGTTTGAGTATTTTCATGTTTTTGTGTGGTGACATGTAACAACTTAAGCTCACAATTTTCCCTACTTAACTTACATTGAGATGTCTCCTACTCATCCACGGACCATGCTACATTATACAATCCTCCCTTTACTCTTAAATTTCTCCATCTACCCCACAAACATAACAATATCATAATTTTAAACTTATCCTGCACATGCACAAACTACAGCTATGTCCTTCCCTTGATAAGAAGCAACGCATCCAGACGCACAGTCTATTCACTGGTAGCAATCTGTCGGGGGGTGGGGGGTTTGGGTAGTACATGCCCATCCACTCTGGCCTTGCACCAACCCACATGGTTGGGAGTTTGTAGTATGAGCAGCTGCCTATTCGGTGAGCTGAGAAAGTTATTGTAGTCTTTTGTTGTGCAATGCCACAGCTCAATCTCTCGGGTACTTTTCCAAGTATTTTTGACTTATTTCAGAAGCTTGATGACAATTGTAGGAAACGATCCCTATTTTCCACACACCATTTACTTTATGGTGTCCCAAAACTCCACTGTTTATGAGTTTCTGCACATGTGCACCGAGCATTATGGGGTAGAATACCGTCCGCTTTGTGATGCACACGTGGAGTCATCGAACATTAATTTGCAATATTTGGTCACTGGCTTTGACACGAATAGAATTTTTTTTTTAAATAATCCTCGGCATCAAAAAGCTACATATATCGAACAACAATTTCAAATGGAGCACCTCGCCGCCATTAGAGCATTTAAATTGCCTCAGATGTGGCAATAAATGCGATTGTTGCTCCCAGCTTGCCGGCGCCATTTGCGTTTTTGCCGCCTTAATCCCCAACCCGTCCGAACAGTGGTGATTACTTTTTAAAGGCTTTAGCTTCTGTTTTTTTTTTTCGTTTCGTTTTGATTTTTCCTCAGGATGAGTTCCCAGAAATAAATATAAGCAATGAAAGAAATTTCACTGCTTTCGCTTATTATTCGTTTTACTGAGATCATGGCAGTGTGATGAGCAGCAGCGACACCTGAATTTATCATTCATGGCGGTCAAATGTAAAAATAGCGGAAGAAAAGTATTCTAATTTTGATTATCTCGCGTTTGATTTAACATCGCCATATTCGTAGAACTGGCAAAAGTGGAGAAAAGAGGCAATTATGAAGTGAGGAGCTGTCATCGCGGAGCTGAAGCGTATTTATGTTGGAGTTTAAAAGTAAATAATTATTAAACCTCCATTTAACCCCAAATGTACAGAGTTACGATGTTGAAGTATAAAGCCTGCAGTATGGTGTCGCCGAAGCTCGTACTTCTTGCACCACCTGGGGCTGGAGCTTTGCCCGCTTTCCTTTGGTTGCGCCGACGGTTCGGTCCGTGAATAGTATCTATTCAGTGTATCTGTTTTGTTTCTGTGGTAATTTCATGTTTGATCGTCAAACTCAATGATCGAAAGTGAATGTATGATTTGTCCAATTTGTCGGCGTTGTGTTGTAGTTTTTAATTTCTTTTTTAAAAACAGAGGTTTATTGAGCAGGATAGTAACAATGGCCAGACTGTGTGATATAAAAACGTCTCTACTTTGATTCCCACTACGCGTCTGCTTTTCCTCACAGTTGATTGTTGTCACAGTTTTCCTCACAGATTTTCCTCACAGTTAATTGTTGTCACAGTTTTCCTCACAGATTTTCCTCACAGTTGATTGTTGTCACAGTTTTCCTCAGATTTTCCTCACAGTTGATTGTCACAGTTTTCCTCACATATTTTCCTCACAGTTGATTGTTGTCAGTTTTCCTCACAGATTTTCCTCACAGTTGATTGTCAGTTTTCCTCAGATTTTCCTCACAGTTGATTGTCAGTTTTCCTCAGATTTTCCTCAGTTGATTGTTGTCAGCTTTCCTCACAGATTTTCCTCAGTTGATTGTTGTCAGTTTTTCCTCACAGATTTTCCTCACAGTTGATTGTTGTCAGTTTTCCTCAGATTTTCCTCAGTTGATTGTTGTCACAGTTGATTGTTATCAGTTTTCCTCACAGTTGATTGTCAGTTTTCCTCACAGATTTTCCTCAGTTGATTGTCAGTTTTTCCTAACAGATTTTCCTCAGTTGATTGTCAGTTTTCCTCACAGTTGATTGTTGTCAGTTTTCCTCACAGATTTTCCTCAGTTAATTGTCAGTTTTCCTCACAGATTTTCCTCAGTTGATTGTCACAGTTTTCCTCACAGATTTTCCTCAGTTGATTGTTGTCAGTTTTACTCAGATTTTCCTCACAGTTGATTGTTGTCAGTTTTCCTTACAGATTTTCCTCACAGTTGATTGTCACAGTTTTCCTCACAGATTTTCCTCAGTTGATTGTTGTCAGTTTTCCTCACAGTTGATTGTCAGTTTTCCTCAGATTTTCCTCACAGTTGATTGTTGTCAGTTTTCCTCACAGATTTTCCTCACAGTTGATTGTTGTCAGTTTTCCTCATTTTCCTCAGTTGATTGTTGTCACAGTTTTCCTCACAGTTAATTGGTTTGCCACAGTTGTTTCCTCACAGATTTTCCTCACAGTTGATTGTTGTCACAAATTTTCCTCACAGTTGAAAGTAACGAACGTATTCCATCAGCTCGTCACCATTTTCTCCATCTCGACTTTTCGCCCGTCGGCGGCAATTCTCGCGAGATCTTGCGACGGCAAGTATGGCGGGTCGCGCAAATAACTGGTGTAGCGTTGAAACGGAAATAGTCATCAAGACGTGGGAAGAGCGGTCGGTGCTCAGCATATTTGACGGGAAAAAGAAGAATACGAAGGCGTACGAAGTTATGACGAGAAAGCTTCAAGAGCATGGCTTTCAAAGAAGCGTGCCGCAAGTGAACGTGAAGGTGAAGCAGCTGCGGCAACAATATTACAAGGCCAAAGATGCAGTGAACCGGAGCGGTGCATCGAGCGCAGCAGTGCACAAGATCTGTCCTTATTTCGACAGACTTGATGCATTAATGAGCTCCAGACCATTGACGACTCGCCATTTGATCCGGTCTGCAGGTGAACGAGTGCAATCCTGCATTACGATTTACACGTGAAAACGGAAACACTACTCATTTACTCTACTCTTACAAACATACACAGGGTGGTCCAGAGGTCAAGAGCCAGATGGGATTTGAGCTGTTGGACTACAATAATTAATCTTTGCAATGTATCCAGTATAGTATTTAATAAAGGGCTGGCAGGAGGATTTGGAGATGTACATTCACCTCTAAGAGCTCTAGCCTGGGTTTGAATCCCGACCCAGCTATAAACTGTCATCCTGGTGTTTCACAGGCAGGGTGATTCATCAATGCCGTGCGCCGTCCCTCGGTGGACGTGAACTGAGGTCCTCTGCCGGCATTAGTTTGTGCACGTTAAAGGTGTCCTTCACGAAGGGTAGAGGCGAGCTATCGCCGGCACCCTGAACAAATTACAAATTCCTACTCTTAAACTACTGCTGGGAAGGCAATGGCAAACTACCCAGTGTAATCCTTGCCGAGACACTGCTTCTGCAGACCTGCAGCTCTGTAACGTATGTAACGGAGTATGGTACATCAGAATCAGAATTTAATAAAAATGATTACCCCTTTCTTTCTTTCCAGACGAGTTTTGGCAGTAAAATTACCAAAAGATGAGAGAGTGGAGCTTCTTTTAACGAGTTAGAATTGAAAAGTACTTACAATTTAATTGCCACAATTTAACATTTACTGTAATTGGCTCTATCAGTGGTCAATGGTCATCTCGCATGGTAACAATAAATAAATTATCTTTACTCTGATAAACCTTGTGTTGGCTTAATGGTTAGGGTGGTGGGCTTGGGATCCTAGGATCCTGAGTTCAAATCCCACTCTGCTGTTTATTAATATCAGGTGGGGTTGACTCTGCCTCTCATCCTTCCGAGGTCGGCAAATGAGTGCCAGCTTGCTGGTATCCTGTGTGGAGTGGTGACCCATCCAGGATTGTACCCAATAGCCAGAGGAGACTGCTTAGGCAGCACCGACGCTCTGCACGATGAGTATGGTCCCAATGGATGGACGGATGGAGTGGTCAATGGTCATCTCGCATGGTAATAAATAAACTATCCTTACTCTGAGAAACCTGGTATTGGCTTGGTGGTTAGGGTGGTGGCTTGGGATCCTTGGGTCCTGAGTTCAAGCCCTGTTGGCCGCTGAATTAACACCAAGGGGTTGACTCAGCCTGTCATCCTTTCATGGTCGGCGAAATGAGTACCAGTGTTGGAACCCAAAGGCTGCACACGAAGGGAAGGGGTATTGTTGGATTTATTAAAAATCTGATATTGGTGTGGTGCAGGCATGATGGGCCGAACGGCCTCCTGCACATAAAAATCCCTTGTAAAAAAAAAATTAAAATCTGCATTTTTTTTCGTCCATATATTAACCATGTGGCTCCTGGTTTTTGGGCCACCCTGTTTATATATATAT
>CM068954.1:135440361-135468532 GCA_035128595.1 Eptatretus atami | reverse complement strand
ATATATATATCATACACGCTTCCACACAGCTCTGAGTGCAGATTTTATAAATTCCGTAATCAATCACTGCTATTCGTGATGGAGTAAAATTATCTTTTCAGAAGCAGCAGACATTGAGGAATCTGCAACAGAAAGGGCCGATGAAGATGCTACCGTATACCGTCACTTCACGGCTGAATTCCTTCGTGGCAAGTTATTTGATGGTGCTTCATTAAGAGGGACTTGTTTTGAATTGTATTTATTTTATTTTGAAAATTTGCTTTGTTAACATCGCCGAAGCCTAACACGTTCTTTTTTTTCTATTGCGGTGCAATTGCAATTTGCTCCTTTAATTTATAACCACACTTTTTTGATGGGCACAAGGTTAACACTCATCTGTCTTTTTGTTTCTTGTGTTGAAGATCAGTCGAGTACGTCGGTAGACAACGCAGAGCAAAGTACGTCGGCAGGTAACTCGGAGTCGTGTGAAACCCCAAAAAGCAAGATAATACAGCTGACCATCCCGGGCTTGGAAAAAAGACTCAAGCGCAAGGCGTCTGCTGACTCCGGTGTTGTGATGGACTGGATGGAGAGGCAGAGGAATGAGGAGAAAGAGGAGATAAAGAAGCTGCAGGAGAAGATGTGGAGGCAACAGCGTCAAATTGAAGAACAGTGGCAGCAGAAGGAGGAGGAGATGTTCCGGAGGAGGATGCGCGCAGACGAGGAGGCTTCCCGGTGCATGATGACCATGATGGGGCAGATGCTGAACATCCTGTCCCGCATGGCTCTTCCAGTTGCTACTCCGGCTTTGTCTCGGCAAGCACCCACTTCCACGTATGGTCAGGCCACTCGGTCAACGGACGTGGGCCCACCTGCATCGATGCAACAGTCGTCCGTACCAACGTATCCATTTCCCAATTCATCTCCAGGTCTGTCTCGTATTTATCACCGCTTCAACGAAGCCAATCACCATTATCGTCATCATCCTATGGATGGGCTGAAGATTATCTTCGATGCACCTTTCGAGACTAAACTTGTCAAAACGCTTGTTGGAAGCGTAGTCATAAATTTTATTAACTTTCATCAATAATAGGCAATTTAATGGTTTTATATCTGACAATTAGCGGAAACAATTACTTTTGATAAGATACTATATAGGAGGTTGTTGGCTAAGGTGAGGTCTTGTGGATTGGCTGGTCGGTTAGCCAACTGAATTAGAAACTGGATTAGTGATGGGAGGTAGAGTGGTTATGAGTGGGAGGATGTAAGTTGTGGGATCCCTCAGGGATCAGTACTAGGACCATTATTATTCATTATTTATGCCAACAATTTCGATCGTGGGGTGAAGAGTCGGCTTTCCAAATTTGCAGATGACACAAAGCTTGGAGGTAAAGTGGATAGAGAGGGGGCAAATCAGATCCAGGAAAGTCGATACACTTTAATACATTGGCAGATGTCGTTTAATGTAATTAAATGTACTGTGCTGGGGTTGAGTAAGAATAATGAAAACAGAGATTACCTAATACAAGTGGCAGTCTTGGAGCATGTCACGCAAGAGGAATGATCCGGGGTTGGTCATAGATATTGGGGGTAAGCAGAGAGCACGATGCCAGGTACCTACAGTTTAAGCTAACAGGGTTGAAGGTTGTATTTGTAGAGGGATAAATTATAAAATCAAAAGAGTTAGTGTTCATACTGTATAGGAACTTAGTGATGCCTTATCAAGAATATTATGCAGGTTTTGTCACCACGTTTGAGGAAGGATATACCGTAGCTGCAATAGAGACCTATTACAGTGTGCAGCAATGATATTGATTCTGGGCCTAGTTAGACTCAGCTATGATGAGCAGCTGAAGGAGACAGTACTTTATATACATTATAAAGGAAGTAATTATGAGGTGATGTGATGGAGATGTTTATGATAATGAAGTGTTTAGACACCATTAGTGCAGAAGTTTTTCAGCAGAATAGACAGTGATAGGAGACGGAGGTCACAGTTTAAGAATAAAGAGGAGAAGTCCGATAGTAATTCAGGGATCTTTCACTCAGAGTGGTGAATGCATGGAATGGGTTCCCTGCTAGGGTGGTGGTAGTAGAGTTGATGGCCATCTCCTGCATTTAAGTTCCTTGTTTATTATTCAAGTGTTAATGAAGTATTTCGAAGGATAACAAACCTTCACGGACATGCCACCGTACAAAGCTCAAATCTAACATGGACGATATTTTGCACAAGACGTTTAATATCCATGCTGCTCCTTGCAAACATTGATGACACTTTGAAATAATTACACAACTATTTTATATTTTCAGGTATGAGTGAGCATAGAACATCACATGATGCATGTACTGCTGTTCTCTCTTGTCCACAACCTGTGGCAAGCTGCCATCGAGTCACAGTTCATTTTACAACATTGATAGGTTGAAAGAAACGTACAAAAAAAACAATTGCTTAATACATCAAAGCTGAGACAAAAAAAAAGTTCCTCAAATGTGACGATGTGAATTTTATCGTCAAAGAATAATTTGCAAATAAGAAGAGAAAACGGAAATTAAGAATATTTTCCAAAAATTGCAAACCTTGCACACAAATTTGTCCTTTGATGTTCCACGAACCACGTCCACAACAACGTTGAAGGTTTTCCGAGACTTGTGAACATCTACTGCCAATCCTGCACAACAAAAACACGCTCTTTCATTCTCAGCATGGTTCCTCAGAACCCAGCCTTTCGACACTACTTGGAAGATCTTCTCCACAGGCGATAGTGCATTTGAAGGTGATGATAAAAATAATTAATGCAGCGATAACGTGCATCTTCCGGGTCACCACGGTCAATCTCGTACATTAGGTATGAATGAGCCTGAGTGGTGCGGTGAACTAAACTGTATGGGGGTTATTGGACATAGGAGAATGAAGGGGAAGGGGGTGAGGATAGGGTCGACCTGCTTTCACTAACCTGCAAATCTGTTCCACTAACCTTAACATGGTAATTGTGTTTGCTCACTTTTTTTCTTTTCTTTTCTTTTCGTTTGCTCTTTTCAATGTTTGCACGTAGTTTAACTCAGAGATGCAGAAATGTTTGTGGAATTTGCTTTGACTCCTGTTGGTGATCAATATTTATTGTCTTGTTAAAAAAAAAATTGTTTAACATTTAGTTCGACTGCAAGGCTGCTTTGCTAGACTTGTTTTTCTCGATACACCAGCATTTGTTTAAACCCCAAAGGAGCTTATTGTCTTATTTTGAAGTACTGTGAAAGATTTCATTGGTTGAATTGCAATCCAAAAATGCACAAAGTTGTTTACCATTCTATGATATCCTTATTAGTAGAGTACATAAGCTAAAAATCATTCACTTTGTGATGAAAACATCAAATTTGGTGGAGTTGTAGTTTAGGTTATACCTTTTAATTTCAGCTATAAAGTCCCAATGAAAAATGATGTTGCAGCCTGCAACTCTTAACCTCCCCAAAATGTATTGATTTTTACCTAAAGCACACTACTTTATTTGGTAAAATAACCATTTTTGCAAACTTTATTATTATTAGGAACATTCCATAATTGCATTATTATGGATTGTATATTTTAAAGATAGCATCATGTTTTACTAGGATGGCACCCTTTAATTCTGAAAAGGGGGCTTTGCAGCTGACGTTGATCAACTGAAAGTTGAGGGTTACATTTTTAAATCATAAAAATCTTAGCATCAAAAACAAATTGTGATGTTTTCATTAAATCCACGTGTTAATGTACTTGCTTGTGAATCAAGTATGAAGGCCTCTGTCATGCATGGAATTATTTGTTTTCTGTTTTAGGAATAAGGTGTTAAATACGGGGTCATAAGTGACCTTTAATATTGTCGCGGGAGTGGCCGGCTCAAGTTAACCCCCCGACCCAAATTTGTGGTAGCCAGGCGGTTAACACTGCCAACCTCCCTGGACGGCCGATCAGTTCCTTATTACTCGGAGGCGAACACGTTGATCGACATAGATTTCAACACATGCTCGAAGGGTATGGCGGAGGGCAATAGCGGACGGTGAAGGAGTACTCGGAATGGCGGACGGAAGGAGGATTACGGAGAATGGAACGGATACACGGGGGTTTAATCCGCGAACACACGACAATTACACGAATACAATTTCTTCAAAAGGAATATATTTAATTTAACACACAAATATTTACAAGACGATAATTCAAACATAATAATATTGAGATGAAATAACTAAATCCTACGGTCGAGGCCTCACACACGGACACACACAGACAGGGGGTGACAAAATGAAAAGACCCCACCCCCTTTCGAGTACACTGGAACTCAGCTTGGGCCAGAGCTGATCCCCGTCGAACCTGGAATGAAGGCGTCTCCACCAGCACGTGCACACACAGGCAGAATAGCGCTTCACTTGTAGCAGGGCACACACATGCAAAATGGTGCTCTCGAGTCACAGGGCAGACGACGTACCCCAGGCAATCCACAAGCAGCTTTCCACACGCCGGCTCAAGAACGTGCCAGCCTTCCTCTTCCAAAGGTACCACCTGCCTCGTGCGATCCTCACAACGACCTCGTGTGTGTGCTCTGCCGAACTCCCATCCTTTCCAGACAGAAACCTCCCACAATACACCCGTGCGATGCGCCAGCCTCTCCTACCTTTTTGATCACTCCCCTCTCTCGTGCCATGCAGTCATAACCTCCCACGCCCTCTGCAATGCGCCCTATATCCTCTGCCTTCGGGGCGTGGCCTGTTCGCCCCAAACCTGGGAAGGCGGGGCTTCTGTTGCCGTTTCAGGGATGCGTTTCCCAGCTTTACGTCCTTGCTTGAGATATAAAAAACACGGAAAATCACAGAGGGCGATCATGTACTGGGGGGCTTGTTCTCACTCCCTAAGCTAATTAACACCGCACCACCCCTCATGTGGTGACGCGTAACACTTAAGCTCACAGATTCCCTAAATTAGTTCTATTGAGATGCTTCTACTCGTCAACAGACCAAGCAACTCTACACAAGGCTAAACTTCTTATTAAATCCTTCCATTTCCCCCCACAACCGTCAATATTAATGTAGAAACATATCCTTTTGCATTATTAACATATCCATTACTAAACTGATTTGGAATTTTTTTCCAGATATGCATGTGACTACCAAGCAAGGAAAGGAAGCAAAGAACGAAGGCCATAAGTATTTGGTGGTGGTATTAGTGGTAGAGGTCATTGTTATAAGTCTCCATCATGTCAAACTTATGCCAACTTGTAAAACCCAAGGAACATAACCAGTCGGCTACCTCTGTGGAACAAATTTGAATGGGCACTTTTCTGTGCCAGGAAGACCAAAAACACAAACCTCTGTTATGTCCAGAGAAAGCTCGGCTACATTTCAATTGCAAATAACTTGAAAGAATTTGAGAAGTGTGGCCCAGTCCTGATGGGAATTGGTCTCAGCGGGTTAGATGATGGTGATGGCATTGATAATACCCTCAAGGCACACAAAATTGTTTACCATAAAACTTTTTACCTGAAGTTTTCGAGACAAACTTCAAAAGGCAACAAATTGTCTCTTGAAAAACACTTGATATTGTTACGGCTGTGGAAATTCGCAAATCACCATTCAGGGCCCGTAGGTGAGGTATCTCTAAGTACATGTGTAGTTAGCCCCAAACCCGTTGTTTACAGGGAATTTATGTGATTCATTCGGCGCTGCGACGCTTTGAGATAGCCGTTTTTTGTTCTATCTTTATTTTGAACCAACCACGTCTCAACCGCAACCACCTTAACCACCACGCCAGCCATCGTCACCAACTGCAACCACGCTCCAACCCTCAGACAACAACAACGCCAACAGCCACGACCTTTACGTCACAACTCGCTCCCACATCATCGCATCATGCCATTCCTAAACGGCACATGGCCACAAAGCACCACCAAACCTCCACCACCCTCACTCTCTCCTTCTACGGCCATTCCCGCAGCACCTGTGAACACTGAGCGTCGGGCTGTCTTGGGCTCGTTCAGGGATACGCACCGACCGCGAGTGCAAATAGCGGCCTTTCGCGGGAGAATTCGGATCAGGAACGCTACACGCCCACTTCTGATCCGTCCAATTAGCAAGCGCGGGGCGGCTTGGCCCCGCCTCCAGGCGCGTCTGTGTGAAATCGAGATATGCAAATTCTAGGATCAGGGAGATTCACTCCCCCTTTCCTCCGACCAATGGGCGAGCGTGGCCCCGCCCCCGAGGTCATCCTGATCCGGAATTTGCATCCTGTTTTTCTCCTGCGGCCTATAAAAACGGCGGGCGCAAGGCGAATCGGGGCAGTCAAGTCGGGTCTGGAGAGCTGATGGAGCCCGAAGTTTTAAGGCAGTCAGTCGGTCTGGAGAGCCGAGTGGAGCCCGAAGTTTTAAGGCAGTCAAGTCGGGTCTGGAGAGCCGAGTGGAGCCGAAGTTTAAGGCAGTCAAGTCGGGTTGGAGAACGGAGTCGAGTCGGGTGGCGAAGGCATCGAGGTGGTTTCTGCAGTCGGCTGAGGAGAATTGGGGGAAGAGGCCAAGGAGCTCGGGTCCGAGGCAGGGAAGTCGGCGACGAGGTCGCGGTGGGATCGCTCGTCGCAGGACCCAAGCCAGCCAGCCATTCTCTCCCCCAGGGCATCCACAATTTCCCCCTTTCCCCGCGCTGAGAAAGTGCAAAAAGGGGGCCCCGTTCCCACCCCACTCCAAGCGGTGCCAACGAAACCCGCGAAGGAGCACGAAGTCGGGGCACCGCCGCGCAGCCACATTTGCGGCTCGTCACGAGGACGCGGGTAGGACCCCCCCGGTCTCGCGGCCGTGGCCGCTCCTTCAGGTCACGCGCACATATTGGCCCACGGGCCCCGTCTGCCCCTTGTCTTTGAGGGTGGCCTTTTCTTTTGCTTTTGAGTAAATGTTGTTGGCGCCGTCTGTGAAGTAAAACTGTGTAAGTGTTGCCGTGTGTTCGCGTATTCGGTAGTAGCTCTGCATTGTTGTTTTTGTTTTAATTGATATATGTGCATTCTGACTGTTTGACTGTATACAGTGGGGAGAACAAGTATTTGATACACTGCCGATTTTGCAGGTTTTCCCACTTACAAAGCACGTAGAGGTCTGTAATTTTATCATAGGTACACTTCAACTGTGAAAGACGGAATCTAAAACAAAAATCCTGAAAATCACATTGTATGATTTTTAAATAATTAATTTGCATTTTATTGCATGAAATAAGTATTTGATACATCAGAAAAACAGAACTTGATATTTGGTAAGAACCTTTGTTTGCAATTACAGAGATCAGACGTTTCCTGTAGTTCTTAACCAGGTTTGCACAGACTGCAGCAGGGTTTTGGCCCACTCCTCCATACAGATCTTCTCCAGATCCTTCAGGTTTCGGGGCTGTCGCTGGGAAACGCAGACTTTCAGCTCCCTCCAAAGATTTTCTATTGGGTTCAGGTCTGGAGACTGGCTAGGCCACTCCAGGACCTTGAGATGCTTCTTACGGAGCCACTCCTTAGTTGCCCTGGCTGTGTGTTTCGGGTCGTTGTCATGCTGGAAGACCCAGCCACGCCCCATCTTCAATGCTCTTGTTGAGGGAAGGAGGTTGTTGGCCAAGATCTCGCGATACATGGCCCATCCATCCTCCCCTCTACGGTGCAGTCGTCCTGTCCCCTTTGCAGAAAAGCATCCCCAAAGAATGATGTTTCCACCTCCATGCTTACGGTTGAGATGGTGTTCTGTGGGTTGTACTCATCCTTCTTCTTCCTCCAACACGGCGAGTGGAGTTTAAACCAAAAAGCTCTATTTTGGTCTCATCAGACCAATGACCTTTCCCATTCCTCTTCTGGATCATCCAGATGGTCATTGGCAAACTTCAGACGGGCCTGGACATGCGCTGGCTTGAGCAGAGGGACCTTGCGTGCGCTGCAGGATTTTAATCCATGACGGCGTAGTGTTATACTTATGGTTTTCTTTGATACTGTGTGTCCCAGCTCTCTTCAGGTCATTGACCAGGTCCTGCCGTGTAGTTCTGGCCTGATCCCTCACCTTTTCTCATGATCATGTGAGGCTCCACGAGGTGAGATCTTGCATGGAGCCCCAGACCGAGGGAGATTGACTGTTTTCTTGAACTTCTTCCATTTTCTAATATTTGCACCAACAGTTGTTGCCTTCTCACCAAGCTGCTGGCCTATTGTCCTGTAGCCCATCCCAGCCTTGTGCAAGTCTACAATTTTGTCCCTGATGTCCTTAGACAGCTCTCTGGTCTTGCCCATTGTGGAGAGGTTGGAGTCTGATTGATTGAGTGTGGACAGCTGTTTTTTATGCAGATAACGAGTTCAAACAGGTGCATGTAATACAGGTAATGAGTGGAGAATGGGAGGGCTTCTTAAAGACAAAACTAACAGGTCTGTGAGAGCCGGAATTCTTACTGGTTGGTAGGTGATCAAATACTTATTTCATGCAATAAAATGCAAATTAATTATTTAAAAATCATACAATGTGATTTTCAGGATTTTTGTTTTAGATTCCGTCTTTCACAGTTGAAGTGTACCTATGATAAAAATAATACAGACCTCTACGTGCTTTGTAAGTGGGAAAACCTGCAAAATCGGCAGTGTATCAAATACTTGTTCTCCCACTGTAGTGTGTCTTTTCGTGGGCCGGGTAATAAATTGCATTATGTTGAATTGTTCCCCGTTTCGCTGCGTCCTTTCCTTCGTTTGAATCTCCATCTTGCTCCACGTAAAGGGTTCGTAGTGGGCTTAATACGCCCGATAATTAATCTGAACCGTCGAGGCCGACGATAACACCGCTCGGTTATCCCGATAGTACGGAACGGGCCGCCCAAGCGGCTCGCGTCCGGAGTCGACCTGCGGCGAGGTGCGATCGCCCGTTTACCATCCGCGTGGGTACTTAGGTAGGTCGAGTTTGGCGAACAACCCTATACCCACGCGGGTGGCCGTTGGCACGATCGTGGTGAGGCCGAAAGGCCCACCCGTGACTAGCTCCCGGCGTTAGTCCGGAGGGTCACGACAGATTGTCCGTCCGGTGGGCGACGTGCCGCGATTCGAGTCACGTGGCTGTTCGCACGCCGGCGGGCGCGAAATCGCAACAATATGAACCCAGCTCACAGAAAACAAGACACAGCCTTGATAGTTCGACCAAAGTAAATTATCAGCAACCAAAGTGCTTCTCTTTTGATCAACCAGGTCTCATGCATAAAGTAAGAACAGACAATATTGATGCTCGTGTTGAAGACTGTGCATCAAAACTCTATTATTCCAAGCTCATGGCAAAGTTAGCATTGTCAGATCTGCATGCACTAGATGCACAATGTCATATAAATTGTCTGGTTGATGTATGCTAACATCAAGATGAAGAGTGGTTATTCCACTTCCAGTGAAGTATCTGCTGAGGCTGTGGCTTTGGCAGAGTTGGTGGCATATATCAATGAAGAGTCAGAAGAAATACAAGCCCCCATGTTTAAACTGTCTCATTTAGCCAAAATGTATGATGCTGGACCCAACAGATGAGTTACGATTCAAAATCATCATCAAAAGCGAACTCAACCAGGGTCAAAGTAAAACTGTTGGAATTGGTCCATAGTTTGAAAGATGTTTCCACAGGGAAGGGAAGTGTTGTTGGCTTATCATAAGATATCAGGGAAGCTTTGAAGTATGCTTGTGACAATAGCGACGACTCAGATGCCATGGTAGGGACACGGATAGGTTACATGGCTTATTTTCAAAGCAGCAAATATAGGAGGAAGAGGATATGATGCAGAAACCAAGCTGTTGAATGATGGGCGCTCCATGTATTCCTACAATAATTACTGTTGTATGTCATCTCATTTGGCCCTAGAGGGGTATCGACTAACTGACTCAATTACGAATGTTCTAGGCAGTCTTCTGGTTGCCATGAGTTGCCATTTCATCAAGCAGTAGTGTTGAAAGTGAATGCTTTCCAAAGTGAATTTTTCACAATTTCTGAAGGTGTTATATTTTTCTTTCCATGGTAGTGAGTCAGATGTCGATGCTTTGTGATTGTTTTGTCTATGTCTGTTGTGGTGTTCTGGTGGGTGCCGATACCTGGCGATTGGCTATCAGTATTCTAGTCAGGAATCGTTATTAAACATGTTATTTTGGTCATAAAATTCATCATCCTTACTTTATCGTGGAATTTCCGCCATTTTGAATATTCAATGAAGTCAGCTGATATCAAATCATAATATTTATAATGCTGGATAACCATTTTTCAAGAAAATCTATACTTTCTTTCGGATTATGTGATGTACAACTTCATTATATTTTTGACGACTTGAATGATCATCTAGGACTGTAGTGACTGAGACACCAATTTCTTTCCAAAAAAACTGGCTTCAGAATCTTTTTCAAAATTTGGCCCAAATTTCATTATTATTTTTATTATTATTGTATTTTTGTTAGCTCGCCTGTTCGAAGAACAGAGAGCTATAGCGATACCCCGGCGTGAGCGTCAGCAGAGCGTGAGCGTGAAAATGTAAAGTTTTTGGTGCAAGTTATTTTTTCCTTTCTAATGTTTTTATCTACCACACTATTTTTTATACGTATAATGTGATATTATGTGATACCAGCGTATTATGTGATACCCGTCGTCCGTCTGTCTGTCCGTCCGTCCGTCTGTTCCTGTCTGCACTCCAACTCCCAAAGTTTTCAACTTTCACGTTTCATATTTGGTACATAGGTACAGACTGGTATATGTACATTACATCCCACAAATGGAAAACTTTGTACCTGCCCGCTACAAATTTGACCCAAATTGTATCGTTACTTGAGATGCAAATGGTGGGATTATTTCATCTGGTTTAACTCATCCCATTATGGGGGATTTTTCCGACAATTTATGCTGGTTGTAATACCACAGAAGCTACTCCCAGTAAATATTATGCATTGTAGAGTCAATTGTGAGAATCACAGATCAGTGCTGAATTAGTTTACACCTGTAGTGATTTTTAGGATTACCATGGAATTCCTTTAATGAATGTTAAAGGAAACCAGAGTCCATTCCAGAAAGGGTTTCAAGTCTTACTCCAAGACGCTTATAATCCAATGGATCTGAGCAGACAGGATAGCTTTGTATTCGTGTTTTTTGGATGACATCTAAATCTGCAGCCACATTTCATGAAGCGAATGATCACCGGGACTTCATGGCACTCGAGTCGATTAAAACAATTGCCTTAGTTTTACGCAGCCAAGATCGGAAATGGCAGATACATCCTTCCAGGCATTTTTCAGGATGAATCCTCCGATACAACATTTCAATATATGCACTTTTGCAGTCTTCAGGATGCCCGGGTCTCGCCCAAGCCAGGACCCATCACAAGGGATGAAGCGGGGCAGCCATCGCTCACTTCCTGTGGTTGCTCATCATGGTCACTGCTCAAAACAGGGGAGAAAACAAAAAACAATGCAAAAAATCAAATAAGTTAATAATCATAATGTTGCATAACATTCCTTATTGTGTGTCGTTGGCGTAGTATTATGAAGAAAGAAGAAGAGGAAGAAAGGCGAAGAAGAAAAAGAAGGAATTGGTACAGTGCGATGTTAACACTTATTACGTCTGTCCAATTCTCAATGGACCAATTGTGTTGTTAGTATGACTATGTTAAGGTATGTCGAGATTGAAAACGTTTGTGCTAAAATTGCGAGTAAACCTATAATAAAAAACGGAGTTCCGATTACTCTTCAGCCTCCAACTTTGTAATAACAACTTTATACTCACCCGCATTCCAGTACGATCGTCGAGAAAGATCTTAAGGTTTTGTGAATATGGAGAGGGATGACTCTTAGTTTTTTGTTTGTTTTTTTTCTTCTTTCTTTGTAGCAGTTATTCGAAAATATATACATTTTACCTTGAAAACCCAAAATGGTCCACACAAGATCCCGGGATTACGTTTGGCATCACGGATATGACTATGGCAAGATAAAAGAAGCAAACGGTGACGAGAATTCTCAAATACATTTATTTTCTCTTCCATTTCATCCCACTCCCTCTTCTCATCTCTACACTCCATTCTGCAATCACAGGTTTCCATATCCTTCACGTCGTTTTTCCCAATCAAGTCTTGCACCACCTAGTGTACACTTATCGAAGGATATAGGTATAGGTATGCTGGCTGTGAAATTTTGATTATTCTTTTTTTGTAACTAAAATGTGGCTCATACAAAAAAGCAAGAAACCAAAATGAGGTTCAGACAAAATCATGGAATCCAAAATAATGGGGACTATTATCAGACTGTTATCGAGGGAATGAAAGTTTAACTGCCATCCTTTTCTGGATGAATAGTTCTGAAAAAGGAGACACTCTGCGAGGTAAAAGAAAAAAAAATTGAAGTACTAGACATGCTTAAAATGGACAGGCCTCACAGCAGAGATGGCTTTATGACTGAGCGGCGTTACTGGTAACGGCACGAAAGTACAGCGCACACTGAATGTGTCATCATGTTGTAGAAAATAATAGTGATAACAAGAAACATCTCACAAACTCAACAGCACTGGTGCCAAATAAGTTCCAGACTGTAGGACATTGATCACAGGTGCAGCTCCACGTGTGGCAAAAGACGTGTGCCAAGATCTGCACCCTGTACTTCGCATCACACCAAACCCATGCAATCACAAAGCATCTTCCTCTTTACAGGGTTATGCTACATCATGTCACCCATGCGAAGGTCATTACAGTTTCAATAAAGGCATTTGGCATGACACTTTTCAACTGAACGGCCTGGTAGAGCACAACCTCCATCAAGCTGAACAGTTTATGTTTTGTAATCCCGCCGATAGGCCAGATTCTCGATCCAGACCTGAACTCAAAATCTAATCAGCTTGTTCTTGTCACATAATCAACTTATCCACCAAGTTTTGGTTAATACCTCATCCACCACCTCTTGAATATCGTGGTATTATATAGTTTTTGGGCCCTATCTCTCAATGGTGAAGAATCACTGAAAAACATAGAAGGGCACTCGGTAGAGCACGTACCTCCGCCCACGCAATGCCTTGATCCACGAGAACATATCGGGCCAATACATTTTTGAAATATCGTGCTAGATATCTTTTTGGCCCTTTCTCTCCAATGGTGAAGATCACTTTTAAAAAATTATAGTAGTCCGGATCCGAATCCGGAACTTTCACCAAATTTCATCAGTTCGTCCTTGCCCACACTCAACCTGTCACAAAAATTTCATCCGGATCAATGCCACGAGACCTTTTGAGGATATGCCTGCACACAAACAGGACAGACAAGAGGAGTGAAAACATGGACCCTCCTTACACCTTTTGGTGGTGGAGGTAGTGGTGTGTAAAAAAATATTCTTTTCATATCCAGATGTATCAGATCGTGGCGACAAAACGAATCAGGAGTGTGGTCTATTGTCACACACTCAACAGTATGTCACCAAATCTGTCCATTTTTGAGATTTCCTGTGACAGAACAGACAAGACGAGGGTCGAAAAACAAAAACTCCGTCCACCATATTAGCGAATTTTGAAAATGCACTCGCCTCTGCACTGCATCACATCACATACGTGCGCATTTCTGGAAGCTCGCAATGAAAAGAAACGATTCCTCATATTTCCTCTTTGGATTCATCTTTGGGTTGAAACAATTCTACTTTAGAGCTAATCGGCAAATTTAAAGTCTTTTTGTTATTCATTGTAAAGCTGTTTTTACCTCTGCCACCAATTGCGGAAAAAAACAAACAAACTATGCCCAATAAGAACCGCAAGCCTAACAAGACAGGCAAACAATCTTCTGGCATTCTGGACCACATGGTAAAGCTCATCACCGCTTCACTCATTGGTCTTGTCTTTCTGAGATACACTTGTGTTTGCCTCAATGTCAGTGTCTCTCCAGAAAGTCTGCAGACACCGGCCAGCACGATACTCGACTTGTGGTGATTATCGAATTCACTTTGTTGCATTTCTCCAGCGTGTGAAATGGTGCGCCATTCTAACTTTGGAAGTGAGGTTGGCCACGAGGAATTCAGCGATATGCCACTTTACAATAAACTTGTGCCGATTTTAACATGAATCTGGAAGCCAGGTTCCAGGTTAAAAATCTTATGCTCTAAGCGGAGCCACCATCTAGGAAACTGCTCTACTGACATCATACGCTTAATGGTTGCCAGATCTAAAACAGGCAAAACATGACTTCTTAACCCATAGATATAACACAGTCGTGCCAAAAATATTGGCCCCTTGCCACTTTTTTCAATTATTGCACCATTTCTTCCAGAAAATGTTTGAAATTAAAAAAATCTTGGTAATCCACATAAATGTATTTTCTTTGGTCTTCCAGTGGAACAAAACAAAAAACTTGAATTAATTCCTAAATATGTTTTATTCAAGCAGAAATCCTAAAATGGCCCGGACAATATGATTGGCCCTGTGAGTAAAATTGTAAGAAATTAATTTAGAATTCAAGCAGATTCTCCTTACTTTGGAATTTGAACTCACCTGTGGTGAGTTGCAGGTGCCTGCAATATTAAAAATCAACTCATTTCTCCAGTGTTGAATATAGAAAAGGAGTCATTCTGCTGTTTTGTGTCACTGTGTGTACCACAAATGGCATGGAGAAAAGAGGAAAACCAGTAGAATTGTCTGAGGAGGTCAGACACAAGAATGTAGCCAAGCATGGTCACTCTCAAGGCCTGCAAAGTCATCTCCAGAGACCTTGAATGTTCCTGTGTCCACCGTACGCAATGCTATCAGGAAGTTTAAGGCCCATGGCACTGTAGCCAACTCCCTGGATGTGGCCACAAGAGAAAAAAACTTGATCAAAGATCTGACCAAACAGATTCAAGCTGACCTTCAACACAAAGTACGACAGTTTCAGCTCACAACCATCCGTGCCAACGTCAAGAAGGGGATTCTATGGCAGGAAGACCCCAGGGGAGGACCCCACTGCTGAGAGAGAGATAACAAAGCCCGACGGGAAGTTTGCCAAACACACCTGAACAACCCAAAATCCTTCTGGGAGAATGTCCTGTGGACAGATGAGACCAAATTAGAGATTTTTTGATTAAAGCACATCATCTCTATGTTTACAGAAAAACAACTTGAAGCCTTCAAAAGAAAAGAATACCTTCCCTTACAGTCAAACATGGAGGTTCAGTGATGTTTTGGTGGGTTGCTGTGCTGCTTTCTCGCCTGGGTGCCTTGAATGTGTGCATGGCTCATGAAGTCAGGAGATTACCAAGGCATTTTGTGGAGCGCAATGTTCAACCCAGTGTCAGAAAGCTGGTGTTCTCCGTCAAAGGTTCATGGGTCTATTGCAAACAGGACAATGACTCAAACACAATTCAAAAAATTACCCCCCGTGTGGGTGACGGTCATCTCTATAATACCACAAGTGCTCAATGTTCAGTTCATGGTAACGCGAAACAGTCCAAAAACTAACCGTTTTAGATTGAAATAGTTCACAGAGATACACTAGGATAATACTACTAATGACATAATTAATAAATATGTAATGTTCATTTAGTACCCGGATTAACACATCAGAATCACCCAGTAAAGTGCAATAAGTGTTTTCCGGTCCGTCCACTCTCTGGGGACATTTCACTTCCGGTTTTGCTAGAAAAAAAACGAAAAAAAAATAGGGCTTAGCTCTCGGAATTATGATAATCCTGTAGATTATTCTTTCATGATTATAATGCAAACTTTTCAGAATGAAAATTGCGTCAGTATTTATAGAGAAATTGAGGTTTGAAAATCTGTTAGAGCTAGCAAATTCAGTAATTATTAATTCCACAGAAGTTTTCGTGACACTTTGCACAAAGTAACATGTCAGGTATGAAAAACATTGTATGCAGATTCATTATATTAATCAATTAAATTTATGGAATGTACTCATTTGATATATTTAATCAGGAAACCCGAAGCATGCTAGCATAATTTTATTCACTTATCCCCTCATCCGGGATCCGTGGCCTCGCCCCACAGCCTGCAGCCCGATGTCCGCCGGTGATTATGTTAGATATCGACACGATCGAGAGGAGCCTGCGAATTTATCCCTGCTGATTGGCACTGAATTGATGCAATCGTTCGGCCAGATATTCGTTGTCAAGATGTTGCGTGATGAAATCACCAATACAGTCCACTTCAAATTTATACCGCCACATACTTCTTTAAACAATCACCTTCGCCCCAGAACCACAGTCAATCTGACCACGCTGGCCACTGCTCAGACGCCCATGACCGGACATTGCGCAGTTCTACTACGCAGTTTGGGTTTAAAGATTGACTCGCATTTTTGGCGCGCGCGCACAAATTATATTTTGAAAATAAATGCCGAGGTTTACATTTCGGCGTTTTGAACTTTGCACCTTCGGCGGAAAATGTATAAATATAAAAAGGCTAAAAATGTGTTTTATAGCGAAACGAAGTGAGCTTAATACTTAAACGCGTGCACGTGAGAGAATAGGAATAACAACAACACAACAACAACAACAACAACACAATAGCCCTGGCTATTTCGAATCCGTGTCGTTACCGTATGACTTTTTGCTTCCGGTTGTTGTTAAAACGCTGTGCGGTGTATTAAACACGATTGGGTTTTAATTTCTATCTTGTGAATATTTACTTAACGCGTGCACATGAGGGGAATAGGAAACAACAAAAACAACACAATACCTTGGCAATAGTGAATCCGCGTGTCATTGGCTATGACCATTTTGCTTCCGTTTTTTGTTTTGTTGCTGTTTTTTTTTTGTTTCCGGTTTTGTTTTCATGGGGAATGAGCCATGCCGGGAGATCATGGACCGGAAGTGTTTATTTATTTATTCAATTATTTTTTTTCCCAAAGTTAATTTTATACTTCCGAAGGTGATTTTTTCATTGACAGGAAGTGTTTATTTAGTTATTTAACATTACCGGAGTGATTTTTGAAACTCTTTCCGGAAACTTTTAATTTCTTTTATTCTTGACCAGAAGTGATTAGTTTTATTTATTTATTTTATCAATTTATTTTTCCCCCAAAGGTAATTATAAAGATATTCTCCGCATCATCAAAAATATTTTTTTATGTGATTACATTATTGTTCGCTGATCCCGAATCCAGGCCGAAGTAACCGGAAATTGCATCAAAATCATCACTGTGCGGCGCTTACACGTACCACGGTATCGTGGCAAGTATACAGTTCGTGCGAACAAGTTTTATGTAAAGTCAGAGCGAATGTAAGAAGAATTCTACGTTCACTTCTAGGCTTTGCCTATTCCAATTATTTACATTTCATTTCTCCTTCCTTCCTTCTTTGCGATCGCATCGGCGTTAGGCCATCTTCCAGATCACGTGACGATTTTTTTTTTTTTCCCAAACGGGGGGGAAGGAAAAATTCAAAAATCTTCTGTTAGATACAGATAATATTTTTTACTATCATAATCAATAAACAGTTCGAATATCTTGTAGAATGGCAGACTTAGATAGGTTTTTGAAAATGCGATTTTTATAAACTTACGTGACCTCGTCCCTGACCATGAACCCGGACAAAAGTTATATCGTGTTGCAACACTCATCGACCTCTACCACATACTATGTTTCATCAAGATCGGAAAGGAAAATTATTGGACGGACGTACGGACGGACGGATACAGATGTTACGGACGGAACGGACATTTTGGTCCGGCTTATTAGGTCATCTCGTAGAGATGACCTAAAAACACAGGAATGGTTTTCAACACAAATGCTGGACCCGTTCTGGAAGTGGCCAGCATGAGTCCAGATCTTAAATCCCATTGAACCACCTGATGGGGAGATGTGAACACAGCAGTTGGGAGAAAGCACCCTTCAAATCTGGGAGAACTGGAAGCAGTGCACAGAATAGTAGCCAAACTGCAGTAGAGAGGTGTAGGAAGCTCCTTTCATGGCTATAGGAAGTGCTTGACTGCAGTTATTTTGTCCAAAGGCTGTGTTACCAAATATCAAAGTCTCGGGTGGTCAATTAATCTCATCAATACCATTTCTTTTTATTTTCTGATTTAAAGGAATATTAAGTTCTGAATCAAAAACAAAGTTCTGTTATATTAACAGTGATATAAGGAATTGTGAGAAATAAATACTTTTTTTTGTCAATTTAACTTATTTTTAGAGAATTGCAAAAATTATTTTGGAAAAAGTGCAGGTGCCATTTTTTGGCACGACTATATATCGTCTACAAACCACACACATTACATTCTCAAATTTATACGCCATTTTTAAGTTACTTATTGCTTGCCCCTCGTATTATCTCCAACAAGTGCCTACGAATCTGGAAATTTCGATAGGATTTACCTCCTAATGGTCAATGTCCAACAAAATTCGCAATGCACATCTCATTTTGCACATTGCAAAAACGCACATGTAACGCAAGTACCACATACCACTTTCATTTGCAGAAATCGCCGCGAAATATGGGCTCCAGTGTAACTGTGGGTTACAACACATACACAACAAAGGATATCAATCACATTCTGGCTTTGAGAATGCTATCAGCACAAACAACATATTGTGACGTTTGGTGGAATGCTACCCCGGGGGAAGGGCATACCTACTTACACTCGGAGAACGGTTATTTCATTAGTTTATGTGTAATAGACCTTAGCCCCTTGTGTAGGGTTTGGCGGGACATGCAGAGAGGTTTGTTTGTTATCCCGTGTGGTCTTCCCCCCCCCACCCCCTCTTACTACTTTCAATTCCACCATCGTCCATTCCAACAATCCCCTCCCTCCTTGCTTCAATTCCCCAATAATCCCCTTCATCAAACCTTAATTCATAACCCCTCTTTATCCCTTCAGTTCTTTCTTTCAACAACGCAGGTTTATTCTCGTTCCTTTGGTGCGTCTATCTTCCTCAACCACTCGAATGCCACTCATTTTATTAATTATTTACCATCAACCACCCATCGCTCATGGTAAAACAACTGATCCTCTGACCAGCATCAATTTCATTCCCCGCATTCTTCCTTTCTTGCATTTCACCACGTTTTGTGGCCACAAAGCACGACGCTTTGTTTGCATTTGTGGTGGGGCACGGGCACTTCTCACATGCATTTTTTTTTTGTAACGCAGGACATTTTGCATCTCACTGAAAGGCCAGATCTGCATCCGGACCTCAACTAAAATGTAATCGGCTGTTTTTTGTCATCCACACAACTCAGTCCACCAAGTTGTCATAATTTCCGTCCCCAACTTTTTAAAATTACATGACACACACACACAACACACACACACAACACACACACACACACACACACACACACTCTGTCCCCTTTTGGTGGCAGAATAAAAAAAATAGAAAAAAAATAACAGATGAAATGTTCAGTAAAATCCAAATCACTTACTCTTCACATCCTCCAACAATGCCAAGCGACCTGCCTGCCTTTGTGCTTTTTGGTGTTAGGTGTCGGGATTATCAGCTTTTACCTGTCGCATCAAAGGCTCCATTGTACCTGCACCATAATAAACATGAGTTGGAAAGACAACGATCATCAAAGATAAAATCCCTTTTCTGCAAATAACATCATCTTGGTGCACACACTTTTTAGTACTAGAATTGGTTACGGTTTGCGAGAAATTTTCCAAAGATGAGGCGGACAATAACATATTGTTATTTAGATTACAATGTGTGCAAGGAAACAATAAATAGTGGTCTTATTTAGAGTACACAGCTGGCTATATGCCTATAATTGTTCAAATTGTATAAAAGCATTCAAATTTGGTGGAGTTGTATTTTAGGCCCTACCTTCATTTTGCTAGACCCAGGATGGAAATATAATTCAAAGCTGGAAGTACGTGGTTCACCTTTTAACCTTTACTGTCAATACCAAACTTAATAAGCTGTCGGGACACACACACACACCTTGGGGTTTTCCTTCCATTAGTGTACGTATGTGCCTCGTGGTGCGAACCAGCACATTCTCTAACAACTGGCATCCAAGCTTTGCTTCACGAGTCTGAACACGTACCAGTTGGCACCACTCGATATGGATTTGGTCAGTTGGTGGTCTGTGACTCTGAGTGGCATTAACAGTATCACTATTAACAGCGTAACATTCTTTTTCCAAACTTGCGTTTCAAATAAACAGATACAAAGTCAAATGAGGAAGTTCACCATTCACATACCATGTCCAACTCCCGATTCTTCGCGTGGGTTTTTCTGCCAGGTGTCTATGTTTTGCCGGTTCAAACTCCCACGTGTTCACCTCGTCATCCGGGCTGTAGAAACCATTGAGTCGGATCGCTCGCCCATCGTGTCTGTCTGTCCCCTCTCTCTCTGATTCAAGAGCTCAAAGGGAATTATTTCTCGATACACAATCTTAATGAGTTTTAATCAACTTGATTATTAATCGGCTCCACATGTTAACAAACCACCTCGGACATTAACACCTCGTTAACTATTCACGGTTAAATTCAAAGCACGGGGTCGATCGAAACACACGGGTCGTCACAAGTCACCCATCTCTCTACACCTTCGCTCTCGGGGTTGGATAAAGTTAACACAGAACAATTCCGCGTGCTTCCAGCAAAATGCAATTCTGTCGTACTAGAAGTTTTCGTCTGAGAACATTCCAGCATCCTCACGAATCTTCACAGGCAGTTTACAGTGCAATACTGCCATCTACAGTCAAATTAGCTCATTACATCAGCAGTTTTATATTACATTTACCGATCTGTGCTAAATGAAACTTTAACATGTTGTACGCCAATTTTAATCGTTCACTTTCAGGCATTTACTAATGCTTACAATACCACAAACATCAGCTTTTAACTGACAACAAAGCCCCACCTTTTGAAAAATATTATTGCAGTACTTTTTTTTTTAATAAGGCAAGTTAAAAATTAGAGTGCAACACAACCCCAAAAAAACAAAAAAAAAAACAATCGCATCGAATCATACAATCAGCTCCCACATTATCGGAGCCCTTCCATGGCTTGAATACAGAACCGCTAGTTCTGTCGCGAACCGTCCACCACATGTATCTTCGCACTGTCAATCTTACACTCTGTATGTGTGACAGGGGCTGATGATCAGTCTGTATGATGACTCTCGTCGTTAGATGTAGTCTGGAATTTCTTTAACAGCAACACGATAGCGAGACATTCATGTTGTTATCGCGGAGTTGTTCCTTTCCCGTCAGTGGACCCTTTTAGTGAGGTCAGTAGGGGCAACAACTCATCTGCGTAGTTTGTTATGAACCTCCATATTAGTACCCGCCAACCCAGAATTATCTCGGAATCTAACATTGTTCGGTCATTTCTGGGGGCATTTCTGACGCAGTGTGAGTTTCTGTTCTCCATCTGTAGCTGACCCTTTCCCACTTCAGTTGTTCCCACAAAAACTCCAGCGTGTGAAATCCAATGCAACACTTGGAGGCCGAAGAGTTCAACCGGCCTTCCCTGATCCTCTCAAAAAGTTGCCGCAGTGTTTATGACATGCCTTCCCATCTGACTGTTTGCTCAGTATGTTATCCACGTAAGTGGTCGTATGTTACGTTAATTGTGCAGCATCTTCCTCATCATGCGATGAAAGTTTGCCGCTGAGTTTTCCAAGCCCAAATGCATCTTCTTAAATTGGTAGCAGCCTCTGAGCTTATGAATGCTGTCTTTTCCTTAAACTTCCTCCATAGGAATCGCACAGTTAGCCCTTGCTTCAGGGTCGATCTTGGTAAAGTAACCGATTCTCGCTTCAGAAGCTTTGCCACGATAGGTTCAGGGTTCCTCATGGAATTGTGTTCAAATTTGTGACGAGTTCAATCTCCAAAAGGTCAATGCAGAAAACGGTTGGATCCATCCTTTTTTCTCACGATCACCACCGGTGAGTTGTAGGCTGCATTTGATGGTTTCCATGATTATCAGCTTCAACAAAGCTTCCACTCCTCTTTGATCAAGCTTGCATTAGCATACGCATTTTTTGCGCTGCCATGACTCTGATGCCTCGTTGTGTGGTCTCAATTCTTATGCTCCTCCAGGTTGCGTGTCACCAATTAAATATTCATAAACAGTCTTGACTGTGGAAACACTGACTGTGGAAAAATAAACATTGACTGTGGAATCATAGGGGCAAAAAATTCTACTCCGAAGCCCAAATTATAGCTTCTTATTGCCAATAATAATTTTCATTGGTATTCTTCTTGCAATTTTTCATTGTATTCTCCCGCGGTGAGGCTGAGTCTGTGCGCCTCTATCTCTCTCACCGCAGACAGGTCAGGTCGTGGGCTTTCTGTTCTTTGACCATCTCCTCTCCGGTCTCGCCCCACCCCTGCTCTATCTGCGATATGTTGCCCCCCCCCTCCATATTTCCGCAGGGCGCTCAAGGTCCGCAGCAAACCCCTTCTGGTAAAACTACCAGATCATGAATCATTGCACACCTTCCACTTTTCAATCTCCATTTTCCCCATCCTTTGGGAAGAAACCTCCACTCTCCTTTAATCCCATTCTTCCCCAGGTTCTTCAATAACGCTGTCTTCCACACCACTCTTATCTATCCTCATCCAACACCTCCATCTTTACCCCGTTATACCTCACCCAAACTGCATCAGCGTACACAGTCCCTTCCAAGAATAATAGCTACTCTCTGCAGCTTAGCTTGCCGTATCAAGAAGAAGAAGAAGAAGAATCCACCCAAAACCCACTCCTTCAAATTCCCTGCTTCTGCCCGAGTTTCCCTGTCGTGTAAGGTCCTGAATCCCCTGTAATGCCTCTTGTATACCCCATGTTCCGCCCCATCCTCTCTCCCTTCACAGATTCCTAAGTCTCTTGCTTCCCCAGTTTTGTCCTTCTCTCCCACCCCTCGTTCCTGTCCCACCAGTTGTGAGTGGTGTTAGCTTCTCATACGAGCCTCGACAATGTATACCAGAGTTGGTTCAAGCCACCCAATGCTCGCCTGTTATAAATTTATCGTTTTTTAAAAGACTCGTCTAATAATTAATATTTTTTATACAGCATTGCAGTGAAGTCTGATCCAAATTAATTTCAAAGCAATATATGTATTGTATATTGTATCAGTAACAAGAGCGCATATGTGGCACAATATACGCCCGAAAAGAAGGTATATACAGAATTGTGCTACTACATGGAAAACAGCATCCTGGTTGCCATGGCAACCACTTTAGATGACGAACGTATGTCACGACACACCGTCTCCACAGTCTGTACCATGTACCGTGAAAGTTTAAAACTTTTGGAGTTAAGTGTGGACAGGAACGGATGGAAAACAGCATCCTGGTTGCCATGGCAACCACTTTAGATGACGACGTTGCAAGACACACCGTCTTCCACAGTCTGTACCTATGTACCAAATATAAACGTGAAAGTTGAAACTTTTGGATTAGAGTCGGGACAGGAACGATGGAAAACGCATCCTGGTTGCCATGGCAACCACTTTAGATGACGAACGTATGTCGCCACACACCGTCTCTACAGTCCTGTACCTATGTACCAAATATGAAACGTGAAAGTTGAAAACTTTGGGAGTTAGAGTGCAGACAGGAACGGATGGAAAACAGCATCTGGTTGCCATGGCAACCACTTTAGATGACGAACGTATGTCGACACACCTCTCCACAGTCTGTACCTATACCAAATATGAACGTGAGAGTTGAAAACTTTTGGAGTAGAGTACGGACAGGAACGGATGGAAACAGCATCCTGGTTGCCATGGCAACCACTTTAGATGCCGAACATATGTCGCGACACACACTCTCCACAGTCTGTACCAATATTGAAACGTGAAGGTTGAAAACTTTGGAGTTGGAGTGCGGACAGGAACGGATGGGAAACAGCATCCTGGTTGCCATGGCAACACTTTAGATGACGAGTGTATGTCGCGACACACCGTCTCCACAGTTGACCATTATACCAAATATGAAACGTGAAAGTTGAAAACTTTGGGAGTTAGAGTGCGGAGAGGAACGGATGACGGACGGACGGACAGACAGACAGACAGACACACAGATGGACGGACGTAGGCGACCGGTATCACATTATACGCCCCGATATATATATCGGGCGTATAAAAAAATAGTGTGGTAGATAAATACATTAGAAAGGAAAAATAACTTGCACCAAAAATTTTAACATTTTCACGCTCACGCTGACGCTCACGCCGGGGGTATCGCTATAGCTCTCTGTTCTTCAACAGGCGAGCTAGAAATGGTGGAAGAGAGATGGTGAAAAATAAAATGGCGGAAGGGAGACGGTGAAATAAAAATGGTGGGAAGGGAGATGGTAAAAATACCAGTGGTGTCAAAGCCACCCAATGCTCGCCTGTTTACACATTTATCGTTTTTCGTTTTAAAAGACTAGTCTAATAATATTTTTTTAAAGCATTGCAGTGGTCGATCCAAATGATTTTTAAAGCAATATATGTATTTGTATATTGTAATCATTAAACAAAAGGTCCACACGAGGATTCAAACTCACAGAAGGGGCGAAACTTTCTCGCTGCAAAAAGTCAACAAAGGCTTTCTGAGTAGGAAATGCCGATGGCCCGAACTAGAAGACGAACTTGAAGACTGGGTTAACCACAGACAGTGGATGGTTGGGTGTTTCCACTGTTCAGATTAGACTCAAAGCAAGATCGAATCACTTTTTGTGTGCTAATTTTCGGGACGTTTTTGCGCTTGGTTTTTTTGTGCAATATTTGAGGCTTATAAAACCAGTGCGCTTGTGTGTGCTTAAATTCCACATTTTTTTATTTATTTAGGGATCGGCTTATATAACGATGCGCTTCAATGGTCCGAATTTATGGTATTGCCTTGCCATTGAGAAATGATCTAAAAGAAAATTAAAAACCAGTTGTGTTCAAAGCCACCAATGCTCGCCCTGTTTAAACATTTATCGTTTTAAGACTAGTCTAATAATTAATATTTTTTATAAAGCATTGCAGTGAAGTCTGATCCAAATAATTTTAAGCAATATATGTATTTGTTATTGTAATCAGTAACAGAGAGCGCAAGTTGAGCACAATATACGCCCGAAACAGAAGGTATTATACAGAATTGTGCTACGACATGGAAAACAGCATCCTGGTTGCCATGGCAACCACTTTAGATGACGAACGTATGTCACGACACACCGTCTCCACAGTCTGTTACCATATGTACCAAAATATGAAACGTGAAAGTTGAAAACTTTGGGAGTTAGTGTACGGACAGGAACAGATGGAAACAGCATCCTGGTTGCCCATGGGCAACCACTTTAGATGACGAACGTATGTCGCGGCACACCATCTCCACAGTCTGTACCTATGTACCAAATATGAAACGTGAAAGTTGAAAACTTTGGGAGTTAGTGTACGGACAGAACAGATGGAAACAGCATCCTGGTTGCCATGGCAAGCACTTTAGATGACGAACGTATGTCGCGACACACGTCTCCACAGTCTGTACCTATGTACCAAATATGAAACGTGAAAGTTGAAAACTTTGGGAGTTAGTGTGCGGACAGGAACGGATGGAAAACAGCATCCTGGTTGCCATGGCAACCACTTTAGATGACGAACGTATGTCACGACACACCGTCTCCACAGTCTGTACCGATTGTACCTATGTACCAAATATGAGACGTGAAAGTTGAAAACTTTGGGAGTTAGAGTGCGGACAGGAACGGACGGACGGACTCGGTCTGACAGACAGAGCGGACGGACGGACAGACGACCGGTATCACATAAACGCCCCGATATATATATATATATATATATATATAGATAGGATATATATATCGGACGTATAAAATAGTGTGGTAGATAAAAACATTAGAAAGGAAAAATAACTTGCACCCAAAAACTTTAACATTGTTCACGCTGGACGCTAACCGCTGACGCTCACGGCATGACGCTCATGCGGCGTATCGCTATAGCTCTCTGTCTTCGAACAGGCGAGCTAAAAAAAGTAATATGTAGTGTTGGGAGTTAGAGTGCGGACAGGACGGATGGAAAACAGCATCCTGGTTGCCATGGCAAACCACTTTAGATGACGAACGTATGTCACGACACACCGTACTGTACCTATGTACCAAATATGAAACGTGAAAGTTGAAAACTTTGGGAGTTAGAGTGCGGACAGGGACGGATGGAAAAACAGCATCCTGGTTGCCATGGCAACCAACTTTAAGATGACGAACGTATGTGGCGACACACCGTCTCCACAGTTCTGTACCTATGTACCAAATATTGAAACGTGAGTTGAAAACTTTGGGAGTTAATGTGCGGACAGAACGGATGGAAACAGCATCCTGGTTGCCATGGCAACCACTTTAGATGACGAACGTATGTCACGACACACCGTCTGTACCTACTGTACCAAATATGAAACGTGAAAGTTGAAAACTTTGGGAGTTATAGTGCGACAGGAACGAAGGAAAACAGCATCCTGGTTGCCATGGCAACCACTTTAGATGACGAACGTATGTCGCGACACACCGTCTCAACAGTCTGTACCTATGTACCAAATATGAAACGTGAAAGTTGAAAACTTTGGGAGTTAGTGTGCGGACAGGAACGGGATGAAAACAGCATCCTGGTTGCCATGGCAACCACTTTAGATGACGAACGTATGTTGCGGCACACCGTCTCCACAGTCTGTACCTATATACCAAATATGAAACGTGAAAGTTGAAACTTTGGGAGTTAGAGTGCGGACAGGAACGGATGGAAAACAGCAGCCTGGTTGCCATGGCAACCACTTTAGATGATGAACGTATGTCGCGACACACCGTCTCCACAGTCTGTACCTATGTACGAAATATGAAACGTGAAAGTTGAAAACTTTGGGAGTTAGAGTGCGGACAGGAACGACGGACGGACTCGGTCTGACAGACAGACAGAAGACGGACGGACAGACAGACGACCGGTATCACATAATACGCCCGATATATATATCGGACGTATAAAAAATAGTGTGGTAGATAACAACATTAGAAAGGAAAAAAATAACTTGCACCAAAAACTTTAACATTTTCACGCTCACGCTGACGCTGACGCTGACGCTCATGCCGGGGTTATCGCTATAGCTCTCTGTTCTTCGAACAGGCGAGCTAAAAAGTAATATGTTAGTGTTGGGAGTTTAGAGTACGGACAGGAACGGATGGAAAACAGCATCCTGGTTGCCATGGCAACCACTTTAGATGACGAACGTATGTCACGACACACCGTTCTCACAGTCTGCACCTATGTACCAAATATGAAACGTGAAAGTTGAAAACTTTGGAGTTTAGAGTGCGGACAGGACGGATGGAAAACAGCATCCTGGTTGCCATGGCAACCACTTTAGATGACGAACGTATGTCACGACACACCGTCTCCACAGTCTGTACCTATGTACAAATATGAAACGTGAAAGTTGAAAAACTTTGGGAGTTAGTGTTGCGGACAGGAACGGATGGAAAACAGCATCCTGGTTGCCATGGCAACCACTTTAGATGACGAACGTATGTCACGACACACCGTCTTCACAGTCTGCACCTATGTACCAAATATGAAACGTGAAAGTTGAAAACTTTGGGAGTTAGAGAGTGCGGACAGGAACGGATGGAAAACAGCATCCTGGTTGCCATGGCAACCACTTTAGATGACGAATGTATGTCACGACACACCGTCTCCACAGTCTGTACCTATGTACCAAATATGAAACGTGAAAGTTGAAAACTTTGGGAGTTAGTGTGCGGACAGGAACAGATGGAAAACAGCATCCTGGTTGCCATGGCAAGCACTTTAGATGACGAACGTATGTCGGGCACACCATCTCCACAGTCTGTACCTATGTACCCAAATATGAAAACGTGAAAGTTGAAAACTTTTGGAGTTATAGTGCGGACATGAACGGATGGAAAACAGCATCCTGGTTGCCATGGCAACCACTTTAATGACGAACATATGTCGCGACACACCGTCTCCACAGTCTGTAAACTATGTACCAAATATGAAACGTGAAAGTTGAAAACTTTGGGAGTTAGTGTGCGGACAGTAACGGATGGAAAACAGCCTCCTGGTTGCCATGGCAACCACTTTAGATGACGAACGTATATCATGACACACCGTCTCCACAGTCTGTACCTATTGCACCAAATATGAAATGTGAAAGTTGAAAACTTTGGGAGTTAGATAGCGACAGGAACGGATGGAAAACAGCATCTTGGTTGCCATGGCAACCACTTTAGATGACGAACGTATGTCGCGACACACCGTCTCCACA
>CM068954.1:135428463-135439473 GCA_035128595.1 Eptatretus atami | reverse complement strand
GGCAACCAGGATGCTGTTTTCCATCCGTTCCTGTCCGCACTCTAACTCCCAACACTACATATTACTTTTTTTAGCTCGCCTGTTCGAAGAACAGAGAGCTATAGCGATACCGCCGGCATGAGCGTCAGCGTGAGCGTCAGCGTTAGCGTGAGCGTGAAAATTGTTAAAGTTTTTGTGCAAGTTATTTTTTCCTTTCTAAGTTTTTATCTACCACACTATTTTTATACGTCCGATATATATCTATCATATATATCTATCTTATATAATATTATATATATATATCGGGGCGTATTATGTGATACCGGTCGTCTGTCCGTCCGTCCGCCGTCTGTCTGTCTATCTGTCTGTCAGACCGAGTCCGTCCGTCCGTTCCTGTCCGCACTCTAACTCCCAAAGTTTTCAACTTTCACGTCTCATATTTGGTACATAGGTACACTGGTACAGACTGTGGAGACGGTGTGTCGTGACATACGTTCGTCATCTAAAGTGGTTGCCATGGCAACCAGGATGCTGTTTTCCATCCGTTCCTGTCCGCACACTAACTCCCAAAGTTTTCAACTTTCACGTTTCATATTTGGTACATAGGTACAGACTGTGGAGACGGTGTGTCGCGACATACTTTCGTCATCTAAAGTGGTTGCCATGGCAACCAGATGCTGTTTTCCATCTGTTCCTGTCCTACACTAACTCCCAAAGTTTTCAACTTTCAGTTTCATATTTGGTACATAGGTACAGACTGTGGAGATGGTGTCCCGCGACATACGTTCGTCATCTAAAGTGGTTGCCATGGCAACCAGGATGCTGTTTTCCATCTGTTCCTGTCCGTACACTAACTCCCAAAGTTTTCAACTTTCACGTTTCATATTTGGTACATAGGTACAGACTGTGGAGACGGTGTCGTGACATACGTTCGTCATCTAAAGTGGTTGCCATGGCAACCAGGATGCTGTTTCCATGTCGTAGCACAATTCTGTAATACCTTCTTGTTCGGGCGTATATTGTGCTCACTTGCGCTCTTGTTACTGATTACAATATACAAATACATATATTGCTTTAAAATTATTTGGATCAGACTTCACTGCAATGCTTTATAAAAAATATTAATTATTAGACTAGTCTTTAAAACGATAAATGTTTAAACAGGGCGAGCATTGGGTGGCTTTGACACCAACTCTGGTTTTAATTTTCTTTTAGATGCATTTCTCATGGCAAGCAAGTACCATAAAACGGACCATTGAGCGCATCGTTATATAAGCCGCATCCCCTAAATAAATAAAAAATGTGAATTTAAGCACACACAAGCCGCACTTGTTTATAAGCCTCAAATATTGCACAAAAAAACCAAGCGCAAAAACGTCGAAAATTAGCCACAAAAAGTGATCGATCTTGCTTTGAGTCTAATCTGAACAGTGGAAACACCCCAACCATCCACTGTCTGTTGTTAACCCAGTCTTCAAGTTCGTCTTCTAGTTCGGGCCATCGGCATTTCCTACCTCAGAAAGCCTTTGTTGACTTTTTGCAGCGAGAAAGTTCGCCCCTCTGTGAGTTTTGAATTCCTCGTGTGACCTTTTGTTTAATGATTACAATATACAAATACATATATTGCTTTAAAATCATTTGGATCAGACCACTGCAATGCTTTATAAAAAATATTATTAGACTAGTCTTTTTAAAAACGAAAAACGATAAATGTGTAAACAGGCGAGCATTGGGTGCTTTGACACCACTGGTATTTTTACCATCTCCCTTCCCACCATTTTATTTCACCGTCCCCTTCCCGCCATTTTATTTTCACCATCTCCCTTCCCACCATTTTATTTTACCATCTCCCTTCCCACCTTTTAGCTCGCCTGTTTGAAGAACAGAGAGCTATACGATACCCCCGGCGTGACGTCAGCGTCAGCTGAGCGTGAAAATGTTAAAATTTTTGGTGCAAGTTATTTTTTCCTTTCTAATGTATTTATCTACCACACTATTTTTTATACGCCCGATATATATATATCGGGCGTATAATGTGAACCGGTCGTCCATACGTCCTCCATCTGTGTGTCTGTCTGTTGTCTGTCTGTCCTCCGTCCGTCCATCCGTCCTCTCCGCACTCTAACTCCAAATTTCAACTTTCACGTTCATATTTGACATAGGTCAGACTGTGGAGACGGTTGTAGCTACATATGTTCGTCATCTAAAGTGGTGCCATGGCAACCAGGATGTTGTTTTCCATCTGTCCTTCCGCACTCTAACTCCCAAATTTTCAATTCACGTTTCATATTGGTATATAGGTACAGACTGTGGAGACGTGTGTCGCCGACATACACTCGTCATCTAAAATGGTTGCCATGGCAACCAGGATGCTTTCCATCCGTTCCTGTCCGCACTCCAACTCCCAAAGTTTTCAACCTTCACGTTTCATATTTGTACAGACTGTGGAGAGGTGTGTCGCGACATATGTTCGGCATCTAAAGTGGTTGCCATGGCAACCAGGATGCTGTTTTCCATCCGTTCCTGTCCGTACTCTAACTCCAAAAGTTTTCAATCTCACGTTTCATATTTGGTATATAGGTACAGACTGGGAGACGGTGTGTCGTGACATACGTTCGTCATCTAAAGTGGTTGCCATGGCAACCAGGATGCTGTTTTCCATCCGTTCCTGTCTGCACTCTAACTCCCAAAGTTTTCAACTTTCACGTTTCATATTTGGTACATAGGTACAGACTGTAGAGACGGTGTGTGCGACATACGTTCGTCATCTAAAGTGGTTGCCATGGCAACCAGGATGCTGTTTTCCATCAGTTCCTGTCCGCACTCTAATCACAAATTTTCAACTTTCACGTTTCATATTTGGTACATAGGTACAGACTGTGGAGACGGTGTGTCTTGACATACGGTCGTCATCTAAGTGGTTGCCATGGCAACCAGGATGCTGTTTTCCATCCGTTCCTGTCCCACTCTAACTCCAAAAGTTTAAACTTTCACGGTACATAGGTACAGACTGTGGAGACGGTGTGTCGTGACATACGTTCGTCATCTAAAGTGGTTGCCATGGCAACCAGGATGCGTTTCCATGTAGTAGCACAATTCTGTATATACCTTCTTTTTCGGCGTATATTGTGCTCACTTGCGCTCTGTTACTGATTACAATATACAAATACATATATTGCTTTGAAATTATTTGGATCAGACTTCACTGCAATGCTTTATAAAAAATATTAATTATTAGACGAGCTTGTAAACACGATAAATTTATAAACAGGCGAGCATTGGGTGGCTTTGACACCAACTCTGGTATACATTGTCGAGGCTCGTATGAGAGCTAACACACAACTCACAAGTGGGACAGGAGACGAGGGGTGGGAGAGGGAAGGACAAAACTGGGGAACAGAGACATTAGGAGATCTGTGGAAGGGAGAGGGATGGGGCGGGGAACATGGGGTATACAAGATGGGCATTACAGGGACTTTCAGGACCTTACACGACAGGGAACTTTCGGGCAGGAAGGCAGGGAATTTGAAGGAGGTGGGTTTTGGGTGGATTCTTCTTCTTCTTCTTCTTGCATACGGCAGCTCAGCTGCAGGAGTAGCTATTATTTCTTGGAAGCGCGACTGTGTCGCTGATGCAGTGTTGGGGTGGATTAACGGGGGTAGAAAAGATGGAGGTGTTGGATGGAGGAAGATAAGAGGTGGTGGTGAACAGCTGTTTTGAAGACCTGGAGGGAAGAATGGGATTAAAGAGAGTGGGAGTTTATTCCCAAGGTGGGGAAAATGAGAATGAAGAGTGAAGGTGTGCAATGATTCATGATTTGGTAGTTTTACCAGAAGGGGTTTGCTGGCGGACCTTGAGCGCCCTGCGGAAATATGGAGGGGGGGGGCAACATATCGCAGATAGAGCAGGGGTGGGCGAGACCGGAGAGGAGATGGTCAAAGACAGAAAGCCCACCGACCTGACCTGTCTGCGGTGAGAGAGATAGAGGCGCAAAGACTCAGCCTCACCGCGGGAGATACCAATGAAAAATTGGCAAGAAGAATACCAATGAAAATTATTATTGGCAATAAGAAGCTATAATTTGGCTTCGGAGTAGATTTTTGCCCCTATGATTCCACAGTCAATTTGTTTATTTTTCCACAGTCAAGTGTTTCCACAGTCAAGACCTGTTTATGAATATTTATTGTGACACCAACCTGGAGGAGCATAAGATTGAGACCACCACAAACGAGGCAGTCAGAGTCATGCAGCGCCAAATGCCGTATGCTATGCAAGCTGTGATCAAAGAGGAAGTGGAAGCTTTGTTGGAAGCTGATATCATGGAACCATCAAAAGCAGCCTACAACTCACCGGTGGTGATCGTGAGAAAAAAGGATGGATCCAACCGTTTCTGCATTGACTTTTGGAGATTGAACTCGGTCACAAATTTTGACACAATCCATGAGGAACCCTGAACCTATCGTGGCAAAGCTGGAGCGAGATCGGTACTTTACCAAGATCGACCTGAGCAAGGGCTACTGTTCGATTCCTATGGAGGAAGTCTTAAAGGAAAAGACAGCATTCATAAGCTCAGATGGCTGCTACCAATTTAAGAAGATGCTATTTGGCTTGGAAAACTCAGCGGCAACTTTCAATCGCATGATGAGGAAGATGCTGCACAATTTACGTAACATCGACCACTACGTGGATAACATACTGACGCAAACAGTCAGATGGGAAGGCCATGTCAAAACACTGCGGCAACTTTTTGAGAGGATCAGGGAAGCCGGTTTGACTCTTCGGCCTCCCAAGTGTTGCATTGGATTTCACACGCTGGAGTTTGTGGGACACTGAGTGGGAAAGGGTCAGCTACAGATGGAGGAACAGAAACTCACCTGCGTCAGAAATGCCCCAGAAATGACGAACAAATGTTAGATTCGATAATTCCTGGGCTTGGCGGGGTACTATAGGAGGTTCATACCAAACTACGCAGATGAAGTTGTGCCCCTCACTGACCTCACTAAAAAGGGTCTCACTGACCGGGAAAGGAACGACTCCGCGATACAACATGAATGTCTCGCTATCGTGTTTGCTGTTAAGAAATTCCAGAACTACATCTACAGACGAGAGTTCATCATACAGACTGATCATCAGCCCCTGTCACACATACAGAAGTGTAAGATTGACAGTGCGAAGATAATGTGGTGGACGTTGTTCCGACAGAACTAGCGGTTCTGTATTCAAGCCATGAAGGGCTCCGATAATGTGGGAGCTGATTGTATGATTCGATTGCGATTGTTTGTTTTTTTGGGGTTGTGTTGCACTCTAATTTTAACTGCCTTATTAAAAAAAAAAAGTACTTGCAATAATATTTTTCAAAAGGTGGGGCTTTTGTTTGTCAGTTAAAAGCTAGATGTTGTGGTATTTGTAAGCATTAGTAAATGCCTGAAAGTGAACGATTAAAATTGGCGGTTACATGTTATAAGTTTCATTTAGCACAGATCGGTAAATTGTAATATAAACTGCTTGATGTAATGAGCTAATTTTGACTGTAGATGGCAGTATTGCACTGTAAACTGCCTGGTGAGATTCGTGAAGATGCTGGAATGTTCTCAGACGAAACTTCTAGTACAGACTAGAATTGCATTTGCTGGAAGGCACGGGATTGTTCTGTGTTACTTTATAAACCCTCGAGAGCGAGGTGTAGAGAGATGGGTGACTTGTGACGAGCCGTGTGTTTCGATCGACCCCGTGCTTGATTTAACCGTGAATAGTTAACGAGGTGTTAATGTCCCGAGTGGTTGTTAACATGTGGAGCCGATAATAATCAAGTTGATTAAAACTCATTAAGATTGTGTATCGAGAAATAATTCCTTTGAGCTCTTGAATCAGAGAGAGAGGGACAGACAGACAGATGGGCGAGCGATCAGACTCAATGGTTCGACAGCCCCGGATGACGAGGTGAACACGTGTGAGTTGAACCGGCAAAACATAGACACTGGGCAGAAATAACCCAACGCGAGAATCGGAGTTGGACATGGTATGTGATGGTGAACTTCCTCATTTGACTTTGTATCTGTTTATTTGAAACGCAAGTTTGAAAAAGAATGTTACGCTGTTAATGTGATCACTGTAATGCCACTCAGAAGTCACAGACACCAACTGACAAAGATCCATTCGAGTGGTAGCCAACTGGTACGTTCGTTCAGACTCGTGAAGCTCAAAGCTTGGATTGCAGTTGTTAGAGAATGTGCTGGGTTCGGCACCACGAGCAACATACGTACACTAAATGGAAGGAAAACCCCAAGGTGTGTGTGTGTGTACCTCCGACAGCTTATTAAGTTGGTATTGACAGTAAAGGTTAAAAGGTGAACCACGTACTTCCAGCCTTTGAAATTATATTTCACCTGGGCTCTAGCTAAAATGAAAGGTAGGGCCTAAAATACAACTCCACCAAATTTGATGCTTTTATCACAATTTGAACAATTATAGGCATATAGCCAGCTTGTGTACTCTAAAATAAGACACTATTTATTGTTTTCCTTGCACACATTGTAATCTTAATAACAATATGTATTGTCCGCTCATTCTTTGAAAATTTCTCGGCCAAACCGTAACCCAATTCTAGTACCTAAAAGTGTGTGCCACCAAGATGATGTTATTTGCAGAAAAGGGATTTTATCTTTGAATGATCGTTTGTCTTTCCAACTCATGTTATTATGTGCAGGTACAATGGAGCCTTTGATGCAGACGGTAAAGCTGATAATCCCACCCCTAACACCAGAAAAGCACAAAGGCCAGGCAGGTCGCATTGGCATTGTTGGAGGATGTGAAGAGTAAGTGATGTTGGAATTTTACTGAACATTTCATCTGTTTTTCTATTTTTTTTACTTCTGCCACCAAAGGGGACAGAGTGTGTGTGTGTGTGTGTGTGTGTGTGTGTGTGTGTGTGTGTGTGTGTGTGTCATGATATTTTAAAAAGTTGGGGACGGATTATGACAACTTGGTGGATGAGTTGTGTGGATGACAAAAAACAGCCGATTACATTTTAGTTGAGGTCCGGATGCAGATCTGGCCTTTCAGTGAGATGCAAAATGTCTGCGTTACAAAAAAAATGCATGTGAGAAGTGCCGTGCCCCACCACAAATGCAACAAAGCGTCGTGCTTTGTGCCACAAACGTGTGAAATGCAAGAAGGAAGAATGCGGGGAATGAAATTCGATGCTGGTCCAGAGGATCAATTGTTTACAATGAGCGATGGGTGGTTGATGGTAAATAATAATAGAATGAGTGCATTCGAGTGGTGAGGAAGATAGACGCACCAAAGGACGAGAATAAACCTGCGTTGTTGAAAGAAAGACTGAAGGGATGAAAGAGGGGTTATTGAATTAAGGTTTGATGAAGGGGATTATTGGGGAATTGAGAAAGGCAGGGAGGGGATTGTTGGAATGGACCGATGGTGGATTGAAAGTAGTAGAGGGGGTGGGGGGGGGAAGACCACACAGGGGATATACAAACAAACCTCTCTGCATGTCCCGCCAAACCCTTACACAAGGGGCTAAGGTCTATCTACACATAAACTAATGAAATAACTCGTTCTCCGATGTGTATATGTATGTATGCCCTCCCCCGGGGGTACATTTCCAAAACCGTCACAATATGTTGTTTGTGCTGATGCATTCTCAAAGCCAGATGTGATTGATATCCTTTGTTGTGTATGTGTGTACCCACAGTTACACTGGAGCTCCATATTTCGCGGCGATTTCTGCAATGAAAGTGGTATGTGGTACTTGCGTTACAATGTGCTTTTTGCAATGTGCAAAATGAGATGTGCATTGCGAATTTTGTTGGACATTGACCATTAGGAGGTAAATCATATCGAATTTCCAGATTCGTAGCACTTGTGGAGATATACGAGGGGCAAAGCAATAAGTAACCTTAAAATGGCGATATAAATTTGAGAATGTAATGTGTGTGGTTGTAGACGATATATAGTCGTGGCCAAAAATATTGGCACCCTTGCACTTTTTTCAAATAATTTGCAATTCTCTAAAAATAAGTTTAAATTGACAAAAAAAAGTATTTAGTCTCCACAATTCCTTATATCACTGTTAATATTACAGAACCTTTGTTTTTGATTCAGAACTTAATATATCCTTTTAAATCAGAAAATAAAAAGAAATGGTATTGATGAGATTATTGACACCCGAGACTTGATATTTGGTAACACAGCCTTTGGACAAAATAACTGCAGTCAAGCACTTCCTATAGCCATGAAGGAGCTTCCTACACCTCTCTACTGGCAGTTTGGCCTACTATTCTTGTGCAAACTGCTCCAGTTCTCCCAGATTTGAAGGGTGCTTTCTCCCAACTGCTGTGTTCACATCTCCCCACAGGTGTTCAATGGGATTTAGATCTGGACTCATTGCTGGCCACTTCAGAACGGTCCAGCATTTTGTGTTGAACCATTCCTGTGTTTTTAGGTCATCTCTACCGAGATGACCTAATAAAGCCGGACCAAATGTCCGTCCGTCCGTACATCTGTACGTCCGTCCGTCCGTACGTCCGTCAATAATTTTTCTTTCCGATCTTGATGAAACATAGTATGTGGGTAGAGGTCGATGAGTGTTGCACAACGATATAACTTTTGTCCGGGTTCATGGTCAGGGACGAGGTCACGTAAGTTATAAAAATCGCATTTTCAAAACCTATCTAGTCTGCCATTCTACAAGATATTCGGCAACTGTTTATTGATTATGATAGTAAAAAATATTATCTTGTATCTAACCGACAGATTTTTGAATTTCCTTCCCGTTTGATCGTCACGTGATCTGGAAGATGGCCAACGCCGATGCGATTCGCAAAGAAGGAAGGAAGGAGAAATGAAATGTAAATAATATGGAATAGGCAAAGCCTAGAAGTGAACGTAGAATTCTTCTTACATTCGCTTCTGACTTTACATAAAACTTGTTCACAACTGTATACTTGCCAACGATACCGTGGTACGTGTAAGCGCCGCACAGCTGATGATTTTGACGCAATTTCCGGTTACTTCGGCCTGGATTCGGGATCAGCGAACAAATAATGTAAATCACGATTAAAAAATATTTTTGATGATGCGGAGATATCTTTATTAAAATTACTTTGGGGGAAAAATAATTGATAAAATAAATAAATAAACTATCACTTCTGGTCAAGAATAAAAGAAATTAAAAGTTCCGGAAAGAGTTTCAAAATCACTCCCGGTAATGTTAAATACTAAATAAACACTTCCTGTCATGAAAAAAATCACCTTCGGAAGTATAAAATTAACTTTGGGAAAAAAATAATTGAATAAATAAATAAACACTTCCGGTCATGATCTCCCGGCATGCATCATTCCCCATGAAAAAAACCGGAAACAAAAAAAAAACAGCAACAAAACAAAAAACGGAAGCAAAATGGTCATAGCCAATGACACGGATTCACAATTGCCAAGGTATTGTGTTGTTTTTGTTGTTTCCTATTCCCTCATGTGCACGCGTTAAGTAATATTCACAAGATAGAAATAAAACCCAATCGTGTTTATACACCGCACAGCGTTTAACAACAACCGGAAGCAAAAAGTCATAGGTAACGACACGGATTCGAAATAGCCAGGGCTATTGTGTTGTTGTTGTTGTTGTTGTGTTGTTGTTATTCCTATTCTCTCACGTGCACGCGTTAAGTATTAAGCTCACTTCGTTCGCTATAAAACACATTTTTAGCCTTTTATATTTATACATTTTCCGCCGAAGGTGCAAAAGTTTCAAAACCCGAAATGTAAACCTCGGCATTTATTTTCAAAATATAATTTTGTGCGCGCGCGCCAAAATGCCGAGTCATCTTTAACCAAACTGCGTAGTAGAACTGCGCAATAGTCCGGTCATGGCGTCTGAGCAGTGGCCAGCGTGGTTCAGATTGACTGTGGTTTCTGGGCGAAGGTGATTGTTAAGAAGTATGTCGGCGGTATAAATTTGAGTGACTGTATTGGTGATTTCATCACGCAACATCTTGACAACGAATATTCTGGCCGAACGATTGCATCAATTCAGTGCATCAGCAGGATAATTCGCAGGCTCCTCTCGATCGTGTCGATATCTAACATAATCACCGGCGGACATCGGGCTGCAGGCTGTGGGGCGAGGCCACGGATCCCGGATGAGGGGATAAGTGATAAATTATGCTACATGCTTCGGGCTTTCTGATTAATATATCAATGAGTACATTCCATAATTAATTGATTAATAATTAATGAATCTGGCATACAAAATGTTTTTTCATACCTGACATGTTACTTTGTGCAGTGTCACGAAACTTCTGTGGAATTAATAATTATGAATTTGCTAGCTCTAACGATTTTCAAACCTCAATTTCTCTATAAATACTTGACCAATTTTCATTCTGAAAGTTGCATTATAATCAGTGAAGAATAATCTACAGGATTATCATAATCTCCGAGAGCTAAGCTATTTTTTCGTTTTTTTCTACAACCGGAAGTGAAATGTCCCCAGAGAGTGGACGGACCGGAAAACCACTTATTGCACTTACTGGTGATTCTGATGTGTTAATCCGGGTACTAAATGAACATTACATATTTATTAATTATGTCATTAGTAGTATTATCCTAGTGTATCTCTGTGAACTATTTCAATCTAAACGGTTAGTTTGGACTGTTTCGCGGTTACCTGAACTGAACATTGAGCACTTGTGGTATTATAGAGATGACCGTCACCCCCACACGGGGGTAATTTTTTGAATTGTGTTTGGAGTCATTGTCCTGTTGCAAAGACCCATGACCTTTGACGGAGACCCAGCTTTCTGACACTGGGTTGAACATTGCGCTCCAACATGCCTTGGTAATCTCCTGACTTCATGATGCCATGCACACATTCAAGGCACCCAGTGCGAGAAGCAGCACAGCAACCCCAAAACATCACTGAACCTCCATGTTTGACTGTAAGGGAAGGTGTTCTTTTCTTTGAAGGCTTCAGTTTGTTTTCTGTAAACATAGAGATGATGTGCTTTATCAAAA
>CM068954.1:135366516-135382936 GCA_035128595.1 Eptatretus atami | reverse complement strand
AAAGAATTGTGGAGACAAAATACTTTTGTCAATTTCAACTTATTTTTAGAGAAAATTGTGAGTTGTTTGAAAAAAGTGAAAGGGTGCCAATATTGTTGGCCACACCTGTAGGGCCAAAAACAACATACACCAGGATATCTCAAAAAGTTGTCAATGGATTCAGACGAAACTTGGTGGATGAGTTGGTTAGGTGACAAGAACAAGCCGATTTAAATTTTCGTTCAGGTCTGAATCCAGATCCGGCCCATCAGTGGGATACAAAACGTAAACCAATCACCCGGCAGATGTGTGCGCTCTTCCAAATACCCTTCTAGTTTAGTTTTGTTTCGATTGTGGAGAAACACTAATCTTAGGTTGCCAATTTGGCATTCCCATCGGAGCTTATCGCTCACGATTATGGGATCTCAGGTTAAAATCACATACAGTGTGTTCATTTCTATCGCATATCCAATGTTCATGTAAAAGTATACCTATGTGTCTTAATTGCCTTTATTCTTTGTGTGCTATAAATAAACAACTTTGCATAATACAAAGTCATCTTACCCTCAATTTCTTCATATTCTCCTTGAAGTCCTCTTCAAATTTCTTTGTCAATGTATTAGGGGTGATGCCAAGCTGCAGGAAATACAGGAATGTATTTTTTATATCCCTGTGTCAACAATGTTGTACATATCTATTAACCTGCAAGCGTGAAATGCAAAGTGGGGTTAAGGAATTGGTTCACTCTGTCTGTCTGTCTACTTATGTCCATTCTATATTTTGGACACTGTAGAACATGAATCAGAACACAAACTTGCAGTTTATCAAAACTCTGGTTCTAAATTGTTTCAGTCTGTCTGCTTGTCTGGCAATCAATAATGTGGTGTAAAAGACGGTGCGCACCAATGACGGTAAATTTCCAAAAGTTTTTTTTTATAATTTTTCTCCAACCTTTAAAAAAAAATTTTTATTTCAAATGAATTATATACTTGAACACCGGAGAACACAAATCACCTTGTTGGCACTTTCAAAAACCTCCAGTTTCGTCATACTTGGACAAAATATTACGCCATCTCAACCAATCAAATTTATGGCTCGCACTCCCAGCATTGGGGAATATCGAGGTTCAGACAAAATGGCGGCTCATAGGAAATATACATCATGCTTGGAATTGCAAAGCAAGAGTTGAAAAGACCCTTCCCATGTCCTTTTTCTCAAGACTGTGGGGTAAGGTGTTCTATTAACTCTAGTTTGGTCTCAAATGTATCCCAACCATGGCAATCTGGTCTTTTGATTGGCATTCCACCGTCATGTTCATTGTATTCTGCAGAACATTGGGCCAGTTAGGAAACATTCATGGTTTAATTCACAAGTTTATTCAATTTCTATGAAAGTGGCACTGTCACTCGATTCTGGGTGACAGGCTCAATACAATGAACTCTTGTATTGTAATCTGGTGAATGCAGGTTCAAATTCAAAACCAACTGGATCAGCAAGGCAAACTACGTTGTGTATCCTTTCCCGTGAGCCAATGCATTGGTGGCCGTACAGTCACGCCCCAACAAGAACTATTCAACCTGCCAGTTAATGCGTAAGATTGATGGGTCGGCACCATTATCACTACAGTACTGTACTTTGTTCCAAATGTTGGTAGATTATATAATCAGGTGTAATTTTGCACTTTTCATCCTTTTGAGCAAGATCAAGTTCAGTGGCGGATTGGGCTCCATTGACTCCAGCCTTCAGACGGCATTCCAAGATGTCCCAGAAAATCCACACTATTCCTTCTTTTTGAATTTGGTGGCCAGATTAACACAATGTTGAACCATCTCTTCCTTATCCTGGTTATTCCTTCAGGTTTCTCCCTCCACACCCCCACCAACTGCGACAGAAATGATTGATCGATTTTGATGCTGCTTTGTCACATCATGGCATCATGGTATGAAGACAAGGTCACAAAAAAGCCCAAAATAAAATATATATAATGTGCAAGATGGCATCAGTACGAGTGACATTCTTACCTCCTGGCTTCGCTTGATGATCTTGTCGTCGATGTCTGTAATTACCATTGCCATGACAACGTTGATTCCAAAAATATGCATCATAATTCGTCGAATAATGTCGAACCGCATATATGTACTGCAAATACAACACGTCTGCATAAGTGAAACTTGAATAAAGGTAGGTGGTTCTTAACAACACTTGTATTCATGCAAACCATCCCTTGAAGAGTTGAGAAAAGATTCTCAAAAATCCTTCGACGGGGTAGCGAGGATCACATGGGTTTGCCTCCAGCAAGTTGTCAAATGGTGCCACCCGATGACTCGATTACATTTTAAAAGCAGTCTTTCAAACCCATAATACTGGGCCAAGAATTTATATGGTGCTTCAGTCAGTGTACAAGGTGCCTTGGAATTAGTCTTACCATGACCAACGTGGTATACGGGCATCAAGGGATAACCTCGAGGAATATACACACACGCATTTGAACTGTCTAGCCTGAGTTTGAATCCAGACCCAGCTATAAACTCACCATGGTTTTACATACAGTGTGAGGCATCGATGTGTGCGACATCCATTGGAAGGACATTCGGCTGGAAGATCCATGTGCCAGCACCGGTCATTGATGGAAATTTGGGGTCCCATTCATTTGTCGTGAAAATTTGGCGTGTTATCACCAGCACTCACAACAAATTGCTAACTTCTGCCTAAACTTCTGGTAGCAAGTGGTCTAGTCTTCTTAGAGTTTAATCTTGAAGTTTGACAGATGTTGTTTTCTGGCTCTCCTGAGAGTGCACACACACTTGCTGTGCACTTTGTGGAATTATTCTGAGATTGCCTTCAGTTGGATTTGCCTTCCAGAAAGAGAAGGCAAATTGTTTCAAGGCAACTCCCTCACTGCAGGATTAATTGTACAATAGGTAGGAATAAGGGTAGAATAAATGAAGACGACATGAGATGGATATGTGCAGGAGAGAGAGAGAGCAGGTTTCTGTGAAATAATTCCCTGGCTGAGTTAATATTAAGGACAGTAGATATGGGAGACGACTCCTGAAGTAATATGGCTGCTTGCAGTCCCTGCCAATCTGCCTGAGTGAGCTGCCAAACTTGCCAGCATTGAAGTAGCTCTGAATATAGCCAGAGAGATGCTGACTCTCACAACCACATGATCAGATGAACAAATTGGTGTAGAGGATGAAGAGGAGACAGCAGGAAAGTTAGTCATTCCCAAGTCTAAAAAGGGAGGATTTGCCATTGACAGAAATCTGAGTCAGCGTTTACAGATCGAGTCAGTTACATGGAGTCACAGAAGTCCTTTGCTGCAGTGCCATCATGGTTGGAGAGGCACCACCAGCCAGCAAGTTGGTACAATGACATTTAAAATCACCACATATGAGAGAGAGTTGAAATGGGTGATTAAAAGTTGGTCCTTGTTGAGACAGAGAGAGAGATAGAGAGATGGAAATGAAGTCGTCACTGTTAGGACGGTAAAACACACAAACAAACTAGAATGGCCACTCGGCAGCGGGGATACCTTCGCCACGCTGATTAGTTTACATTTCATATCCCACTGATAGGCCGGATCTGGATTCGAACTTGAACTAAAATCTAATCAGCTTGTTCTTGTCACCTCACTAACTCATCCACCAAGTTTCGTCATAATCTGTCCATAAGGTTTTCAGATATCATACTATATATAGTTTTGAACCCGATCACTCAACGGTGAAGAATCACTTGAAAAATTCTCAGATCCAGATCCGGATTCGGATCTTCACCAAAATCGAATCATTTTGTCATTGTCACATACCCAAGCTCTCCACCAAATTTTGAACGAATCCGTCCAAACTTTTTGAGATATCCTGTTTACAAACAAACAAACACAGACAGGGGTGAAAACATAAACTCCATCCACCTTCAGTGGCAGAGGTAACAAGGGATGAGAGCGGAGGGTCGCAGCCAATGATACTCCTGGGGGTTGGGAGGTGGAAGAGCAGCACACTGACAGTGAGAAATGCATTTTTTTGTGCATTCAAAGTCAAGGCACATGGAAGAGCTGCAGCAAAGAACAATCAGGATTCAACAGAACAAAAGGAACAGCAGAAAGAGAGAGAGGGGAAACAACAGCAAGGTCGAGGGACAAAATAGACGAATACAGACAAACAAAGGATGTGGCCAAGAATGAGGGGTAGGGGAAGATGCAGGGGGTGGACAAGGTGGATAACTCTCAGGAAGGAAAAACTGGAAATTTGGGGGGAAGGAGGGGGGAGGGGTATTGGTTTAACGAGGGTAGAAAAGATCATGGTTTTGGATTGGGTACGATCTGAGATGGTGGTGAACAGCTGTCTTGAAGACTTGGAGGGAAGAATGAGATTGAAGAGGATGTGGAAATTGGTTCCACTGGCAGGAAAAAGAGGAATGAGTGGAGGTGAGCAGTGATTCTGGAAAACGTAGTTTTGATGAACTGGAAGGAGGTATACGTGAGCTACCATTCAACACATTCAGACCCGGAACCGCAAGTACTTTTTCATCGACTGTGAGCAATGTTACCGTGTGTGTGTGTGTGTGTGTGTGTGTGTGTGTGATGGGTGGGTAATCTTAACGACACCATCGAGTTTCTTGTAATACCGGATTGTATTCATGAACCATCTTGCTTTTTGTATTGCGGTTGTTCATTCGTTTGTATCAAAATTTTGTGCTTACAATTTTATCTTGACATCGCTCCGTGGAACATGCACACCCTGGTAAGACAGCTGCAGCGATATAAACTTCACGTCAGTTCAGCATGCATATTTTCTCCTGCCAAGCATCAATAACTCACTTCAATCTTCAAGGAGTTGTAAGATGGGGCCTTTGCTCAATTTGCCATTTTGTCTTCCTCAGTTTTAGTGGGGGCTGGAGGATGGACTGGAGGTTGGCACATTCGCTCCCAAGATGAATAGCCTGGGTTCGAATCCCAACCCAGCTATAAACTGTCATCCTGGTGATTCACAGGCAGGGTGATTCGTCCCTTGGATGGGCGTGAAACTGGTCGTCGCATCTGCCAGCATTAGTTGGTGGGCATTAAAGTTGCCACGGTATCCTTCGTGAAGAGTTGGCAAGCTATCGCCGGCACCCTGAATAAATTACAAATTCCTGCCCAAACCTACAGAGGGTGTTGCATCAGCAGCACACCATGCCTCAGGAAATGATGCTACCCCGCAGCCTTGTGCTGCATCAGAAAGACTAAGAAGTGTTGTAGGGGGCTGGGAGTGCACTGATAGAGAGCTGAGTATGTGACATAACTCAAATATATCAACAAACTATTCCACCCGCTGGAATTGGATAAGAAAGCCTTCTCCATGAACAGTATTCTGGTTCAGTTAAAGGTGGCGTTTCCTCGTGGAAAGCAGGATTTAGGTGGAAGAAAGCTATACTTAAGCTGGTCCAACAAAGGAATAGTCCTTGGTGTGAACGAGACATCCACACACTCACCATTAAGAAAAGGAGGCAAGCCTGCTCACTCTGCCACTCACTGCTGCAACCAGCTTAAAGATTACCCCCAGCTCCTCAAGATGGCCCCCTTTTACGGCAAGTCGACTTGTATTTTAAACACTTTCTTTCATGGATCTGTTTGTTCATGCATTTTCCGCGGTACATGCTCATTGTCACACAATTCACCATTTTATGTACATTTATATAGAGAGAGGTATGTGCATTATGCTAAGGCCTTACCATGCATGGCCCAAATGAGTGTGATCGTACACTGTCGGACCACAGCTGTACCTGCAAGCACGCACAACAAGGAATTTAAAAATAATACAATTTCAAGCCAAAAATTCAACAAACAAGAAAGAGCAAACGGTGCACTTGCTGTGAATTACAACAGCAGAAAAAACTGGAACGGCACTCGGTAGAGCGCAAACCTCCGCCAGGCTGAACAGTTTACGTTTTGTATCCTACTGATAGGCCGGATTTGGATTCGGACCTGAACTAAAATGTAATCGGCTTGTTCTTGTCACCTAACCAACTCATCCACCAAGTTTTGTCATTACTCGTCCACAACTTTTTGATACGTTATGCTATATATGTTTTTTGGCCCTTTCTCTCATGGTGAAGAATCACTTTAAAAGTTTTTTTAAATTCTCATATCCGGATTCGGATCTTCACCAAAATCGAATAAATTTGTCCTCGTTACACACCCAACCTGTCCACCAAGTTTCGTCCGAATCCGTGCACAACTTTTTGAGATATGTTGCTCACAGGCAGACAAACAGACCGATCGGCATCACAAATCCCCACGTTTCCCACCTAAAGAGCAAAGTTGAAAGATGGCAAAACGTTCCACCAGGAATGACCCGATATCACACTTGGAGTTAAATTTTTCCCCATTTTGACCCCTGTAACTCCAAGTCCCCATCCCCTGGGATACAAACCCGGGGGTGAAATCCCCCCCAAAAAAACTCATGACATTTTTTATGCATCCCCCAATGTTCATTGCATATACTGTACAAAGTTTCATTGAAAAATGTACCTGTAGTTGCATTTTTTGGTATTTGAACTTTTGACCCCATCCCAGGGGGGAGGGGGCAAAACATGACACTTCTCCTGCACCTTGGTGTCATGAGGTGATCATAAATACCAAGTATGGTGAATTTTGCCCAACCGTTTAGGAGGAGATAGCATGACGGACGGACAGACAGACGGAGCCGATTACAATATCCCCTGTGTTTTTTCAAAAAGCGTGGGGATAATAACGCTTTGAGATACCATACATGGGGAGAGGGGGGAGTGGATCTTTACCTTTCTTTCTCCATATTAATGTGTTGTTAATTCATTAGTACTCACTTATCAAACCGCAATTTAGACTAGCCAGGCATATCTTTGTGGTAGCCAACTACCTTCTGAGCTGTCTAGTACCTCAAGAGATTCACATAACATTTTTGAATGCAAAATATTGGCTTATGGAAGAGCAAGGAGACAGAATGAGAAATGCACCATTCTGATTGGGACACATTTGGTTGGGGGGGGGGGGGGAGGGGTCACCAGTTGGATACAAGAAGTAGGTATTGGAAAGAACAAACATGGAAAGAAGAAAGAGAGAGTGAATGGGGAGGAACACTGCAATCTCCACAGCATCTGAAATGCATTCTGCCTGGGAGTAGTTTCACAAAAAAACTCTCTCTCTCTCTCTCACTCATCTGCACCTATCCTACCTACCCTCTCGGTGCTGGTACTGAATCCTATGGTGAGGTAGTTACAGTCAAGAACTTGCTTTGTCAACATGAGAGGCAAACCCAACTGAGGGCAACTGTAGGTCACTCTATGAGACTCGCAACAGGTGTGTGTGTGTGTGTGTATGTGTGTATGTGTGTGTGGTGTGTGTGTGTGTGTTGTGTGTGTGTGTGTGTGTGTTGTGTTGTGTGCGTCCATTCCAGGAAACATCTTTCTTATCATGACCTTACTAATCAACAAGTCTACTTTCTCAAGCCTCAGTGGACAATTGTCAAGTCCACTTCTGGTGTATAGTCCTTCTCTCATCTCATGCTTACCTTAAATGGTCTCATATCAGACTCCAATTGAGACAAGGCAGAATGTGTCAATATCTCATGTACCCAACCCATCCGACTCTGTCCCCACCTTATCCCCCTCATACCCACTATTTTCTGGACTCTGTGCTTCACACCCGAGAATGTAAAGAAAGCCCTGTGCAGGCTCGACTCTTCATCGACGACAGGCTCAGACTGCATCAGCATCCCATGGTCTCAATTCCTTCTTTTGATTCTCCTTTGTTTTACTCTTCAGCCTGTCCTCCTTTGACTGCCACCAATCTGCCTCAAAGTTTACCAATATCACCCACAATCACAAGAAGGGAGAAAAACAGATCCTCTAAACGAGGCCAGCAAGCTTACTTGCAACTACAAGCAATATTTATCATTGCTGGTGATGTCAAGTCTTTCCTCTATAGACTTGTTGCTGCTCCTCTCAAACAATGGTCAGAGATCCGAAATATCAAAGAAGGGAGAGGAATGTTTCTCTGTGGCTTGAGGCACTCCAGCCTCCACTGGGAGAGGAGAAGAGATCCAGCTTCCACTGAGAGAGAGAAGAGAGAGAGAGAGAGAGAGAGAGAGAGAGAGAGAGAGAGAAGAGAGAGAGGAGAGAGAGAGAGAGAGAGAGAGAGAGAGAGAGAGAGAGAGAGAAGAAGGCTCCATTGACAGCACTGCCTTAAGGGGCTGTCACACCTTGACGTTTTAGCCAGCGTATGGCAAGTCTCAACATGTATGTAAAACGCTGGCGTACGCTGAAGTATTGATGTTTTTTTAAGTTTTGGGGTATAATAACGTGTTGGACGTATGCATAACGTATTAGTAACGTACACAGAACGTTTCAATCACATATAGATAACTTATACCAACGAATGCTGAGCGTATTGTCGGCGTTCACAACCTATGCCCAACGATAGTCTAACTTATGCATAGTGCGGCAGCGTATCGCCGACGATCACGTGGCGTAGGCTATTCATGGCTGCGGCTCGACGATTCAAATCATAACCGCACTAGACATCGAAGTGTGAAGCCGCTGTCATACCTTGACGTTTTAGCCAGCGTATGCCGACGTATGAAAAATTTGCCGAACCAAGCTGGCACACGTCGAATACGTTATGGGTAAGTTTTGTATACGTTAAGAGCACGCTGGCATACGTCGTAGTATGCTGGCATACGTCGTAGTACGCTGGCATACGTCGTAGTACGTCGAGAAATTTTCAGCATGTTGAAAATTTCTCGACGTACTCTGCGTATGACACACGTTACGCATACGCTGGCCATTAGTTGTAGGCACGTTACGCGATCGTTGACACACGTTACTCATAAGTCGAAACACGTCGAGGTAATGGTTAGCGTCAGTGTTCCAGACTCCCTGTTTTTTTTTTTTTTTTCTTCGGTATGACGTGATGTTGACACTTCGATTTATAGTGCGCGTTATGATTTAAATCGTTGAGCGGCAGCCTATTAATTTATATTATATTATAACCACACTAGAAATCGAAGTGTCAACATCACCGTCATACTGAAGAAAAAAAAAAAAAAAAAAAAAACAGGGAGTCTGGAACACTGACGCTAACCATTACCTTGACGCGTTTCGACTTATGAGTAACTTACAAGTAACGTGTGTGACGTGTGTCAACGATCGCGTAACGTGCCTACAACTTATGGCCAGCGTTATGCGGAACGTGCGAGTCATACGCTGGCATACGTCCAAAAATTTCAAGCATGGAAAATTTGTCTAACAGCTCGGCGTACTACGACGAATGCCAGCGTACTACGACGTATGCCAGCGTACGACGTATGGCAGCATACTACGACGTATGCCAGCGTGCTCTTAACGTATACAAACTTACCCATAACGTATTCGACGTGTGCCAGCGTTTTAGCCAAATTTTCATACGTCAGGCATACACTGGCTAAATCGTCAAGGTGTGACAGGGCCTTTAACTGAGTGAGTTGAGGAAGTCAGAAAGCTTGGTATTAAGTCGGTCGTGTACGTGCAAGTCGGTCCAAGCAGTTGAAGCTTTTGGAAGGCAGAACAGAATGCAGAATGTGTCAAATGCCCGAGATATGGCCTGGGAGATGGTCCTGACCTGTCGTTTGACATTATCGCCTCCGACTGCCGCTGGGAGAGAAGTAGCAGCACGTCCATAGTTTTTTTCTTTTCTTATTTATTCGTATGCAGGCTGCTTGGCTGCATCATTTTCTGGGGGTGTGGCTGTGCCGCTGACGCAATGCCCCGTTACCAGCACGCTGATACTCATTTTGCCGACCTCGGAAAGATGACAGGCTGAGTCAACCCGCCTGGTGTTAATTCAATGGTTCCGACAGGTGCTTGAACTCAAGACTCTAAGATCTTTGGTCAGCCACCTTAACCGTTAAGCCAACACCAGGCCTACATACATGACAGTCAAACTGATGGTCAGATCTGGCTGTTTGAAAAGAGGAAAATGTTGGAGATAAGGTCGATGCCTTCGACTCATAGAAAACATCACCTTCTGCTCTACAACAACCATGGTTAACTTCAGAGAGACCACCAACAGAACGCCTCAAACGAGAGATCAGAGGAATCTCCATATTAAAATTTAGCTCGCATCAAAACTTTGAAAACGCTGCACAACCCTTTCATGAAACCCTCAAATACGATACCTACTTACAAGGCACGAGTTTACTGCAATTGTGCCAACGCTAACGTTTGCGCTCACACCATGGAACCATTGGAATAGGTATTATTTTGCAGCAATTTACTAACCACCACCAAAGGTGGAAGGATGTATTGTTGCGAATTCGCGCCCGTCGGCGTGTGCGAACGACCACTGACTCGAATCGCGACCGCCTCGCCCACCGGACGGACAATTCAGTCGTGACCCTCCCGCTAACGCCGGGATCCAGTCACGGGTGACCTTTCGGCCTCACCACAACCCAGTCCGCATTCTACCCGCGCGAATAGGGTGAATCGCCGAAAGTCGATATACCTAAGTACCCGCACGGGTAACCTACCGAGGGGTTGTACCTCGCCACAGGCCGACTTCGGACACGATCCGCTAAGCGGCTCGTTTCGGCTAACGGATAACCGAGCGGTGTTATCGTCGCCTTGACGGTTCAGATTAATTATCGGGCGTCCCACGCCCACGACGAACCCTTTACGTGAAACAAGATGGAGACCCAACGAAGGAAGGACGCAGCGAAACGGGGGAAGAATTCAACAAACGCACATTTATTTCACAGACAACACATAGAGCACACATATAGCACGTATTTATAGCAAGTTAAAAACAAAATGCACATATATCAAAATAAAAAAAGAAGCAACAAAAGAAACAGTGACCAGAGCTACAACCGAATTACGCGACACACGGACCACTTACACCAATTCTTACTTCACGAGACACGCGCCACACACACACGTCACGACAAAACCCCAAAAGAAAATGGAAGGCGACTTCCCTTGATGATTGAGTCCTCGGCGACCGTCCTCGCCGTGGTCCGCGAGCTCTCTTGTTGCGAAACCGGGAAGCGAGCAGAGAGAAATCGACGACGAAGCGTCGTGAGCCAGAAAGAACCTCCAAGCCGAAGGAGCAGAGCAGAAACGACGACAAGGAGAAGAGAAAAACCTCTAAGCAGAAGGGAGCAGAGCAGAAAGACGACCAGGAGAAAGAAAAACCTCTAAGCAGCAAGGGAGCAGAGCCAGAACGACGACGCAAGGAGAAGAGAAAAACCTCTAACAGAAGGAAGCAGAGCAGAAACGACGACCAAGGAGAAGAGCAGAAACTCAGCCGCCTCCGCCTCTTATACGCCCGGCGCCCCGCCCCGTTCTCGGCTCCACCTTCCTCGAGGCGCTATCGAGAAGGGGGCTTCCCTCTCATTCCCTCCCACCTCCGGCTTGTGGGCGAGCGAATCTATTCTGGCGCCGGGCCAAGGAAGGAAAAATAGCGGGAAAACGCGAGTCCTCGCTGTGGGGACTTCTCCCTTCCCTTCTCGCCGTTCGACGGTTTGCAACGCGCAAACCGTCGTACGTAGACCGCTGAGGATGGCGTTCGTTGCTGTGGGTAGCGTGTTGAGATGGTGGCGTGGTTGTGAGAGTGGCGTGCTGGCGTTGTTTGAGTCGTGGCTTGGTTGGCGTTGTTGTTGTTGGCGTCGTTGGCGTTGAAGTGTGGTTGGCCGTTGTTGGCGTTGAAGTGTGGTGCGTTCGAAAATAAAGCAGAACAGAAAAACGCCTAACTCAAAGTATCGCAGCCCGAATGAATCACATTAATTCCCTCTAAACAGTGGGTTTGGGCTAACTACACATGTAACTTCAGAAATATATCTCACCTACGGGACCTTTATTGGTGTAATGCGAATTTTCCACAGCCGTAACAGTATGTTTTATGCTGTTTATCTGTCTGTCTGTTTGTGAGCAGGATATCTCAAAAAGTTATGGATAGATTCGGACGAAACTTGGTGGACAAGTTGGGTGCAGTTATGGTGGACAATTTTAGACGGATTCGGATGAAACATGGTGGACAAAGTTAATGGACGATTTGGATGAAACTTGGTGACAGGTTGGTGCAATTATGGTGGACAAGTTATAGATGGATTCGGCCAAAACTTGGTGGACAAGTTGGGTGCAATTATGGTGAACATTATAGATGGATTCGGATGAAACTTGGTGGACAGCGTTGGGTGCAGTTATAGTGGACAAGTTATAGACGGATTCGGATGAAACATGGTGGACAAGTTACGGACGGATCTGGATGAAACTTGGTGGACAGGTGTGGTGCAATTATGGTGGACAAGTTATAGATGGATTCGACAAATTGGTGGACAAGTGAGTGCATTTATAGTGAACATCATAGATGGATTCGGATGAAACTTTGTGGACAGGTTGGGTGCAGTTATGGTGGACAAGTTTAGACAGATTCGACGAAACATGGTGGACAAGTTATGACAGATTCGGATGAACTTGGTGGACAAGTCATGGACAGATTCGGATGAAACTTGGTGGACAGGTTGGGTGCAGTTATAGTGGGACAAGTTATAGACGGATTCGGACGAAACATGGTCGACAAGTTATGGACAGATTCGGATGAAACTTGGTGGACAAGTATGCCGGACAGATTCGGATGAAACTTGGTGAAAGTTATGGACAGATTCGGATGAACTTGGTGGACAGGTTATAGACAGATTCGGTACGAAACATGGTGGACAGTCTATGGACAGATTCGGATGAAACTTGGTGGACAAGTCATGGACAGATTCGGATGAAACTTGGTGGACAAGTATGACAGATCGGATTAAACTGGTGGACAAGTTTCGGACAGATTCAGATGAAACTTGGTTGGACAAGTTAGACTGATTCGGATGAAACTTGGTGGACAAGTTATAGACCGATTCGGATGAAACTTGGTGGACAAGTTATTGACAGATTCGGATGAAACTATGGTGACAAGTTATGGACAGATTCGGATGAAACTTGGTGGACAGGTTGGTGCAATTATGGTGGACAAGTTACATGGATTCGGAAATTGGACAAGTTGAGTGCAATTATGGTGAACATATAGATATTCGGATGAAACTTGGTGGACAAGTTATGGACAGATTCGGATGAAACTTGGTGGACAAGTTATGGACAGATTCGGATGAAACTTGGTGACAAGTTATGGACAGATTCGGATGAAACTTGGTGGACAAGTTACAGACGTTCGATGAAACTTGGTGGACAGGTTGGTGCAATTATGTGGACAAGTTACAGATGGATTCGGACAAAACTGGTGACAAGTTGAGTGCAATATGGTGAACATTTAGATGATTCGGATGAAACTTGGTGGACAGTTATGACAGATTCGGATGAAACTTGGTGGACAAGTTATGGACAGATTCGTATGAACTTGGTGGACAAGTTATGGACAGATTCGGATGAAACTTGTGGACAAGTTATAGACGATTCGGATGAAACTGGTGGACAAGTTATGGACAGATTCGGATGAAACTGGTGGACAAGTTACGGACAGATTCGGATGAAACTGGTGGACAAGTTACAGACGGAGTTCGGATGAAACTGGTGGACAAGTTTATGGACAGATTCGGATGTGAAACTTGGTGGACAAGTTATGGACAGATTCGGATGAAACTTGGTGGACAAGTTATGGACAGATTCGGATGAAACTTGGTGGACAAGTTATGGACAGATTCGCGATGAAACTTGGTGGACAAGTTATGGACAGATTCGGATGAAAACTTGGACAAGTTATGGACAGATTCGGATGAACTTGTGGACAAGTTATGGACAGATTCGGATGAAACTTGGTGGGCAAGTTATTGGACAGATTCGGATGAAACTTGGTGGACAAGTTATGGACAGATTCGGATGAAACTTGGTGGAAGAAGTTATGGACAGATTCGGGTGAAACTTGGGGACAAGTTATGGACAGATTGAATGAAACTTGGTGGACAGGTTATGGACAGATTCGAGGTAAACTTGGTGGACAAGTTATGGACAGATTAGGATGAAATTTGGTGGACAAGTTATGGACAGATTCGGTTTGAAACTTGTTGGACAAGTTATGGACAGATTCGGATTGAAACTAGTGTAGTAGATAGTAGAAAAATCGTGCAAATTATGATACAAGCATCAAATTTGGCATTTCTGTTCTGCAGGGCTCTTCTAATCAAATCTGCCTGATTGGCCATTTGAAAAATCCAAAAAATTTTGAAAAAAATAAAATAAAAACTTCAAATTCTTGGCTGAAATTCTTGAAGCGCAAGTGAACATCCCAGACAGAGAACCAAGGGGAGATGCAGTCATCATTGATGGTCAGCACTTATCAATGCCCTACCTCCACGCATCTTCAAAGATATTTGATGACTATGCTAAAGAAGACATCATCCCAAAGGTGGAATCCTATGGTGCCAGGTACGAGAGGGTGGACGTAGTGTTTGATGTGTACAAGAAGTCAAGTATGAAGTCCGAGGCAAGGCGAAAAGGGGGCAAGGAATCAGAAGAGAGTGACAGGAACCAGTAAGACCCCAAGTAACTGGAGAAGCTTTCTTCGAGATGACAGCAACAAGACTGAGCTGTTTCACTTCCTTGCGGAAAAGATGTGTGAAGCACAGACGACAAGCACAGTCATTGTCACAAAAGGAGAAGATGCCATTAGCAACACAAGGAAGTCACTGGATGCTGTGTCTCCATGTTGTCATGGAAGAAGCTGACACTCGAATAGTTGTACACGCCAGGGATGCAACGACGGATGGTAGCAAGTCCATTATCATTAAGGCTAATGACACGGACGTACTAGTCATAGCAATATCTGTACTGCCATCCTTACAGGAACTAGGTCTTGAGAACATGTGGATTGCCTTTGGCCAAGAGCCAAGCACGATGGATTCCAGTCCATGAGGTAGTTTTCTGCAATAGGCCTGAGAAAGCTAGAGGGATCCCATACTTCCATGTGTTCACTGGATGTGACGTCGTGTCTGCCTTCCGCGTAAAGGGAAGAAAACTGCATGGCAGACTTGGAACGTCTTTGATGTTTCTGAAACATTCACCAATCTCAGCCAGCATCCAACATTGATTCGTGATCTTGTCTTTTTTGAGGTTTTTTTTTTTTTCAAATTTTTCAAAAATTTGGATTTTCAAATGGCCAATCGGGCAGATTTGATTAGAATCCCCTGGAGAACAAATGTGCCAAATTTGATGCTTGTATCATCATTTGCACGATTCCTCTCAAAAATTGCTGTCATCTAGCCCACTAAACTTGGTGGACAAGTTATGGACGGATTCGGATGAAACTTGGTGGACAAGTTAATGGAAATCCCAAGAGAAAACGGACATTTAAATTAGTGATTGAAGACACACGTTTTCAAAATGCACACAATGGTCCGAGTACACCTTATACAGGACACTATGACGGGTAAACAGTTTCATAATAAATGTACTTCGCTCGTTATTTTCGACAAGCAAAGAGAGTTCCGAATTCGGACACATCGTACCAAGTGGCGGTCTTGGGTCGCGCAAGCAGCAGCGGTCGTCGATCTCTGCTCAAACTGTTATGAACCACGATGCCCGTTGGCCATCCCACTGGCTTTACCCACGGTATCCGCGACGTCCTCAGCTTCTCTCCCGAGCCAGCCTGTCCCGCAGACATGGAAGCGGGTCTCCAAGCTCGACACAGACGCTTTGGGAACGACGGTCGCCATGGCAGCATGATGAGGCCTTGCTAATCGAGCCAAAGGTCCCTGCACGCACGAGTTATTGTTCGACATTATTCGTCACGCCGACAGAGAACGCGACACGATGCTTATACACCGCCCTAACCCCTCGGATAAAACTTGTACACTACTTGATGTACATATTATATCGCTAAGTACGCTCGTTGGTACTTTTTTTTTTTCATTAGTAATCAACATTATTTTGCACACACACATGACTTTGTGAGTTCTAAAATCGCTTAACGAGGTCACTACAAATGAAGGAATAAAGTACTGTGCAACAAATGGATCGCAACCATCATTTTTTTTTTTAATCGATGAACGAAAGCACGACGAGTAGAGTCAAGTGTTGAAAAGTGTCGTAAAATCGTCCCCGTGGAGTCCATGAACGTGTGTCGAGCGGAGGATCGACGTTGTTTTAATTATTATTTAAACCTCGCCTCTCTGATTCACATGAAATAACCCTCAAAGAACCTCGTCGATAATGATGTTGAAAAAGTCGACGTTTGTCACAAACACACAAAAAAATCTTTCTTAGTATCATTTAATTTATTATCGCGCATCGGTGGTCCGGAGGGTACGTGCGCTGAATGCAGGCCCGGTTCATGCCTGGACACACGCCAGATTTGTTGTTCAATGTTTACATATTACATACGCGAAACTGCGGGATTTCCTTACTTCGACGTTTCGTACGTTATCCCGTGTCCTCCTTTTTTCTACCTCCC
>CM068954.1:135347394-135358192 GCA_035128595.1 Eptatretus atami | reverse complement strand
GGATTTGGGGTGGATTAGCAGGGGTAGAAAAGATTGTGGTTTTGGATGGGGGAAGACAAGAGATGGTGGTGAACTGCTGTTTTGAACACCTGGAGGGAAGAATGGGATTGAAGAGAGCGTGGGAGTTTGTTCCAAAGGAGGGGTAAAAGAGGAATGAAAGCGTGAAGGTGAGCAGTGATTCTTGATTTTGGCAGTTTTACCAGAATGGGGTTGCTGGCGGACCTTGAGCGCCCTGCGGAAATATGGGTGGGGGGGGGGGGGAAGCAGGGGGGGGCGCGGAGAGGAGACGGTAGCAGACAGAAAGACCAATGACCTGCCTGCGGTGAGAGAGTGAGAGACCCAAAGACTCAGCCTCATCGTGGGGATAAACCATGATCCTAAATGCCCTGGTTCCACAGCGTGAAGCCAAGAAAGGTGAGAGGCAAGAGCATCAGCCCAGATGGAAGAGCAGTACTCATCAGGCTGCGGACAAAAGCTTTGTATGTGGTCAGGAGCTCAGGTGGCCAAGGAAGGACTTTGCACGATGGAGGATGCCCAGTCGGTGATGACTGTTTTTGAGGCGCAGCTTGAAAATGTGGCTTCCCAGGAAAGATCGTGGCAGATAGTGAGACCCAGATGCTTGAATTAAAGGATGTCTGGGGGGATTGGGTTCCAGACGGTCCTTTCGGAGAGACATAGTGAAAGAGTGAGATTTGTCAGGGTTGAAGACATGTTCCATGTGTTGGACCAGTTTGTGATTTACCCAGATTAGAGAGAGTGAAGAGCTGCTGCTTGCCGGTCTGAGGGATTACAGATGGTATGGCAGAGGGTGGAGTCATCAGCAAAGAGATAGAGGATTTCCCAGAGAGTCAGAGAGATCAATGATGAAAACCAGACAAGAACAGGGTCCAGAACACTGCCTTGAGGAATTCCACCCTGGACAGGAAGAGCCAGAGGGGATGAAAGAACTCCATTTAGGGCCAACACGTTGACTGCGACAGGAGAGGAAGTCTGCGAGCCATGAGTGGAGATGTCCATTGGATACCAAAGGAAGAGAGTTTGGTGAGGCAGGGCAGGGTGCCAGACAGTATCAAAAGCAGGCGATATGTCTAGGGATATGGCTCTGATTTCATGTCTGGCATTGAAGACCTCCATCCATTGATGGGAGAGCAGAAGCAGCATATCCAGGGCAGTGACCTGGTCTGAATGAAATTGATTGCATGATTGGCGTCACCACTGTTTGGTGGACGGTACAACACACATATAAACATGAGGTGGGAGTGGAGGGGAAGCCGTAGCCAGAGGTATTGCTGGGGGTGTGAGGCAGTGAGGGCAGTGCATGGTGAGTGAGGAATGGAGTCTTTGATGAAAAGAGCAACTCCTCCACAGGACGAGGCTCAGGTCTGTCATACCGGAGGAGGGAGTAACCAGGGAGAGATACTAGGGAATCAGAGATATCTTGAAGGAGGAAAGTTTCTGTTAGGTAGATTATATCTGGTTTGTCAGTGGCAACCATGTATCGAAAGATCTGTCAGGTTTGAGCGAAGGCCCTGGATGTTTGAGGTCCACAATTCTTAAGGAAGAGGGAGGGGAGGAGGTTTTGGGTGAAGTGGAGGGGAATGTAGGATGAGGAAGGAGGGGGGGAGGGAGGAGAGAGGGGGGATTGTAGAAGAGCTTAGGGAGAGGGCCGGATGAGGAGGAGAAAAGGCTCGTGGTGATGGGTTGAGGTATTGTGGGGAGTAATAAGAGAGGGGGCAGAGGGCAGTTGAAGATTGGAAGTGGAGTGATGAGGTGGAAGAGAGAGGATGGGAGGAGGAGGCACCTTTATGGATGTGAGGGAGGGCAACTTTTGAATGGGAAGTGAGGGGGAAGATTGGATGGAGAAGGGTGAGAGGGGGAGAGTTGAGGGAGAAGGGTGAGGAGGGAGTTTTTGAAAAGGTGAAGAGGAAGCTTGGAAATGGTAAAGAGTGTGAAGGTTGCTTGGCGAGGGAGGGTTGAGAAGGGAGTGGAGACGAATGAGAGCAAGCATGGCCAAGGTGCAGGGGGGCCAATGGGAGAGGTGGGGAGAGGGGTAGAATGAGACTTGACAGAGGTATAGTGAAGAAGAAGCGGACAGGGGAGGTACAAGATTTGAGGGGTTGGGAAGAGGAGAGGTGTGCTGAGAGAAGGAAGGAAAATGTTTGTGGTGATGAGTGTACAATTGAGAGAGTGAGATATCTGTTAGGTTTAGAATGGAGCCCACAGATGTTAGAGCACCACACACTTTGGAAACAACAGAGGAGCTGATACTGAAGAGAACGTAAGGCCAAGAGCGGAGGTAGGATGAGGGTAAGAATGGGAGGGGTAAGGAGGAGGGTAGATTTAAGGAGGCAGGGTGAATTGTCAACTGAAGTTGGAAAAAAGGACTTGAAGCAAAGTCTAATTGGCTTATTCTTGTCACCTAACGGACTCATCCACCAAGTTTCTTCTGAATCCATCCACACACATTGAGATATCCTGCTCACAGACAGACAAACAGGGGTGATTAATTATATTTATATATACATGACAAGAGCTCTGACATAGGTCATTTGTCCATCATGCCTGCGTTTCATCTTAACCACATAAATTCAATCAATTAGCTCATTGAATTAATTTCACAAGGAAGGGGAATGGCATCAAGAGAAATGAACACACGACTCTCCCGACAGCACATTCACCTTTTAATCAACCTCTTATGGACGTCACATATCACTGATCCTTACCAAGGTATTTGCAGTCTTCTGATGTCAATTTACCCCTCTATCCCCAATTTTTCCAGGTACCTATGTACTGCAATTCCAGTTTAAACCCCATCTCCTGTTTCTGATGCACGACCTTTCCAGGCAGGCCATTTCCTTGTTATCAACTACTCCTGAGTGAAAGATCGTTCTTTCTTCTTCTTTAATCGACGTATGTTAGCCCCTGGTCAAATCACCGTCTATTCTGCACTTATTTTTATCTATACCTTTCATTATCTTAAACATCTCCATCATATCTCCTCGTAACCGCCTCCTTTCTCGTGAATAAAGCCTGTTTCCTTCAGCCGCTCCTCATAGCCGAGTTCCAGTTAGGCCCGGAATCAATCTAGTAGCCCTGCGCTGAACCCTCTCGATGACATCTATGTCTTTCTGAGTTGTGGTGAAGAACTGCACACAATATATCTAAATGTGGCCCTCACTAAATCCTGTCAATGTTAACACCACCTCTTTTGATTTATAAATGATCCCCCTCCGAAAACAACCTAAACCCTATTTGCTTCACCGATAGCAACCTGGCACTGTGCTCTACCTGCTTACTTCCCGAAATCTAACTTACATCCTCCACTCACAGCCATCTCTGCTTCTCCCACTAAACCAGTTTGCAATCCAATTAACTACCTGACAAGCCACTCCACAAGCCCTCACTTTGGCTCACAACCTCCGATGTGGTACCCATCATCGAATGCCTTTTTAAGTGTAGTTATACTCCGTCCACTGCCTTTCCTCATCCACCCAACCAGACACTGCTTGAACATAGAATTCCAAGAACCTTCGTTGAACGTTACCTCCCTTCAGTGCCACGTTTTATTCCATCGCCCGGTAAACGTCGCCGACCTCATGGGATTAGCGTCATCCGACCCGTCGATAAAGCGGAGCGGGACGTGATGAGCCTCGAGCTTGTGTACGACGAAGGATCCGCAGCGAACATTGACTGCGTCTCAACGGTTGTTGTAAGATTATACAATTCCTGTCAGAGGCCGTTCCCGCGAGATCGACCAGTCGTGACGTCGGCGGTCCACGTGCTGCGTGACGTAGGCGGTCACGTGCCGCGTGACTCCGCCGACGGAAGGCACGTTTCCTCGTTTTTCCGCCGGTTTGTAAGTATCGTACCGCATTTCACCATCCGGTCACTCATTGAAATCCCGATACGCTGGACTGTACTCGGCCGCTCACGATCGTTTAATCCACCGCAGGTTTTTTCCCCGCCATTCAATCTCAAAAACGAACCGTCATTTTTACAAACGTTAATAACGGAAACGCTGTCACACCTGGCCGGCGATGATTGACGTCACACCTGATCGGTGACTTATTTAATTATTATTACCAGCACTAATTTCTTTGTAACGATTGTCTTGTTAATTATTTCCTTTCATCCTGTACGTTAATGTGTAAAACGCATCGACGAGACGTGTTTTCCTTTCCCTCGTCCACTGACACCTTGACCCACCGATCCCAATTCATTGTTATCCGTCCGCGGGTTCGCACATCACTCACTGACATCTGTTCACTTTTGCAATTCAAAATTCGAACGGATCTTGGGTTACTGTAAATAAAAGTTGAAAAGTGAATTTTTTTTCCCGGTTGTGACGATAAGTGAAAATACCTCTGCTGCAGGTTGTCTTCGCCTTCCAGTTCCAGAAAACTGACTCTTACAATATATATAATATATATATTTATATATTATATATTATATAATTTCCCCCGGATTTTTAACAATTCTCCATGTCCGAAACTTTAACCTCAACCATCGAGCGACGCTGCGCGCCTCCTCGTGTTCCTGACAAAAACTTAATCTCCTCCTTCGCCTCCTCGTAGTCTTCGCGAAGCCGAGGCACGCCCACCAGAATCGCCCACGCCCCCCGAACCCAGCCGTGCCGTGCCGCGCATGGCGCACTTCTCTCGCCACGCTCTCTGCTTCAAACTCTCCACCCGGGCCAGAGACAGCGGACGTTGGGAAACGAGGGATAACTCAGCATCGGAATCAACGCCTTCCGAGCAGCTCGGGATCGAACATCCAGTCGACCCGGCTCTTCCGGACGGCATGTACCGACCGGGCAGCCCTGGCGGGCACGGCGAGGCGGCTGCGGCTGGTTTCGTGCTCGCTTACCTGGACTGCGTCGAGTCGCTACGCTGGACTTGCAGCGAACGTCAAGCTTACTGCGAGAGATCGACGTTTTCTTTCAGGTGGGAGGTCGACGGACGCAACGACAGTAGAGACGGAGAAACGGACAAGCCTGGCGTGGAGCGGTGCAGCATGTGGGAATGGCGCCGCTTGAACGAAAGGAGGATTTGGTTGTTGCACTGCGCGGCGTGTTTGTGTTTTTCGAAAAGGCAGGCAGGAGAAGCGTGACCATGATAAAGCAGGAAAATAAGGTGCAAATAAAGGGAGACAGCAATAAGAGGGAACTTGGAACAGAGCGGCTTCAAGAGAGATACTCGGACAGAGACACAGAGAGATAGAGAGACAGAGAGAGAGAGACACACAGAGAGAGAGAGAGCATTGGAAACAAACATGAAGAGTGGGAGGAGGGAACGCAGACGGGTCGGTGAAAAAAGACGCAGTTGCGATGTGTGTGAGGGGGGGGGAGAGAGAAGAGACAGAGAGAGAAGACGGCAGAGAGACAGAGACTGGCAGAGAGAGAGGAGAAAGAGAGAGGAAGCAGAGGGAGGAGAGGAAGCAGAGAGAGAGAGAGAGAAGAATTGATGAAGACGAAGGAAGAGAGAGAGGAAGCAGAGAGAGAGGAGAGAGGAAAGCAGAGAGAGAGGGAGGAAGCAGAGAGCAAATCAATCAGAGAGAGAGAGAGATGGAATCAGAGAGAGAGGGAGAGACGGGGTCTGAGGGAGCGAGAGGAAGAGAGAGAGAGAGAGAGACGGGAGGGTCTGAGGAGAAGGGAGAGAGAGAGAGAGAGAGAGACGGGAGGGTCTGAGGAGAGAGAGAGAGAGAGAACGACTGAGAGAAAAGCAGAGAGAGAGGAAGCAGAGAGAGAGAGAGAAGCAAGAGAGGAAGCAGAGAGAGAGGTAGCAGAGAGAGAGAGATAGAGAGAGAGAGAGACTGACTGACGAGAGAGAGACTGACAGGAGAGAGAGAGAGAGAGGAAGCAGAGAGAGGACTGACTAAGAGAGAGAGGAAGAGAGAGAGAGAGGAAGCGAGAGAGAGACTGACGACTAAGAGAGAGAGACTGAAGAGAGAGAGAGAGAGAGACCTGACTGACTGACAGAGAGAGAGGTACGCAGGGAGACGAGAGAGAGACTGAGAGAGAGAGAGAGAGAGATACTGACTGACAGAGAGAGAGAGGTAGCAGAGAGAGAGTGAGGGAGAGAGACACCTGACTGACAGAGAGAGACTAGAGAGAGACTGAGGGAGAAAAAGAGAGAGAGAGGTAGCAGGAGAGGAGGAAGAGGAGAGCAGAGAGAGAGAGAGGTAGCAGAGAGAGAGAGAGAGAGAGAGAAGCAGAGAGAGAGGAAGCAGATAGAGAGGAAGCAGAAAGAGAGAGAGAGAGACTGACTGACAGAGAGAGAGACTGACTAGAGAGAGAGAGAGACTGAGAACTGAGAGAGAGAGAGAGGAGGAGAGAGAGAGAGAGAGAGAGAGAGACACTGACTGACGTGACAGAGAGAGAGAGAGAGAGAGAGAGACAGAGAGAGAGAGAGAGCTGACAGAGAGAGAGACTGAGAGAGAAAGCAGAGAGAGAGGAAGCGAGAGAGAGAGGTAGCAGAGAGAGAGAGAGACTGACTGAAGAGAGAGAGACTGACAGAGAGAGAGAGAGAGGAGAGAGAGAGAGAGAGAGAGAGAGAGAGAGTAGAGACTGACTGACAGAGAGAGACTTGACTAAGAGAGAGAGGTAAGCATGAGAAGAGAGAGAGACTGACTGAGAGAGAGACGACACTGAGAGAGAGGAGATAGACTGAGAAGAGAGAGAGACACTGACTGACTGACAAGAGAGAGAGAGGTAGAGAGAGAGAGAGAGAGAGAGAGAGAGAGAGAGAGAGAGAGAGAGAGGTGACGAGAGAGACTGACTAAGAGAGAAGAGAGAGACTGAGAGAGGTAGCAGAGAGAGAGAGGAAGCAAGAGAGAGAAGACACTGGATCAGAGAGAGAGAACAGACTGATACAGAAGAGAGAGAGATAGATGAGAGAGGAGAGGTAGCAGAGAGAGAGAGAGGGGAGGCAGAGAGAGAGAGAGAGGAGAGGGGAAGCGAGAGAGAGGGGGTGGAAGCAGAGGAGGTGGGGGGGGGGAGCGAGAGAGAGGAGAGAAAAGAGAGAGAGAGAGAGGAAGGCGAGAGAGAGAGGAAAAGAGAGAGAGCAATCATCAGAGAGAGAGGGGTGGAATAGAGAGGGTGGATAAAGAGAGAGAAGGGGGAGAGAGAGGAGAGAGGGTGGAATAGAGAGCAAGAGAGGGGTGGAATCAGAGAGGGAGAGAGGGATGGAATTGAGGAGAGAGAGAGAGACACACTGAGAGAGAGAAGGTAGAGAGAGAGGAGAGAGAGAGAGAGAGAAGAGAGAGAGAGAGAGAGAGAGAGAGAGAGAGAGGCTGACAAGAGACTGAGAGAGACTGGAGGGAGACACAAGAGAGAGAGGTAAGAGAGAGGAAGCAGAGAGAAGGAGAGGTAGCAGAGAGAGAGAGAGAGGAAGCAGAGAGAGGAGGAAGCAGAGAGAGGGGAGGAAGCAGAAGAAAGAGAGAGGAAGAGACGACTGACAGAGAGGAGACTGACTAAGGAGAGAGATAGACTGAGAGAGAGAGAGACACTGACTGACTGAGAGAGAGAGAGGGTAGGGAAGAGAGAGAGAGAGAGAGAGAGAGAGAGAGAGAGAAGAGAGAGAGAGAGAGAGAGAGAGAGAGCTGACAAAGAGACTGAGAGAGAAAAGCAGAGAGAGAGGAAGCAGAGAGGAGGGAGGAGCAAGAGAGAGAGGTAGCAGAGAGAGAGAGAGACTACTGACAGAGGAGAGAGACGACAGAGAGAGAGAGAGATAGACTGAGAGAGAAGAGAGAGACTGACTGACAGAGAGAGACTGACTGACGAGAGAACTGACTAGAGAGAGAGGAAGCAAGAGAGAGGAGCAGAGAAGAGAGAGACGGCTGACAACGAGCAAGAGACTGACTAGAGAGAGAGAGAGAGACGAGAGAGGAGAAGACACTGACTGACTGACAGAGAGAGAGAGGTATGCTTTGAGAGAGATTAGAGAGAGAGAGAGAGAGCAGAGGAATGCTAGAGAGAGAGAGAGCTGACAAAGAGACTGAGAGAGGTACAGAGAGAGAGAGAGGAGGAAGCAGAGAGGAAGCAGGACGCAGACAAAACACTGACTCAGAGAGAGAGACTGACTGACGAGAGAGAAGAACTGACTAAGAGAGAGAGGATAGAACTGAGAGAGAGGGCAAGCAGAGAGGAGAGAGAGAGGTAGCAGAGGAGAGAGAGAGGGGAAGCAGAGAGAAGGAGAGAGGAGAGGGGGGGAAGCAGGAGAGAGGGGGGCGGTGCAAAGGAGAGAGAGGGGGGGGGGTGGGGGAAGCAAGAGAGAGAGCCGGAGAGCAGAGAGAAGAGGCAATCAATCAAAGAGAGAGGGGGTGGAATCACCAGAGATTGGGTGGAATCAAAGAGAGAGAGGGGGAGAGAGGGGAGGAGAGGGTGGAATAGAGAGCAGTGAGAGGGTGGAATCAAGAAGAGGAGAGAGGATGGAATGTTGGAGAGAGAGAGAGAGAGAGAGGAGAGAGAGAGAGAGAGAGAGAGAGACCACACACTTTGACTGACAGAGAGAGAGAGAGGGTAGCAGAGAGAGAGAGAGAGACTGAGAGAGAGACAAACTGACTGACTGACAGAGACGAGAGAGGGGTAGGGGAGAGAGAGAGAGAGAGAGAGAGAGGAGAGAGAGAGAGACTGACTAAGAGAGAGAGGAAAGCCAGAAGAGAGGAAGAGGAAGAAGAGGAGAGAGCAGAGAGAGTAAGAGAGTGAGAGAGGCTGAGAGAGAGAGAGAGAGAAGAGAGAAGAACGATAGAGAGACAAGAGAGGAAGCAGAGAGAGAGGTAAGAGAGAGAGATGGACAGCAGAGAGAGAGGTAGCAGAGAGAGAGAGAGAGAGAGACTGACTGACAGAGAGAAGAGAGAGATGACTGAGAGAGAGAGAGAGACTAGACTTGACTGACGACAGAGAGGAACTGACTAAGAGGAGAGAGGAGCAGAGAGAAGGAGGAGAGAGGAAGCAGAGAGAGAGAGGGGAAGCAGAGAGAGAGAGAGAGAAGAGAGGAAGCAGAGAGAGAGAGAGAGGAGAGACTGACTGACAGAGAGAGAGATCGACTACAGAGAGAGAGAGAGAGAGAGAGAGACGAGAGAGAGAGAGAGAGATAGACTGAGAGAGAGAGAGATAGACAGAGAGAGAGAGAGACACTTGACTGACTGACAGAAGAGAGAGAGAGAGGTAGCAAGGAGAGGAGCAGAGAGAGAGAGAGAGAGCTGACTGATCAGAGAGAGAGAGAGAAGCCAGAGAGAGAGCGAAGCGAGAGAGAGACTGTGACTTGACTGACAGAGAGAGGAGAGACTGACCTAAAGAAGAGAGAGAGAGAGGAGAGAGAGAGGACACGACTGAACTGACAGAGAGAGAGAGGGTACAGAAGAGAGGAGAGAGAGAGAGAGAGGAATACTGACAAAGAGCACTGAGAGAGGAAAGCAGCGAGAAGAGAAGAGAGGTAGAGAGTAGAGAGAGAGAGAGAGGAAGCAGCGAGAGAGAGAGAGAGACACTGACTAAGAAGAAGAGACTTGACTGACCAGGAGAGAAGCTGACTAGAGAGAGAGAGAGCGTAGAGAGAGAGAAGACGAGAGAGCCGATAGACTGGGAGAGGAGAGACATGGATTGAACCTTACAGAGCAGAGAGGAAGCAGAGAGAGAGCAGAAGAGAGCGGGGGTGAAGCAGAGAGAGAGAGACCTACTTAACTCGAACTGTACGCAGAGGGTGGAATCAGAGGAGAGGAGAGAGGGGGAGAGAGGGCTGGAAGCAGAGAGAGAGAGGAGAGAGAGGGGGGGCAGGGCAGAGGGGGAGGGGGGGGGGGGGGAAGCCGCAAGAGAGAGGAACAGAGAAGTGAGGAAGCAGAGGCGAGGAGAGGAGCCAATCAATGCAGAGAGAGACGAGAGGAGGGTGGATATCAGTGAGGAGGGGTGGTCAAGAATGAGAGGGTGGAATCGAGAGAGAGAGAGAGTGGGGTGGAGAGGGTGGATCAGAGAGGGAGAGATGGTGGACATTGGCCATGACCGAGAGAGAGGAAGCAAGAGAGAGAGAGAATATTTTGAATGCAATTAATGACCCGAGGGAAGTGGAGAGGAAGAGAGGAGAGAGAGGAAGCAGGAGAGGAGCGAACAGATCCACTGACTAAGAAGAGAGGAGAGAACTGACTAAGAGAGAGAGAGAGAAGAGAGAGAGAAGAAAGAAGAGAAGGCAGAGGCAGGCAGAGAGAGAGGATAGGAGGGAGCAGAGAGAGAGAGAGGGAATCAGGGAGCGATAGGGTGGAATCAGGCAGAGGAGAGAGCGGATGGATCAGAGAGAGAGAGAGGGGGGGGGAATCAGTCAAGAGGTTGGAATGGTAGAGAGGGGAAGCAGAGAGAGAGGAAGCCAAGGAGAGGGAAGCAGGAGAAGAGAGGAAGACGAGAGAGAGAGAGAGGAGAGAGAGAGAGCACTCAAAATCAGAAGAGGGGTGGATCAGTGAGAGAGAGAGAGAGGTGAATCAGAGGAGAGAGAAGGTAGCAGAGAAGTAAGAGAGGTATGCAGAGGAGGATAGAGGGAGCAGCAGAGAGAGAAGAGGAAAGCAGAGAGAGAGAGGGAACGCAGAGAGAGAGAAGGAAGAGAGGAGAGAGAGAGACTGACAGAGAGAGAGGAAGCAGAGCGAGAGAGAGGATGACTAAGGAGAGAGAGGTAGCAGAGAGAGATTCGAAGAGAGAGAATAACAGAGAGAGAGAGACATACGAGAGGGACGACTGCAGAGAGAGCTGAAGAGAGAGAGAACCACTCGCTTATACTGTGTTCTTACTAGAGAGAGAACTGAAAACTGACAGAGAGAG
>CM068954.1:135321631-135335894 GCA_035128595.1 Eptatretus atami | reverse complement strand
GTACTACCCACTAATATTTATCTATATTACATTTATTAGTTGAGGCAAGCACTAAAATTTACATACCCCTAACAGGTCGTTCTACTGCATCCGCCATCTTGTTCGCACTACCAGTAACCGGAATGACTTTTGTTTCGCTCTCGGACGTTTTGCGACGGAAATAACCAATCTTGCTTCCGTTCCCCACCAATCTATTTTGGGATTGTCCGTTCTTGTTTCTGTCACGACTGTTCTTGTGTGTAGAATAAACGTGTTGGTTTCCATTATATTTGCTATTGCGACCGTAATTACTGTATTGGTTTCAATTTCGGCCGCTTTTTCATCAATTTTAGCTGTTTTTGTAACAAGAATGACGGGTTTTCATTCCGTCTGACAATGTTGGCGTCCGTTTGTTAGGGGGGCCTGAAATGTAGCAGGTAAAATAAAAAGATACGTGCATGCCATTAAATACACATATGCAGATGGGTAAAAATATGTGTGTGTCCATTGTGCAGGTCATGAAATCATTTAAACAGGTTTAAAATTGATATTGCCAGTCATAAAAATACACAATTTTGAAATATTTCACATTAAGCCAATAAGAAAGCAACACGGAAATTATAAGTTAATCTTAAGGACTCTATCAGTTGAACTGCACAAGGAGCATCTTGCATTCCATCGTTTTTGGAAATGTCCACAGTTGTCACAAGAGAATTGCAGGTACACCCGGGACGACACGAAGGACTTAAAAAAGATCGCAGTATCATCCACTGGAAGCAGACTGTTCCAAATTTTCCTCTTCCTGGATACATATGTTGCCACTTTTTCCTGGAAGATTAAAAAGTTTGCTAAACAAGATTCATCTCTGCATCTGGGTTTAATACTAAAACCAAATATAAAAGCACAATGTGTGAAAAGCAACCTGAAACCTTGAATGACATGTGCTAAAACAGTAAAAAGTGCTGTCAATCTCAGACACCCAACAGAGGCATGAAAAAGGGTTTCCTGGGTAACACAAAAAGGGCACTTTTCGAGGATATGTGGACACATTCGGTGTTTTAAAACATTCGAGGGTAAAATGTGATGTGCCAACCGCCACTGTAAGTCTCCCGTAGGTTTAACGATAAGTGTTTTGTACATGGTACACCACTGGATTTCTGCATGAGGTTTAGCTTGAAGCAACCCTCTCCAGTGAGCTTGTGGCTCCAGAGGTTTAAGAGAATTGGGTGTCTTGATACACCATAAATACATGAAATGTTTTTTGATTTTCATAAAAGAAGTAAAGCCACTAAAACAAACAAGGAAGTTTGGAAAATGAGGAGAGGTCTGGTGAAGGTAAAGTGGCCTCTGTGGGTCCCATTAAACCAGTTTTTTTTAGACACTAAGAATGGCAGAGAATATTTTCTCCATGTATCGTACAGACCAAATACTGGTAGTTGCAGCAACGTCGGTAGCTGTTTTCTATCCGTGCGAAGAATCATCTCTAAAATGTTCGACTTTCATGAGCCCGGCATCAATAAAACACTGCATAAAGGAATGGTCGCTACAAACCTCTTCAAAGATGGGATTTAAAAAGATTCGTTCTTTTAAAACCAAGGGAAGGGAACAAACACTGGCATCATGACGAACAGTGACCACCTGCCAGGCTTCGAGCATACTTTTGTATTCTAGCATACTTTTGGGGAATGACGTTACATCTACTCTCTCCAGGTTCAGGAGAAACAGTTCTTGGCCATAACCAAGTTTGTTTTTTTTTGGCCTGCTTGAGCAGAACATTGGCAAAAGCCTTCCACGAAGTATCGGTGTATCGTAGTTTTCGAAGGGAAAGGAGACGAAAGGCTATCACTTTATAGGTGACATCAACCAGTGCCGGATTAAGCCTCGGCTGGCCCTAAGGCACATTTTGAAATTTTAGAGAATGGCCTGAAAAATTTAAATTTGATCTCGGGCTCATGGAAATGGACCCCAGACAAAAGATGAACTGATTCAATAACAAAATATTTAATACAAAAAAAGACAAATATTTAATGTGAAAAGAAAATAGTTTATTTATTCCCTCTATACAATTTGCAGTGTATGAATATATGCATGACAAAACACGTACAGATTTGGCACTTTGCTTTACAGTTTACTAGATCTTAGATTGCAACGTTTGTGGCCCGAATTTTTGGCTGGCCCTAAGGCACATGCCTTGTCTGCCTAATGGTTAATCCAGCACTGACATCAACCAGTCCCTATCTGCCTTCTGCAGTTGACAAGCTGAGAACACCAGGCTGGAGCCAGTGTTTTCCTTCCCAGAAAAATTGACAAAAATGCTTTGCATATTTTTTAGAATACCAGAAGGGGGTTGTTGCACCATGAACCTATGCCATAGCATTGATGCAGCCAAATTGTTTATCACAATCCTTTTACTGCAATATGAAAGTTGCATGAGCATACCCTTCCATTTTGAGAGTCGCTGCTCAATTTTGAAGACCAATGAATCCCAGTTTTGTAAGGTATAATTCTGAGTACCAAGACAAATGCCTAAATAGTGAATGGCATCAAAAACCCATTCAAGGCCTCTTGGCAAGGTTGGAGGCAAAACATTTTGTGTACCCAGGTAAAGGGCCTTGCATTTTTTTTGTCAATTGATCTTGCTGGAACTTGCCTGACAAAATTTTTCAGTTAACTGCACTAAGGCAGAGACATCGTTGTCTGAATGAACAACTGCACCACAGATCATCTGCATAAACAATAGCTTTTACAGGATTGGCCATCAGATGAGCAAGTAAACCATGAAGCTGCGCTCGCAAAGAAATAAGCAAAGGTTCAATGGAAAGGCAGTACAAGAAACCGGATATGAGACACCCTTGCCGAATGCCTCTGCTTACTGTGAAAGGCTCGCATAGTATATTGTTGTAGATTTCCCCGCCCGCCGGCGTGCGAACGACCGCATCTAACCAATAGCGGTCGCTTCGCCCACCGAACGGACATCCAAGTCGAGCTTTCCGGATCAATGGCCGGAAACCAGCCACGGGTGTGTTTTTAAACACACCACACATTGTCCGCACTCTACCGCGCTAACAGGGTCCGATGCCAAATCTTCGATTTACCTAATTATTTGTGCGGGTAGGTTACCGAGAGATTGTACCTCAACGGGACGCTTGGAAACGAGCCGCTTAAGCAGCTCGCTTCCTTTTGGGATAACCGAGCGGGTATTATGCGTCAGTGTTGGACCGATCACTTTACCGGCTATTTAAAAAACCAACTATATTCCAGTGCAAGATGGGGCAGTTCAATGAGGGAATGGACGCAACGAACAGGTTTACATATCACACAAGGACATTTATTATAATAAAGCACGTATGCAATTAAACAAGGCAAACACGTATGCAATATACAAGCAACAAAGCACGACAAAAGAACTACAACCGTCTACTTATTATGTACAGTCACTTGCACTTAACAGCAGTTCCTACTTATAGACGGGCCACGACACACGTACGCACACACACACACACCCAAGAAATGGTGGCAAGGCCTTTAATAACGAGCTCCAGCTCGGAGGACAGGTGAGCTGAAACTCAGAACCTATCTCGAACCTCTCCACCTCGTGTGGTCTTCAAGTTGTTCGGACCCGGGCACGAGAGCGAGCTGGATCCAATCGCCGTGAGCTGCGATCCTTCCCGAGCTCCCGTGAATCTCCGCGCTTCTCAACACGTGCTGGTGAGACGAGGCGCCGATCCTTCCTGTCGATGCTCGTTCCCCGAGGAACCACCTCCACGAAGAGGTCGATGAGCGCACCAAGCAGGGACCAAAATGGAGAACAAAGAGCTCCACGAACCAAGAAGAAGAAGCCACCCTGCGCAGCTCGAGCCAAGCAACCGCTCAACTTCCTTCCAACAGGGCAGCTTGAAGCAAAAAGCTCTCCGAGCAAAGCAGAAGCGAAGATCACAGAACACAAAGAAAAAGCTCCTCCGAGCCAGGCCTCAGCGAAGCTCACTGAGCCAGCCGAAGCAAAAGCTTCCGAAGGCTCAACCTAACCAAGCCAAGCAGGACCGAACGGTCTGCTGAACGACTCCCTCAACTCCTTCTCCATCTGGCCCAGGACAAAAGAAAAGATTCATCTACTTTCGCGCTTCACGCCCGCGTGGACTCATGACTCATGCCCTCGTGCTCCATCCCCCCGCTCAACCACGGGTGGGAGGGAGTTGTTGACATGAGTCACGGGACGGCAGGGTTGTTCTTCCTCTTTGCAGAAGAGGGGGAGGGATGTCTCCATTGTTCGTTCCCTAACTATTAAATCGATCAGCAGCGCATCTATCGAGTTTCCTGAAATTTTAAAATGGAAGGTATGAGCTATCTAGGGACAAGCACTTATCGACTAGCTGACTAAAGGAACCTGAATGTTGTGTGCAATCGAATTCCCAAATTCGTAACAATATTATTGACTTTAAGAAGACTATGAGTGTTTGTATACAATAAACGAACATAATAAATATACGTCTCTAAACCCAAAACCCCGTAACACAGACAAAAGGTACCGGTGGTCGATGGTGTCGAAAGCTTTTTCTTGATCCAAAAACACCGATCCAGCAATCCTCTGTTTGATGTCGCAAATGTCGATGATGTTACACACAATGAAAATATTGCCGTGTATCATTCTCCTGGGGATGCAATAGGATTGATGCGGATGTATGACTTCTCTGACGATGCATACATACAAGGTGATTGGCAAAAACCTTGGAAAATATTTTAAAGTCCGCGCATAGCAAGGAGATCGGACACCAGTTTTCCACCTGCTGAAGGTCTCCCTTCTTCGGTGTTGGGGCAAGTACTGCCCTTCGGCAGCTGAGTGGCAGTTGGCTGGATCGTAAACTGTCAGAAAAAATTTCAAATAGTTCCATTCTGAAGAGGTCCCAGCAAGTTTTGTAGATCTCTACGGGGAGTCCGTCGAGGCCAGAGGCTTTACCGTTCAACAAGGCTTGCATTGCAACAAAGAGTTCATCTGCAGTTATTTCTTTGTCCAGCTGTTGACGTGCAGAAGCTGACAATGTGGGCTAAGATGCGGTCAAAGAATGTATAATTTTGTCATCAATGTCACTTCCGCTTCCGGTTTTTGAGGCCACGGTTGGTTCTCTCCAGGGTCTCTGCCGACTTTCTCAAAGACAAGTTTCCAGTCGTTGTTAGTCGCGTTTTGACTTTATTTTGTTTGTCTTCTCCACTGTCTTCAAAAATTTTGTTGCCTCCGTGTTTATCGTGTGTGCCGAGTTCGGTTTTGTTTCAAAATTTGTAGTGTTTGTTGAGTTTTTGTCGGTCTCGTCATATCAGGTTTCCCTGAGGCCTACCTGTCTTCCCATCTATGTGCACGGTTGTATTTTCTCGATATTTTCACAATTGATTGTTTATTTGTATTTTCTCCTTATTGCCATCAGTTTTTATTTTCACCACTTTTCCCTCCACCCTCCTTCTATCCCTCCCAACTATGCCCTCTGTTTCATGTCCTAAAATTATTAAAAAAAAAACCTTTCCTTCTCCATTATACCCACGTAACACGTGACTTCCTGTACCATCTCTTCTTCTTCATCTCTGCCCCCTTCCCTGACAATCCCACCTTATCATGAAGGTTTTCACCCACACACTTCACAACCTTTTCTTCAAACTTTTCCTTTACTCTTCCCCCTCTTCGCTAATCTTCAAAAAAAACAAAAAACAGTCTCTTACAATGATTCAACTTCCCCCTCTCGCCCGGTTCTTCTCAAAATATTGTGTTCAATTCGACTGCTTTTCTTTTAATCCCGTGTCTAAAAATTCCATCTGTTACAACGCTTCCTTTCTCCACTCTGTCAATTCTTCTGCACTTCATCCATCTTCCATTGTATTTAAATGAATCTCTGGCCTACAATTTAAAAAAATCCCATTTCGCAATGCTTGTTCGTCTTCCATTATTAATCGTTCTTTTTTTCCAACTTCAATGTAAATTCATCCCACCTCCTCAAATCTACCTCCTACTAACTCCTTCCCTGTTATACCTTCTCCTTATCCCTCCCATCTTGTCCCCCATCCTCACATCTCTTCACTGTCCTCTGCCTTACTCACAGTTCCCCCTCTGATATCCCAAACTGTACGGTTTTCAAATGTCTCACACTCTATATCTCTAACATGCTTTCTCTTTCCTATCATCACATCTCCCCCCCTCTTCCACCCCTCAAATCTTATCCTATTCACATCTACAAAGCTGCCTCCTTCCAGCACATTCCTCCACCTCCTCCAATCTCACACTTCCCTTTGCCCCCTCTCTTATTACTCTCACTGCTGCTCATTCCTTCACCACCTAGCCCTTTGTCCTCCTCCCCATCCGACCCCTCCCCTAGCTTTTCTACAATGTCATCGACTCGACAACTCTGAATACCTCCACTCTCTCCCTCCCTCACACTACCCCCCCTCCCCTCCCTCTTCCTTACCAGTGTGGACCTCAAATATCTGGGGCCTTCGCTCTAACCTGACTGATTCTTCCATACAGGTAGGTTGCTACTGACAAACCAGACATAATCTGCTGAACAGAAACTTTCCTCCTTCAAGACATTTCTGACTCAGTTTCTCTCCCTTGTTTCTCCCTCCTCTGGTATGATAGACCTGAGCCTCGTCCTGGTGGCGGAATTGCTCTGTTTATCAAAAACTCTATTCCTCACTCTCCATGCACTGCCCTCACTACTCCACACCCCCAGGAATACCTCTGGCTACGGTTTCCCCTCTGCTCCCACCTCTTTATCTGTATGTTGTACCGTCCAACAAACAGTGATGACTCCATTTACATCTTGCTCGCTGAAAACGTGGACCAACTTTTATCCGCTCATCCAAACTCTTTCTTCCTCATATGCGGTGACTTCATTTGCCATCATGCCAGTTGGCTGGGTGTGAATACCTCTCACCTGCCGTGGCACTTCAGCAAAAGACTTTTGCGACTCATTGGGACTGACTCAGTCTGTCAACTTCTCAACCCAGATCTCAGCCAATGGTACTCCATCTTTTCTGGATTTGATTTTGACCAATTTCCCAGAAAATGGCTGCTGTTCTTCTGCAACAATCGCTTCATTTGACCATATGCTTGTTAAAGCGATAATCTCTCTGTCTGTTATTAGAGAACCACCTCGGCGCTGACGAGTCTGGCATCTCACTTAGGCCGACTGGCAGGGTCTTCATGCAGCCATCAAACTTCTCGACTGGTCTTCCATTTCTACTTTCTCCGACATCAATTTATCCTGGGAATTCTTTCGAAGAAATTTGCTCACTCGCATGCACAGATTTATCCCATCTCGTCTTCAGTTGTCCAACTCTTCCTCCCGCCCATGGTACACTGAAGCTTGTGGCGAGGCAGTTGTCCTAAAACAACTTGCCTCTGCCTCGTGGAAGGCAAATCCTGCTGAAGGCAATCTCAAGTTCCTATGTCTTTTTTTAAGGCAATACAAGTGTATGTCTACCTTGAGGAGAGCCAGGAAACATCTTTATCATCTCAAATCTGAACTCTCAAACCTATCTTCCTCCTCCAAATCCTGGTGACGTCTAGTGAAGTCTGTTTCTGGTGTATGTTACCCCTCCATCCCCTATCTTACCTCAAATGCCTGCACAGCTGACACTGCATGTGAAAAGGCTGAATGCCTAAACTCTATGTTTGCTTCTAAATCTTATGTTCCAAACCCATCACTTTCTGTACCCACCTTACCCAGTCCCACCCAGCTGTTCCTGGACTCTGTGTCCTTTTCTTCTGACAAAATGGAGAGCTTGCTGTCAAACCTCGACTCAGATTTTGCAACCTGTCCAGATGGCATCAGCCCTCTTGTTCTAAAAACCTGCTCTGCTGCTCTTTCTCACCCTCTTTCTGTTCTATTCATCCTCTCATTTTCTCAAGGTCATCTGCCATCTGCTTGGAAATCAGCAAACATTACCGCTCTGCATAAAAAAGATGCAAAAACTGATCGCTGCAAATACAGACCAATCAGCCTTCTCCCAATCACCAGCAAGGTCACGGAATCCATCATCGCGTCTGACATCAAATCCTTTCTCTTCTCCAATGGCTTGACTTCTGACCATCAATTTGGATTTTGACCAGGTCACTCAACCTTGGACATGCTACTTCTATTTTCCAAACAATGGATGGAGGTCCTAAATGCCAAACATGAGATCAGAGCCAATTCCCTAGACATCTCTTGAGCTTTCGATATGGTCTGGCATTCCGCACTGCTCAGCAAACTCTCTTCTTATGGTGTCCAAGGCAATCTCCACTCATGCTCGTGGACTTCCTCTCCTGTCACAGTCAACGTGTGGCTCTTCATGGAATTCTCTCAAGTCCTCTTCCCGTCCAGGCTGGAGTTCCTCAAGGCAGTGTTTTTGGCCCTGTGCTTTTTCTGGTTTTCATCAATTATAATCTCTCATTCCCTGTAAAATCCTCTTTATCTCTTTGCTGTGACTCCACCCTCTGCCATACCACCTCTCATCCCTCTGATCATCAGGCTGCAGCCTCTTCACTCTCTGCAGACCTGGATAAAATCACGAGCTGGTCAAACACTTGGAATATCTAACACCCTCACCGTGTCTCTCCGAAAGGACCATCTGGAAACCCCTCCGTCTACTTTCTCAACAATCTCCTTTGTAGAGGTCCTTTCATTCAAACTTTGAGGTCTCACTACCAGCCACGATCTTTCCTGGGAAAGCTGAGGGATGAGAGGTGGTATGGCAGAGGGTGGAGTCATCAGCAAAGAGATAAAGAGGATTTTACAGGGAATGAGAGATCATTGATGAAAACCAGAAAAAGCACAGAGCTAAAAATACTGCCTTGAGGAACTCCAGCCTGGACGGGAAGAGGAGATGAGAGAATTCCATTACGAGCCACGCGTTGACTGCGACAGGAGAGGCAGTCCACGAGCATGAGTGAAGACACATCTCCGAGTTGGCCTCCAAAACCATTCGCCAACTGGGCATCCTACATCGTGCAAAGTCCTTCCTTGGCACACCTGAGCTTCTAACTATTTACAAGGCTTTCATCCGCAGTCTGATGGAGGACTGCTGCCCCCTCTGGGGTTTTGCTCCTTCTTCACACGAAGCTCGACCACGCAATGGAATCCAAGGCTTTTAGGATCATTGGTATCTTCCGCAGTGAAGCTGAGTCTTTGGGTTTCTCACTCTCTCACCGGAGGCAGGTCGGTGGTCTTTCTGTCTTCTACAGTCTCCTCTCTAGCCTTAGCCCCCTCCTCTGTCTGTGATCTGTCCCCCCGCCTATATTCCGCCAAGGCACTCAGGGTCCGCCAAACCCCCTTCTGGTGAAACTGCAAATTCAAGAATCACTGCTCACCTTCATCTTTCATTCCTTTTTTTTCCCACCTCTGGAACAAACTCCCACACTCTCTTCAATCCCACTCCTCCCTCCAGACCTACAGAACAGCTGTTCACCACCATCTCATATCTTCCCCATCCAAAATCTTGATCTTTACTACTCCGTTAATCCACCGCAAACCCACCTCGTTCAAATTCCCTGTTTTCCTTCCCGAAAATCCCTGTAGTACCATCTTGTTTACCCTGTGTAACCCGCCCCATTCCTCTCCGTTCCACAGATATCCTATTGTCTTTGTTCCCCACTATTTTATGTGTCCTTCTCCCGCCCCTCTTGCCTCCTGCCGTGTTATAGGTTTATGTGTATTAGCTCTTGTACGAGCCTTGACTTGGTATACAAAAAAAGGCTTTCATGCAAGATAGGTCAGAAAAGTAATCTTTCACTAAGATTCTAATGCCTTTCTGATCCTTCATCATGCTACCTTGTACTGTCCGTAGCAAATTTAGCTGTTGGCTACCCTTAGAAGAGTGTTCCAATCTCAAGAAAAAGCTGGAGGGCATGTCGAGATGATGCAAGTTCTCCATACAAAGACCAATCGTGGTACCTCTATCTTGTTTCATACACAGCCAAACTTCTCCCTTGGAGGCCCACAGCCGTTGCTCTCGGTGCATTAATGCGCGGGCAGGAAAGAAATGCTAGGCGCTTCATCAGGACGGTAGCACAGCACAGGGGTTTTACTCGACTCTTTACAGATACACGGACACAAGCAAATGAAATAGAACAAATAATAATTTAATAACAATAATCAAATATGTACAATGAAATTAAAACGTGAGGTAAACTAAATCTAAATCTAATTGAGGCACCTCCACACAGACTTAAATACAGACAAGGGAACAGAATAATAAAAGAAAAACTCCTCCTTTACCTTGGCATTTAGCTGTGTGCCCTGGTCTGAGCTTCTCGAGCTTGAAGGTCACCAAACTGCTTCGTCACTGGGCGGGTAAATGCACTCAAAATGGTGCCATCGCTGTCTGGGCGGGAAGACTTACAGGAGTTGAGGTAATTTGCAGACGGCACTCGACGTCGGAGCTCACAAATTGCAGTGTATGTAGCTTATTCTCAAGAGCGAATATGCTGACCGTTCCTCTCGCGCTCCCAGTCTGCTCACAACGATGGTCCACAAGACAAGACAATTTCTGAGTCCCCGTGATCAGGCCACGAGACACCTCTTCTTCCCTCCTCAGAAATGCATACTCTTCATACTTCTCAGCTGAACAGTCAACGGTCGGTTAGCGTCTTGCTCAGCACGCCGCAAATTCACACAGCACGAGGATCGTGCAGCCTTCGTCATGCCATGAGCAAAAGCGAGATCTTCCGTGTCCTCTAGGTAATGTCCTCCTCCTCTCTCGACTACTCGCCTCCTCCTCCTCCTCTTCTTTGACGTCATGCCCAACCAGACTCCTCCAACGGGGCATGGCCTGCTCCTACGAAATCCAGGAAAGCGGGGCCTCTGCCCCCTTGCACATTTTGCTTGTTTGTTGTTATCGTCATTGCTATAAAAATGTAGGAATAACTCACAGGGGAACAATCACATACTGGGGGACATTATCCTTAATCCCCATCTAATTCTCACCACACGGGGGGGGGGGGGGGGGGGGGGGGGGGGGGTGGTGTGGCTCTAAGTAACACTAAAGCTCACAGTGTCCTCACTTAATTACATTGAGATGTCTCCCACATGTCCACGGACAAAGTAACTCTATTGAATCCTAACTTTCCAATGAAATTCCTCCATCTACCCCACAAACATAATGCAGCCCCCTCCCCAGAACCGTAGCTCCTGCAAGGTTCAATGTGGCGCTACAATTCCAGCCTTACCACTTACCGACTCACACCTAATTAGCCTATGAAATAAATTAGGGGGCTGTGGGAAGCGAGCGGGAGCTAACTTACCTATTCTTAACGTTCTACACCCGTTAAACACAATTCAAATATTTGCAAAACTCTTGGTTCTTCGCTCCTAACTCCTGGGTCAGATCAGGTCAGGTCAGGTATGGGAGCATGCGTCAGAGCAGTGTGTCACTGCGTCCACTTTCCGCCGGTACTCCAGGGGCCTCCGTCTGGCATTCCCCAGGCAGATGCTTGGCCCATCCCCATGTCCTTGGGATGCTGATCAACCTGCTGCAACCACGAGGCACGTGGTCAGCCTATCCCATTTCCCTTCTCCACTCACGAGGCTCCCTCGCTGAGAGAATCTGGTGAGCAGGATCAGCATCAAGGAAATGAGCCACATGTCCATACAGCTGCAGCTGATGCTCACAGACTATGCAGGTAACAAATCTCATTTGAATCTCTCTCAGCAACCGCTCGTTGGACACAAAGTCTGACCAGCGATAGCCAAGGATTCTCCGAAGAGACGTGGCACCAAAGGAATTAAGTCTCCATCTCAGATCCCTGGTCAGAGTCCAAGTCTCACATCCATAGAGCAAGAACGGGAGCACCAAGGACCTGAAGACTCGGACTTTCGGCCTCCCGCACAGGTACCGGCAGCGCCACACCCCATGATCCAGTGAATCCATGATTCCCCAGGCCCGACCAAGATGTCTGTTAACCTCTGGCTCACAGCCAGCAGAGACATGAATTTCACTGCCAAGATAAGTGAATCTCTCCGCGACCTCAACATCCTCACCACAAACAAGTACAGACAGGATAGCAGCAACCAAGATGTCATTGAAAGCCTGGATCTTGGTTTTGACCCAGGAAACCCGTTATCCCAGCGGCTCCGACTTATCATTCAGCACCTTGAGGGCCCCCAAAGGGATATCTAGTCTCCGCAAAGATGACTGCATCATCTGCGAAATCAAGGTCAGGGATCTTGACATTCCTAAACGATGCACCGCAGCTTCATCTCTCCGACATCCTCCCCAGAGTCCAGTCCATACAAGTGCTGAAAAGTATGGGGGCCAGTACACACCCCGTGACGAACTCCAGTAACAACTGGAAACTCCTGGGGCAGGGAGGAAATGTCAGAAAAAAACACAAAAATGTATCATAAGAGACAAACCTTAACCAAAAAAACTTTTTATATATATATATATAAATATATATATATATCCCCCTCCTAAAGACTGCATTCCTCGGTGAATGCTACAATACCCAACGTTACCTGCGGAGCCATCCCAATTTACCGATCCAAATTTACCGATCCTAATTTCCGCGAGCCTTGTCGCTCCGGTACAGGTGAGTGACCTGGATTAAGTGAACCTTCCCTTACACATATACACATCAACCCAATATCAATCATTCATTCCAACCCTACAAGACCATGGCATAAATGTTATTACACACATGTGATCCTTAACGGGGCAGTGGGGAGGTACTGTACAACAATAATGGTGGGGGTTATTTCCGGTGTGGTGTCCGCGGATCAAAAACAAGTCGCCAGACTTTCAACTTCTTGCCCCCCCCCCCTCCCCACTTCACTTCAATATTCGGTTTCTGACAGCCAAACAGCTCTTTTGCTCGTACGTCGCTGGAGAGGGTCTCCACACATCCAGGCTCTCGGCCTCATACGGGTTGCCAGGGGTCTCTTTACCACAAGTCACCCAACCAGACCTCCCCTCCGACGGGTCCCCATTTCCAGACACTACCAGCTGCCAGGGACAAATTACCTCAGAGGGAGCCGCAGTCACCGCTCCTCCAGAGCTTGATCCATTCCTGCGGACCCACATATCTTCTCCACTCACACAATCCAACATCTCATTTCCTCCCCTGCTGTCATTCAATTCTCAAACAATGCAATGAAAAATGGTGACCGTGTTCCTATCTTGCTATGGCCTGCATACATGTTATAATCCGCATTCACTCTCCAAACACAACTCAATTGTTTACACATAACAGACATCAACACCACAAGACAATTCTGCTTTCCAAACCAATCCCTTTATCGACCATTGAGTCACTCGTTCACTCTCATCCTAATAAGCCATGTCCCAATTTATAGCAAAACTGAACCTTTGGGACAGTAAGCAACGAGGCACCTTACCCGAAGTGTAAGTCATCGCAGGTTGGTCGGGTCGAAAAGTGTCATCCACCCCTTCTAATTCTCTTCGTATCCTTTTAATCCTCCCCTGTGGATTCATTGCTTTTAATCTCCATGAATCCCATCAGACTCCCCGAAATTGTAGGCCGTTGCACACGGATAATTTCGTGACGCGGCGGGTCGCTAACCGACCGTGAACGCCAATAACTCAACCACGTGACTTTGGGTCCTCCGTCTACTTCCAGTTTCTTCGTTACCTAACATTAACCAGTGATCTAATTCACGGTAAGGGCGACAGGCCTCGTACCGCCTTGTCCGAACCGGACTCACTTTAACCGGATCAGATGCAGACGAGCGACACATGCAAGAACTTGTACCGGCGAAAGGAATGGATCGTTGGAATAAAGTCCCGGCTTAGGTTAGAATACGGACCAATGCTGGAATGAAAAGAAGAGACTCAAAAAAAACGAGTGAGAATCATTTCTACAAATGATTTATGACAGGCAGGTATGGAGGAAAGATACACGACTGGTTAACAGTTCTTAGAACACCCCCATTTTTCAGTTTTTACTGAATTTAAGCAGATCAAGTCCAGTATAATTAACCTGAAATGTAACAAAAAAGCTAAGCAGTTCAAACTGCCAGAGGGTTAAAAAAAAGTTTAGGTTACCAAAAACTGAAAAATAAATGTCATAAATTTAAGAGTGGTGGAAAAAAGGCCCTTTTCAGGGAAAAGTATGGCGTTAGCAACTGCACTGTCTGCAGCAATGGCAAGTAAATTAAGCTCTTGAAAGTTGATGCAAACAATTCCTACGGCTGTCCCAAACTTTGTTTGATTAGTTAAACAAACCCTCTAGTCTGATAAAAGCAGTGTTGGAACAGACGTGTCGCTATACCGTCGAACATATGGACAATATTGCACCGGATCTCTT
>CM068954.1:135285710-135302347 GCA_035128595.1 Eptatretus atami | reverse complement strand
TGGAGGGCGAGAGAGGTGGGAGCAAGAGAGGTGGGAGCAGAGAGGTGGAGAGAGAGAGAGAGAGAGGGAGAGGGGTGGGAGAGAGAGGGAGAGGGGTGGAGAGAGAGAGAGAAGAGGGGTGGAGAGAGAGAGAGAGGAAGAGGGTGGGAGAGAGAGAGAGAGAGGAAAAGGGGTGGGAGAGGGAGAGGGAGAGGGGTGAGAGAGGGAGAGGGGTGGAGAGAGAGAGGAGAGGGTGGAGAGAGAGAGGGAGAGGGTGGGAGAGAGAGGAGAGGGGTGGGAGAGAGAGGGAGGGGTGGAGAGAGAGAGGGAGAGGTGGGAGAGAGAGGGAGAGGGGTGGGAGAGAGAGAGAGGGAGAGGGGTGAGTCGGAGAGGGGTGGGAGAGAGATGGAGAGGGGTGGGAAGAGATGGAGAGGGGGGAGAGAGATGGAGAGGGGGAGAGGAGGGAGAGGTGGGAGAGAGGGAGAAGGGTGGGAGAAAGAGAGAGAGGTGGTGGGAGAGAGAGAGGTGGGTGGAGAGAGAGAGCGGTGGGTGGGAGAAGAGAGGTGGGTGGGAGAGAGAGAGATGTGGGTGTGAGAAGAGAGGAGTGGGAGAGAGAGAGGAGAGGGGTGGAGAGGAAGAGGTGGTGGTGGGAGAGAGAAGATGTGGGTTGAGAGAGAGGAGTGGAGAGAGAGAGGGAGAGGGGTGGGAGAGAGAAGGAGGTGGGAGAGAGAGGGAGGAAGAGTAGGAGGGGGGAGCGAGGAGGAGAATGAGGAGCGGTGAGAGGAAGGGAAGGTAGACGTGCAGTGGGGAGAATAAGAGTGTCGATGGAAACAAAAATAATGTCTGAAATCCATTTTCTTCCGGTCATACTATAAACACGTCCAGAGACAAAACCCGCCGGATGACTCCGGAGCCAAGCCGTTAAGAGATAAACGAACACCGCCAGACGCGTCCGGGAGACGAGCGCCGCCCCGACGCGTCCGAGAGACGAGCGCCGCCACGACGCGCCCGGGAGACGAGCGCCGCCCCGACGCGTCCGGGAGACGAGCGCCGCCCCGACGCGTCCGGGAGACGAGCGCCGCCACGACGCGTCCGGGAGAACGAGCGCCGCCCCGACGCGTCCGGGAGACGAGCGCCGCCCGACGCGTCCGGGAGACGAGCACCGCCCGACGCGTCCGGAGACGAGCGCCGCCCCGACGCGTCCGGGAGACGAGCGCCGCCCCGCGCGTCCGGGAGACGAGCGCCACCCAACGCGTCCGGGAAACGAGCGCCGCCCCGACACGTCCGGGAGACTAATGCGCCCCGACATATCCAGCATCCGGATATATGTCCAGAGACAGAGAGGTTAGGGGAGAGTGAGAGAGGTCGGTGTGGGAGTCGGGTGCTGCCGGTGTGGGAGAGAATATGTGATTCTTTATGAACAAAACACACACACACACACACACACACACACACACACACACACACACACACACACACACACACACGTGTGCTTGGCAATATCGGCACTTTTTGGGGGAATCAGCAGGTGAGAGTCAGTGTTATTACCGGCTGCAGTACATACTATATACAACCCAAAAACCTTGAGTGTCTTTCCCAGAAAAACGTCGCATTTATATAGACATTTCAGGATATGTTCACAAACATTCATCGTTATAAATAGCTGTGTGATGGTGGGAAAAGGAATTTGGCTCGATAATTTATAAAACACGTTAACATGCTAAACGGCTCAAAAATCGGGTGTTACTTCACAACTCGCTCAGGATGACGGGTCACGGGCCACTCGCTCAGGATGACGGGTCACGGGCCCTCGCTCAAGATGACGGGGCACAGGCCACTCGCTCAGGATGGGGAACGGGCCACTCGCCTCAGGATGATGAGGCACGGACCACTCGCTCAAGATGACAGGGCACAGGCCACTCGCTTAGGATTACGGGCACGGGCCACTCACTCACGATGACGGGGCACAGGCCACTCGCTCAGGATGACGGGCACGATGAGCCACTCGCTCTGAATGATGGAGCACGGACCACTCGCTCTGGATGACTGAGCACGGACCACTCACTCTGGATGACGGAGCACGGACCACTCGCTCTGGATGACAGCGCACGGACCACTCGCTCTGGATAACGGAGCACGGACCACTCGCTCGGGATGACGGAGCACGGACCACTCGCTCTGGATGACGGACCACGGACCACTCGCTCTGGATGACGGAGCACGGACCACTCGCTCTGGATGATGGAGCATGGACCACTCGCTCTGGATGACAGGTACAGACCATCGCTCTGGAATGACGGGGCACGGGCCACTCGCTCAGGATGACGGGGCACGGGCCACTCGCTCAGGATGACGGGGCACGGGCCACTCGCTCAGGATGACAGGGCACGGGCACTCTTTCTGGAATGATGGGGTACGGGCCACTCGCTCAAGACGATGGGACACGGGTCACTCGCTCAGGTCGACAGGGCACAGGCCACTCGCTCAGGACGACGGGCACGACGAGCGACTCGCTCAGGATGTCGGGGCACGACGAGCAACTCGCTCAGGATGACTGGGCACGACGAGTGACTCGCTCAAGGTGACGGGGCACGGGCACTCGCTCTGGATGACGGGCACGATGAGCCACTCACTCAGGATGATGGGGCACGACGAGCCACCCGCTCAGGATGACGGGCACGACGAGCCACTCACTCAGGATGACGGGCACTCACTCTGGATGATGGGGCATGATGAGCCACTTGCTCAGGATGACGGGCCATGGGCCACTCGTTCAGGATGACAGGGCATGACGAACCAATCGCATGACGGGGTGCGGGCCACTTGCTCTGGATGACTTAGCATGGACCACTTGCTCTGGATGACGGGGCACGTATCACTCGCTCTGGATTACGGGGCACGGATCACTCGCTCTGGATGACGGGGCACGGATCACTCACTCTGGATTACGGGCATGGACACTCGCTCTGGATGACAGGGCACGGACCACTCTCTCTGGATGACTGGGCACGACGAACCAATCGCTCTGGATGACGGAGCACGGACCACGCTCTGGATGACGGAGCACGGACCACTCGCTCTGGATGACGGAGCACGGACCACTCGCTCTGGATGACGGAGCACGGACACTCGCTCTGGATGACGGAGCACGGACCACTCGCTCTGGATGACGGAGCACGGACCACTCGCTCTGGATGACGGAGCACAGAGCACTCGCTCTGGATGACGGAGCAAGGACCACTCACTCTGGATGACGTGGCTTGGCAAAAGTATCCACAGTGAGTGAACGATTCGCTCAGAATGACGTAGCGTGGTACTGCTATCGAATATAGGCGCTCGGCAAGTGGCTTCAGCACTCAAACAAGCACTTCAATTAAACGGTTGATAAGGAATGGCTAGCCAGGCTGTCGCTGCATTCCACATAGGATCCTTTAACTTTAAATAACGGTCTTCACCATGTACGCAGCATTTAATGGAATATATTGAATTCGTTCAAGTAATGACTTATGCACAAAATAGTTGCTGTTTAATGTAGAACAACCCTGCAGACATCGCAAAGTTTAATCGCCCATGAAATAAACATTGCAGATAATCCGGAACGTTGCCCGCTCGTCTGTGCATGTGTCGCATGGTACATCGTTCGCTGTCCACGCAAACGTTATAACTTTATTTTAAAACGCCGTTTTTTCACCAGATTTGCTTTGATTCCAGTAGAACCTCGCAAATCCTCCGAAATATAGTGACAGATCTGGCAGATGCTATGGATAAGCAGCCCCTGGGGGACACGGCACAAAGTCTAGTAGTGAATGCATAAATGATAAAGCTCAATGAAGCTGGTTAATTTTGGCACATTCCAAAATTTTTTCACTTGATATAATTCTCCAAACAGTAGAAAAAGATGTTTAATGCTTTGAAATGTCACATTTTCTTGTGTATATGTGGAGAAGGAGAACAGAGCCTTGCTTGCTTAAAGTAAATCGTATATCGGCTGAGTTTTGTCACGGTCCTTCCTTCCAGAGACCGGATAGCATCCGTTCGCTCGTCAAACATAACCAGGTGTTTTCCCTCTAACAGAGGTGGGACTAAAGGGTGGAGCTTTGAGCGAGTGACGAAGGTTTGTTGCACGGCGTAATGAACGTGAAGGGCTCTCTCGCTGTGTTTTAGAAACTCTCTCTCTGTTCTCGTTTGCTATATTTGGAGTGTTGATAAAGTTAATACACACTTGATCTGCAAGTGTCATCGCCAAAGCGATGAGACTCGTTAATTCTTTAAATTATCAGATTTCATTCCAGATTTTTGACACTTATCTCTCTCCTTTTTGGGAGAGAGAAGGAGGTGGGAGAGAGGAGGGAGGAAGAGTAAGGAGGGGTGGGGGAGCGAGGAGGGAGAATGAGGAGCGGTGAGAGGAAGGGAAGGTAGACGTGCAGTGGGGAGAATAAGAGTGTCGATGGAAACAAAATAATGTCTGAAATCCATTTTCTTCCGGTCATACTATAAACACGTCCAGAGACAAAACCCGCCGGATGACTCCGGAGCCAAGCCGTTAAGAGATAAACGAACACCGCCCAGACGCGTCCGGGAGACGAGCGCCGCCCCGAGCGTCCGGGAGACGAGCGCCGCCACGACGCGCCCGGGAGACGAAGCGCCCCGCCCCGACGCGTCCGGGAGACGAGCGCCGCCCCGACGCGTCCGGGAGACGAGCGCCGCCCCGACGCGTCCGGGAGAACGCAGCGCCGCCCCCGACGCGTCCGGAGACGAGCGCCGCCCCGACGCGTCCGGGCGAGACACCGCCCCGACGCGTCCGGAGACGAGCGCCGCCCCGACGCGTCCGGGAGACGAGCGCCGCCCCACGCGTCCGGGAACGAGCGCCACCCCAACGCGTCCGGGAAACGAGCGCCGCCCCGACACGTCGGGAGACTAATGCCCGCCGACCGACATATCCAGCATCCGGATATGTCCAGAGACAGAGAGGTTAGGGGAGAGTGAGAGAGGTCGGTGTGGGAGTCGGGTGCTGCCGGTGTGGGAGAGAATATGTGATTCTTTATGAACAAAACACACACACACACACACACACACGTGTGCTTGGCCAATATCGGCACTTTTTGGGGGAATCAGCAGGTGAGAGTCAGTGTTATTACCGGCTGCAGTACATACTATATACAACCCAAAAACCTTGAGTGTCTTTCACCGAAAAACGTCGCATTTATATAGACATTTCAGGGATATGTTCACAAACATTCATCGTTATAAATAGCTGTGTGATTGGTGGGAAAAAGGAATTTGGCTCGATAATTTATAAAACACGTTAACATGCTAAACGGCTCAAAAATCGGGTGTTACTTCACAACTCGCTCAGGATGACGGGTCACGGGCCACTCGCTCAGGATGACGGGTCACGGGCCCCTCGCTCAGATACGTGGCAACAGGCCACTCGCTCAGGATGGGGAACGGCCACTCGCTCAGGATGATGAGGCACGGACCACTCGCTCAAGATGACAGGGCACAGGCCACTCGCTTAGGATTACGGGGCACGGGCCACTCACTCACGATGACGGGGCACAGGCCACTCGCTCAGGATGACGGGGCACGATGAGCCACTCGCTCTGAATGATGGGCACGGACCACTCGCTCTGGATGACTGAGCACGGACCACTCACTCTGGATGACGGAGCACGGACCACTCGCTCTGGATGACAGCGCACGGACCACTCGCTCTGGATAACGGAGCACGGACCACTCGCTCGGGATGACGGAGCACGGACCACTCGCTCTGGATGACGGACCACGGACCACTCGCTCTGGATGACGGAGCACGGACCACTCGCTCTGGATGATGGAGCATGGACCACTCGCTCTGGATGACAGGTACAGACCACTCGCTCGGAATGACGGGGCACGGGCCACTCGCTCGGTGACGGGGCACGGGCCACTCGCTCAGGATGACGGGGCACGGGCCACTCGCTCAGGATGACAGGACGGGCCACTCTTTCTGGAATGATGGGGTACGGGCCACTCGCTCAAGACGATGGGACACGGGTCACTCGCTCAGGTCGACAGGGCACAGGCCACTCGCTCAGGACGACGGGGCACGACGAGCGACTCGCTCAGGATGTCGGGGCACGACGAGCAACTCGCTCAGGATGACTGGGCACGACGAGTGACTCGCTCAAGGTGACGGGGCACGGGCCACTCGCTCTGGATGACGGGGCACGATGAGCCACTCACTCAGGATGATGGGGCACGACGAGCCACCCGCTCAGGATGACGGGGCACGACGAGCCACTCACTCAGGATGACGGGCCACTCACTCTGGATGATGGGGCATGATGAGCCACTTGCTCAGGATGACGGGCCATGGGCCACTCGTTCAGGATGACAGGGCATGACGAACCAATCGCATGACGGGGTGCGGGCCACTTGCTCTGTGACTGAGCATGGACCACTTGCTCTGGATGACGGGGCACGTATCACTCGCTCTGGATTACGGGGCACGGATCACTCGCTCTGGATGACGGGGCACGGATCACTCACTCTGGATTACGGGCATGGACCACTCGCTCTGGATGACAGGGCACGGACCACTCTCTCTGGATGACTGGGCACGACGAACCAATCGCGCTGCGATGACGGAGCACGGACCACTCGCTCTGGATGACGGAGCACGGACACTCGCTCTGGATGACGGAGCACGGACACCTCGCTCTGGATGACGGAGCACGGACCACTCGCTCTGGATGACGGAGCACGGACCACTCGCTCTGGATGACGGAGCACGGACCACTCGCTCTGGATGACGGAGGCACAGAGCAACTCGGCCTCTGGATGACGTGGCTTGGCAAAAGTATCCACAGTGAGTGAACGATTCGCTCAGAATGACGTAGCGTGGTACTGCTATCGAATATAGGGCGCTCGGCAAGTGGCTTCAGCACTCAAACAAGCACTTCAATTAAACGGTTGATAAGGAATGGCTAGCCAGGCTGTCGCTGCATTCCACATAGGATCCCTTTAACTTTAAATAACCGGTCTTCACCATGTACGCAGCATTTAATGGAATATATTGAATTCGTTCAAGTAATGACTTTATGCACAAAATAGTTGCTGTTTAATGTAGAACAACCCTGCAGACATCGCAAAGTTTAATCGCCCATGAAATAAACATTGCAGATAATCCGGAACGTTGCCCGCTCGTCTGTGCATGTGTCGCATGGTACATCGTTCGCTGTCCACGCAAACGTTATAACTTTATTTTAAAACGTCCGTTTTTCACCAGATTTGCTTTGATTCCCAGTAGAACACCTCGCAAATCCTCCGAAAATATAGTGACAGATCTGGCAGATGCTATGGATAAGCAGCCCCTCTGGGGGACACGGCACAAAGTCTAGTAGTGAATGCATTAAATGATAAAGCTCAATGAAGCTGGTTAATTTTGGCACATTCCAAAATTTTTTGTTCACTTGATATAATTCTCCAAACAGTAGAAAAAGATGTTTAATGCTTTGGAAATGTCACATTTTCTTGTGTATATGTGGAGAAGGAGAGAACAGAGCCTTGCTTGCTTAAAGTAAATCGGTATATCGGCTGAGTTTTGTCACGGTCCTTTCCTTCCAGAGACCGGATAGCATCCGTTCGCTCGTCAAACATAACCAGTGTGTTTTCCCTCTAACAGAGGTGGGACCTAAAGGGGTGGAGCTTTGAGCGAGTGACGAGAGGTTTGTTGCACGGCGTAATGAACGTGAAGGGCTCTCTCGCTGTTGTTTTAGAAACTCTCTCTCTGTTCTCGTTTGCTATATTTGGAGTGTTGATAAAGTTAATACACACTTGATCTGCAAGTGTCATCGCCAAAGCGATGAGACTCGTTAATTCTTTAAATTATCAGATTTCATTCCAGATTTTGACACTTGTTTAGTCTTGACGATATCCGATCCCCAAAACCTAAATAATATTTCGATGATGCACTTTAATTTGTCCATGAGAGTATATCGTGGAAAATTGTATCATATAATGCATGACATCGCTCCAAGCTCATAATTTGAAAACTATAGCACTTACAAAGGCGATGTATACTGTGATTTTGTAGCTATGATGAACAGGCATGCGATAATATGAGTGAGGAAAGTGAAATAGAAACTATCGCAAAGAAATCAATGCGGCCTGTTCCAAGTCAGGGCATGGTTGAGCAATGAGCAGGTCAAAAAATATGGTGGCTTCATATCCCAGCGAGGTTACCCAGGAGTCGCCTTGAGAACCCAAAGAGCGAGGTGGCCGAGGATGCGCCTGATGAAGGACATAATTAAATAAGGCCGTTAATTATCTTAAAGGGGTATTTTAATTAACTCAAACACCCAATTTTCACTCATGCACTTCCTTGGAGTTCCCTGAGTATGCATACAAAGTTTGAGGCTGCTAGGTTTTGTGGTTTTAGAGTTATGGAGTAGACACACCACACACAGACACACACACACACACACACACACACTGCCATTTATTACTGTAGAAGATTGTGTCCATCAACCAAAAGTGTTATGGTCGCGTTGAGCATCTGAGCATTATTTTAAGAATGATGTAACAATGACGCCGGAAGGTCATGGTGTGTCAGAGTGAGGCATCTGTTCGAAGCCGCAGTAGAATCATGGATATCCACGACACGATGGTGCCGAAACTACGAAGAGCAAAGACAATCTGCTCGCTTTTTATAAAAGTGGTAAATTGGACAAGATGATTCGAACCTCCAGGTTGTCCATTGGATTGGACTGACACTGATATAAATGTCCTGTGGTAAGAACAGACCTCATTAATGAGGTGTTCCTCCGATACAAAAACCATGATTCTGTGGTTCATCTTCGAGGCGGCCAGGATATTATCTACGCCGACAAGCTCCCCTAGAGTTGTTACCACGTCCTCGACGATGATTCCATCGGGTGGGCAGGCAATGAGTCCATGCTTACAAGTTAATGACTCATGCCTGCTATTCTGAAAAAGAACGTTTGCCATAGCTAAAACTAAACGAAACCAAGGAAACGATTTAATAAACCAACAAAAAAAAACCTGTCCGAACAAAGCCTGCAGGCGAAGGTAAAAATAAAAATAAATAGGAATGATAACGCCGATAACCAACGATGTTGAAACACACGGCAAGCAGAGTACAAGGCTAAAAACACAGGTTCTTTAGACCAAGCACACAAAACTTAACGTGCACGCTCTCTCTCTCTCTCGCTCTCGCTCTTTTGTCTCAACAATGACAAGAAAATCATTCAGTTTTCTTCCTTTCCCCAATTTCACTCCATTGTGTTCTCGTATGTAACAGAGCGCTCACAACATGAAGCGGGCAGCCGCCATTACAGCACATTGCAATATGCAAAATGACCAGCGGGGAGGGGGACGAGAGAAAGGCGGGAGAGAGAGAGAGAGAGCCTGTGCGCGTAAGAGAGACGAGAGAGAGAGAGAGTGGGCGAGAGAGAGAGAGAGAGGGGTGGGCAAGAGAGAGGTGGGAAGAGAGAGAGAGAGAGAGAGGAGAGAGAGAGAGAGAGAGAGAGAAGAGAGAGGAAGAGGAGAGAGAGGAGGAGGAGGGAGAGGAGGAGAGAAGAGGAGCGAGAGAGAGAGAGAGAGGTGGGGAGAGGAGAGGAGAGGTGGGAGAGAGAGAGGGAGTGGGCGAGAGGAGAGAGGTGGGCGAGAAGAAGAAGAGAGAGAGAGAGAGAGAGAGAGAGGGGAGAGAGAGAGAGAGAGAGAGAGGTGGGCGAGAGAGAGAGAAGAGAAGGGCGAGAGAGGGAGGGTGGGCGAGAGAGGGAGGGGTGGGCGAGAGAGGGAGGGGGCGAGAAGGAGGGCGAGAGAGGGAGGGTGGCGAGAGAGAGAGAGAGTGAGGGAGAGGGAGTTGAGGAGGGAGAGAGGGGCGGTGCGTAGGCGAAGGGAGAGGGCGGCGGTGCAGAGTCGAAGAGAGAGGGCGTCGGTGCGGAGTCGAAGAGAGAGGACGTCTGTGCGGAGGTGGAGAGAGAGGGCATCGGTGCGAGGCGAAGGGTGAGGGCGGCGGTACGGAGGCGAAGGGAGAGGCGGCGGTACGGAGGCGAAGGAGAGGGCGCGGTGCGGAGGCGGAGAGAGAGGGCGTCGTGCGGGAGGCGGAGAGAGAGGGCGTCGGTGCGGAGGCGGAGAGAGAGGGTGTCGGTGCGTAGGCGGAGAGAGAGGCGTCGGTGCAGAGGCAGAGAGAGGGTGTCAGTGCGGCGAGAGAGGGCGTCGGTGCGGAGGCGGAGAGAGAGGGTGTCAGTGCGGTAGAGAGGGCGTCGGTGCGGATGCGGAGAGAGACGGCGTCGGTGCAGAGGTGGAGAGAGAGGGCGGCAGTGCGGAGGCGGAGAGAGAGGGCGTCGATGCGGAGGGGCTGAGAGAGGGTGGCGGTGTGGAGGCGGAGAGAGAGGGCATTGTGCGGAGGCAGAGAGAGAGAGGCGTGGTGCGGAGGCGGAGAGAGAGGGTGGCGGTGCGGAGGCGGAGAGAGGGGGCGGAGGCGAAGGAGAGGGCGGCGGTGCGGAGGCGAAGGGAGAGGGCGTCAGTGAGGAGGCTGAGAGAGAGGGCGTCGGTGCGGAGGCGGAGAGAGAGGGGCGTCGGTGCGGAGGAGGAGGGCGTCGGTGCGGAGGGAGAGGGCGTCGGTGCGGATGCGAGGAGAGGCGTCGGTGCAGTGCGAAGGGAGAGAGCGTCGGTGCGGATGCGAAGGGAGAGAGCGTCGGTGCGGATGCGAAAGGAGGAGAGCGTCGGTGCGGATGCGAAGGAGAGGGCATCGGTGCGGAGGCGAAGGAGAGGGCATCGGTGCGGAGGCGAAGGGAGAGGCATCAGTGCGGAGGCGAAGGGAGAGGGCGGCGGTGCGGAGGAGAATGGAGAGGCGGCGGTGCAGTGGCGAAGGGAGAGGGCGGCGTGTGGAGGCGAAGGGAGAGGGCGGCGGGTGCGAAGGGAGAGGAGGCGAAGGAGAGGGCGGCGGTGCGGAGGAGAATGGGAGGGCGGCGGTGCAGTGGCGAAGGGAGAGGGCGGCGGTGCGGAGTGAAGGGAGAGGGCGGCGGGTGCGGAGGCGAAGGAGAGGGAGGCGAAGGGAGAGGGCGGCGGTGCGGAGGAGAATGGAGAGTGCGGCGTGCAGTGGCGAAGGGAGAGGGCGGCGGTGCGGAGGTGAAGGGAGAGGCGGCGTTGCGGAGGTGAAGGGAAGGGCGGAGTTCGGAGGTGAAGGGAGAGGCGGCGGTGCGGAGATGAAGGGAGAGGGCGGCGGTGCAGAGGCGAAGGAGAGATGGGTGCGGCGGTGCGATGGAGAGTGATGGAGCGGAGGCAAGGGCAGAGAGCGGCAATGCGGAGGAGAATGGAGAGGGCGGCAGTGCGCAGGCGAAGGGAGAAGGCGGTGTGTGTAGGTGAAGGGAGAGGCGGCGGTGCGGAGGCGAAGGGAGAGGGCGGCGGTGCGGAGGCGAAGGGAGGAGGCGGGGTGCGGGGAAGGGAGAGGGCGGCGATGCGGAGGCGAAGGGAGAGGGCGGCGTGCGGAGGCGAAGGGAGGAGGCAGTGCGGGGGTGAAGGGAGAGGCGGCGGTGCGGAGGCGAAGGGAGAGGGCGGCGGTGCGGAGGCGAAGGGAGAGGGCGGCGGTGCGGAGGCGAATGGAGAGGGCGGCGGTGCGGTGGCGAAGGAGGAGAGGGCGGTGTGGAGGCGAAGGAAGAGGGCGGCGGGCGCAGAGGCGAAGTAAGAGGGCGGCGGTGCGGGCGAAGGGAGAGGGCGCGTGCGGAGGCGAAGGAGGAGGGGCGGCGGTGCGGAGGCGAATGAGAGGGCGGCGGTGCGGGGGCGAAGGAGAGGGTGGCGGTGTGGAGGCGAAGGAAGAGGGCGGCGGTGCAGAGGCGAAGTAAGAGGGCGGCGGTGCGGAGGCGAAGAGAGAGGGCGGCGGTGCGGATGCGAAGGGAGAGGTTGGCGGTGCGGAGGGGAAGGGAGAGGTTGGCGGTGCGAGGCGAAGGGAGAGGGCGGCGGTGTGGAGGCGAAGGGAGAGGGCGGTGGGTGGAGGTGAAGGGAGAGAGGTGGCGGTGCGGAGGTGAAGAGAAGGGTGGCGGTGCGGAGGAAATGGTTGAGGGCGGCGGTGCTGAGGCGAAGAGAGAGGGAGACGGTGCGAAGGGGAAGAGAGAGGGCAGTTGTGCTGGAAAGAGAGACAGAGGAGCAACAGAGAGAGTGGGGGAGTAGGGCAGATGGAGGGTGGAGGGTGTAGAGAGGAAGGAAGGGAAGGTGAGGTGGAAAGAAGGGGGGGTGAGGTGAAATGGTGGTGAGGAACAGAGGTGGAGTGGTGGTGTGGTCAGAGGGTGAGAGGAATTGGGGTGAGGGTCAGAGAGAGAGAGAGAGAGGATGGAGAGAGATGAGCACACATATACACACACACACACACACACACACACACACACACACACACACGGGGAGAGAGAGTGGGCAGAGGGGTGGAAGGCAGGGGCAGGAAGGTAGAGGCTGAGAGTAAAGAAAGAGAGGGGGAAAGGACAGAGAGAGAGAAAGAGAGAGAGCACTCAGAGAGTAGGGGAGGTGCAGAGATGGGAGGAAGTACAGAAAGATGGGGTATTGAGGAAGGTACAACTCGAGAAGGTTGGATGTTCCCAGAGAGAAATGGGTGGGGGAAGGTGCAGAGAGACAAAGAGAGTGGGGGAGTGGGAGGTGAAGGTGGGGGTCCATTAAGAGTGAGAGAGTGGAATGTGGAGAGCGGAAGGAGAGAAGGCAAAGAGGAGGTAGAGGGAGAGAGGTACAGAGAGAGAGAGTTTGGGAGATGCACAGTGTGAGAGAGGGAGGGATGGTGCACAGAGACGGTGGCGGGGGGGGGGGGGGGTGGGAGTTGGGAAAGAAGGAGGAGGTGGGAGGGTGTTTTTTAGTGATTGGAGGAGGAGGTGGAGAGAAAGAAGGAGAGGGACTGAGACAGATGGTGAAGAAGAGCAAGAGAGAGAGTGAGAGATGATTGGGTAGGGAATAGAGAGGGTGGAATTGAGGTGCTTTTGGATCTTCTTACTTTGCAGTGGAAAATCAAGTCAAAATGTTCCTTCTGTTTTGCTGCCACATCATAGGCTTTCTGCAGCAAATTTGACATTCATAATCTAGAAGATAAAGGAGATCCACTTTTTTTTCTCATGACGAGCCGTGACTATTACCAACCCTTCATTATTTGATAGATTTGTCGGTTCATTTTGAGCTATGATTGTTTTTACCTAATACATGTAAATGATTTCCCTAGTTAATGATTTCCCTAATACATGTTTTAATTTCTTCCTGAACATCATATCTGCTGTTTGTTCTTCAAGGGGCCCTCCATGACTTGGAGGAGGCTGTGTCACGGTGGGACCATGAGAAGGAAGGTGATGCTTCTGGACTCTCGGCGAATCAAATGGAAATGCATCCTGCAATGATGCCGACCACTTCACTTGCTGGGGTTCGAACTAGCGGGGCCACAATTCTCACGGATTACCCTGAGAGTTTGGAAACTGCAGGAGGCAAAGTATTTGCACCACCAAGAGGCTCTAGCTCAAAAGTTGGTGGGACATTTGGGAGCCAGGGAAAGGCTTTGCCTCATCTCCGTATGGTGCTCGCTCGAGCCCAGGAACTGGCTGATGAAAAGCTGAAGCTCACCACGGGGTTGGTGGAGCTCGCGGAGACTCGCAGCCGCAAGCTGGATGTATGTATGATTTTTGTGTTTTCTATTTTGATTTGATTTTCCACATCACATCATAAATTATTCTTGGGAAATGAATTTCTGCAAGAAATGTTGTCATATTTACTTCTCTTCAGCTTTGATACTTTGCAATATACAATAGACAGAAAAATGCCCACAACTTCATTCCTATGATATTTTGCTTGAAGATGCAGCTTTTTGGGGGTGGGTTTGATTGTGAATGTTTTTCTGCCCTTTGCTCTCAGGCACATGCGCGTTCGTGCGAGGGTGGTAGCATTTCCGGTTCTGGGTCTGTGGGCTGCATTGGAGGACCAGGGGCTCGTCGTGCTGAGAGCCCGTCGAGCGAACGCATTGGGAAACGTTCGCGCCGCGGAGGCATCCGGAGTGACGATGGACCTGGCCTGGAAAATGGAAGGACTACAGCAAACGGCGACTGCCTCGATCGGCTCAGAGACGATGAGAGCAGCGGCCCTCCCAGCAAAAGCAAGAAGGCTCGTGGCACAGGTGAACACTCTTTGGGAGCAATACTTGTGAGCTGTTTAATTACTCAGGTGATTGAAAACACTCCACTTGTGGTCCTGTATGTATCCTTTTAATTTCTCTTTTACATTCAGACCTCTTATAACGTTGTGTTCCAACCTTTGAGTGCTATAAGAAACAGCACTCTAAGAGGTCATTATAACATGGTTCCAATGGAGATGCGTTCCTGACAGCGCTATTTCTTACCAATGAACGATATATGAGCACTTCATTGTGCTCATTGGGGTATCAGTAACAGCACTAATAATGATACTGTACAAATAATAAATGTATTAAAGCATTTTATAAATAAATAAAAAATCATTTTTCACGATAAATATGTGACTGTCCTTATGACATATGACATAAAATAAATATGTTACTTGCTCTCCAATGCATTCAATCTGAGCTTGCGTAAGAGCTCTCATTTAGCCGGAGCTTAGATCAGAGATACTCCTGGGAAGATGGGCCAGGCTGGGGCTCATCCTCCTTGGAAACTGAAGGCTTCTTGAAGAAGGCACCTAGGGTGGACTGAGAATGGTTGATGTGCTCAAACCCAAGCTCCGACCAATATCAACCTGACGTTCGCACACCTTATCACCTGCATTTTACATCCATGCTGATGTTTTTCCAAAACTGTTTGGCCACATTACCAGCACTATCATTCGCAGAAGTCTTTTTTTTTCCAGATATTACGGGTCAAAAATGCTTGCAAAAACACGTGAAAACAGGGTAAAAAGAGAGTTACCATGGCAGAGTAAACAATTCTGCAGGAAGCATTCAAAACTGGTGGAGTATGCTGATGGGCACAGCACAAACCAGTATACGCCATCCTCATTGGTTGAGTGCACAGCTCAAATGTGCGCATGTTCTCGCATGGAACTTGTGTTTTGCTGTTTCGTTTTTATTTCCGTTTTGCTCCGTGTTTTTCATCAACTTTTCTGTCCCAAGTCGTGTCCTGCTGTGTTAAATCATTTAGTTCGTTTCTCGAGTTGAGTCGGGCCGACCTGTAAAAGTCGAGTGGACTTCCCTTCCATCTTCTGCCTCATTTTCGCTTCTTTGTTACAGTTATTGTTACTTCTGAACCCTTGGCTCAATCCTTCCCTCCCCCCACTCCTAAAAAATTAAAACAACATATCTTCGTGACCTTTCCTCCTTCGCCTGGGAAAAAAATCCAACGATAACAACTGTGAAGACGTCACTTCCGGTTGTTTGCACGCATCTGTGTAAGCTCCTCAGCCAGAACAAGAAAAGTGTTTTTTGTGCTGTGGAATTGTATTTATAAAGGTTGTAGTTGTTTTCATACCAGTTTTAGCAGGTATTTGTGTTCATTTATTAAAAGAAGCAGGGGGAGGCCTTGTGTTAAGCTCAGCATTTAAGTCATTTGAGGCCTTGGGAATATGGTGATGAAAAAGGGTATAAATAGAGAGTGAATGAGAAAGGAAGAGGAGTACATAAAATGTGATAGATGCTCAATGTGGGCCACATCAAGAAGAGGGGAAGCAGAGGGTACTCGCTGTTGTCGGAAGTATGAGGAAATAGCCCAGTTGAAGATAGTTATTACGAGGTTGAAGGTACGGATTGATAATTTTCAGCAAATAGCAGAATGTGAGAAATCTGTAGATAATAGTTTGTTACGGTTGTGGAGTGAGGCTACTGATGATATAGAAAGTGTTGAAAGTGCAGCGAGTGCAGGCAGTGGTGACGGTGCAGCGGGAACAGCCAAGTGGCGACGGCGCAGCGAGAGCAGGCAGTGGCAACGGTGCAACAGGAGCAGGCAGTGGTGGCGGCGCAGCGAGAGCAGGCAGTGGCGACTGCGCAGCAGGAGCAGGCAGTGCAGAGAGTGCATACAGTGGTGTGGGGGCACTGGCGACGGTGCAGCGGGAGCAGGCAGTGGCGACGGCGCAGCGGGAGCAGGCAGTGGCGACGGCGCAGCGGGAACAGCCAGTGGCGACGGCACAGCGGGAGCAGGCAGTGGTACGGCGCAGCGGGAGCAGGCAGTGGCGACGGCGCAGCGGAACAGCCATTGGCGACGGCGCAGCGAGAGCGACAGTGGCAACGGTGCAACAGGAGCAGGCAGTGGTGGCGGCGCAGCGAGAGCAGGCAGTGGCGACGGCGCAGCGGGAACAGCCAGTGGCGACGGCACAGCGGGAGCAGGCAGTGGTGACGGCGCAGCGGGAGCAGGCAGTGGCGACGGCGCAGCGGGAACAGCCAGTGGCGACGGCGCAGCGAGAGCAGGCAGTGGCAACGGTGCAACAGGAGCAGGCAGTGGTGGCGGCGCAGCGAGAGCAGGCAGTGGCGACGGCGCAGCAGGGCAGGCGTGCAGAGAGTGCATACAGTGGTGTGGGGGCACTGGCGACGGTGCAGCGGGAGCAGGCAGTGGTGGGAGTGCGTCACGATGGAGGGACTGTCTCGGGTTCCTCTCTGGACTCACCGGGAATCGCAGGCCATATACATACATATGTATGTACTGTATATATAT
>CM068954.1:135270910-135283665 GCA_035128595.1 Eptatretus atami | reverse complement strand
CAAACTGTTGCCACAAAGTTGGAAGCACAGAATCATCTAGAATGTAATTATATGCTGTAGCATTAAGATTTTCCTTCACTGGAACGAAGGGGCCTAGCCCGAACCATGAAAAACAGCCCCAGACCATTATTAATTAATTAATTAATTAAAATTTGATGCAGTAGCGTTGTTCAAGTTTTTCCGTCATTTTGTCAAAAACGAAAATCCGACGGCGCTCACATTACACTCCCTCACTCCACGCTCGTCTCGACTGACAGCTTTGCAGGCGGAAAAATATTCACGCATACAAATTAGGATATTAATTAAAGAATTTACCTCACTAAAATAATAATCTCATTAATTAATTATTAACTAGCCGAACCCAGCGCTCTGCGCGCATGTTATTTGGGGTGGGTTGTGTTGAGAAAGGAACTGATGCAGAGTATCAGTCAGTAATTTTACTTAATGCAGTAAGTGAATACGATATCACTGTTTTCAGAACCATTTTATTTAACTTTTTTTTTGTCTACATCATCCTCATATGGTCTTTGCAATCATGTAAGCCGAATATCACGGTTTACTTGCGAGCGCAGAACAAAGTCGAAGATAGCGCGACACGAAACCACAAACTCGGAAATAATATATAAGATGCAATGCAATCGGAACTTGTTCACACGAAAACCAACCAAACTTAAATAAAAGGTGACGATGGAGTCTAAAGGCATTCTCACGGAAAGAGAGATGAAAATCGGCATATGCAAATTTGAGGATCAAGGAATATACAGAAGCCCCTTTTCTCTCGTCCAAATCGGCGAGCCGCGGCTCCGCCCCTGAGGTCGTTAGATCCGATAATTTGCATATGGTGGGTTCCGAAGCGATAAAAAGGCGAGCTCAGTGAGGAGCTCGAGCAGTATCGTGTGGGGCGAAGTCAGTATCGAGAGGAAGTGTCGTGGAGCAGCAGATCGGTGGAGAGTTATCGTGGAGGATATCGTGAGCACAGATCGGGGAGGCGGTCGTGGACAGCAGATCGGGGAGGCGAGATCGGTGGGGCAGACGGCTGCGGAGGCGAACGGCTGAGGTGGACCTGGAGGCTCGCGTGCGGGATTCGAGCGAGCGAGCACCAATACCCCTCCCAGAAGCATCAACATTCCCGCCTTTTTCCCCGCGTGAGAGAGTGCGACAAGGGCCCCGTTCCCACCCAACACCAGAAGGTGCCCACGGAACCGCCTCGGTGCAGCGACATTCCTGCGGCTGCCACGAGGGCGCGGGTAAGGACGCCTTCGTCTCGGGGCCTGGCCGCTCATCCCGGTTTCACGCGCATTAAGCCCACGGCCTCAGTCTGACTCCCTTGCCTGTGAGGGGGTCTTTTCTTGTTCGGTGTGAATGCGTGTTGTGGCGGCCGGTGTTCTTGTAAGGTAGTACTGTATACAGTTGGTCCGTGTGTCGTTAGTCGTTTCACTTCTCTTATATGTGCATTTCTTTTGTTCAATGTGATATATGTGCGATCGCTTTTGTGACTGTAAATACGTGTGCTATAAGGTGCTCCAGCGTGCCGCGGCATAAATGTGCATTGTGTGAACTGTTTTCACGTTTCCGCTTCGTCTTTTTCTTAATTGACCTCCTCCCTGCTCACGTAAAGGTTCGTAGTGGGTGCAAAACGCCCGGTAAATAATCTGAACCGTCGAGGTCGACGATAACACCGCTCGGTTATCCCGATAGTACGGAACGGCCGCCCAATGCGGCTTCGTGTCCGGAGTCCGACCTGCGGCGAGGTACGATCGCCCGGTTACCATCCGCGTGGGTACTTAGGTAGTCGAATTTGGCGAACAATCCTATCCTACGCGGGTGGCCGATTGGCCAACGATTGTGGGAGGTGAAAGCCACCCGTGAACTCTGGATCCCCGGCGTTAGCCGGAGGGTCACGACTGAAATGGTCCGTCCGGTGGGCGATGGCGTGTCCGCGGTTCGAGTCTTTCGTGGGCCGACGCACGCCGACGGCGCGAATTCGCACATCTGGTGACAGGAGTGTGATTCTCAATCCCTCCCGTCTCCAAGCTCTAATTCACAGGGAATCGATTCCAGGGGGTGAGAGAGCGTCCCCCCGATTCCTCTAAAATAGAGCGATTAAAATTACCCTTACTGTGAATAATATGGCGTTCAAGGCGAGCCGAGTGCCGGGGTAGAAATGTATATGTGTATAATGTAGGATCCATGGCCCGGGATGGTACTAACTTGTTGTAATGTTTGAATCATCGAGGGAGGCTCACCCTCATACTCTGAGCACGGATTTGCCGGCAAACTGGTCCGCATAATGGCGGCGCGATCGCCCCTCAGCGCAGCACGGAGGCGAGCGGCTTAATTATGGCTCGGCGAATGGCGCAACGAATGGCAGACAACGGGGCGTCGACTTCTCACCACCATTCGCCGCGAGTGGGCGAGAATCATGGAAATGGCCAAGGAGTATGTTGGATAGAAGACGTGTCAGGAACGGCATCAATTGGAAACAGGGCCACAGCGCTAGTAGATGATTGACGCAAAGGTAACTTAGCACAACAAAGCTGGGAGTTACATAGAACCGAGACCTAAGATTACGTGGAGAGGGAAGAGCGAAGAACGAGAACGGATATGAGAGGAGGCTTGCATAGGAGATTGTTCAGTAGCCCTGACACATACATCAGAGAAACTGGACAAAAGAGCGTTGTGGAGAAGACAGCCAGAGATTAAAATGACATGAGTCATAGCGAAAGATAAAGAAGATAATAGATGGATCCTGCAGGAGAGAAGCAGGGGAGATCTATGCCTCATAGACGCAAGTGGAAAACAAAACCAGACCACCGAAGATTGAGAGCACGAAATGAGTGAAACATAGAAAGAGATCTTCTGAAAAGTTAATATCAATAGAGATAACTGAGAAGAGAACACGTCGCCACTGAAAGAAATACAAAATGCGGACTATGAATGAGCGAGTATTCAATGATTGACGCCGTGCAGTATATGAAGAGTCGAAAACGGAATTTAGAATATGCAACGACCAGAAAAGGAAAAATAAGCTGTGGCAAGGACCGAGGAGACAGTGAGAGCAAACGAATTTGAAACGCAGCGAACAGGTAAAGAGAACTGCACGGAGCATCGGGATTGCAGGGAGCATCAGATCGTAGATCGAGTGAGGAGGACAGAAGAGCTGATAAGCAGGCGGAAATAAGGAATACATACAGAGGGAATAGGCACTCAGGCAATAACAAGTAACTATAGGAGGATAGAGGTTGACCCAAATTGAATGTAAAGAGAGCGTAGGTACCGTGATGCTACGTGAGAGAGATTAAGAATTACATTCATGAATCATGCAAAATACCACAGGATAGGAGAAATGGGCTCTGCAATTCAGAAGAAGACCAGGTAGCCATTGGACGCGAACTGACATGCAGCGACACATGTTGAAGAACTGTGGAGGAGGATAGAACGATAAACTATTGAGCAAGTATATGTGAAATTAAATCGGACACATCTGACCGGAAGAGAGATGAAGGTTGAGCCAATAGTCCAAAGAAGTATGGAGGAACTCTCACGCATTATGTATTTATTAGAATAAGCCTAATAAATATGATAGTGGAATGAACAAGGAGTATATCACTGGTGTTCAGAACGCAGTTATTACTTTTTGTACGAGGTGGAGCGGCGAGAGTTGGTCGTTGAGATGTGATGATAGTGAGGATACCGAGATATCACGTGACAGAGAAGGAAGGAGAGGCAGTAACAAAGAGTATCGAGAAGACCCAGGAGCTGAGCGAGCATACGCGGAAACCTGAAAAGAGCAAACGTCAAGAGTAGAATATCCACCATGAGGGAGAAGGACGGGAAGGATGCCAGATCGGTTTAAGCAGAGAAGAGACTCTGAGAAGGACTGAGTACAGAGACAGTACACAGAAATACACGCGAAACAGATCCGCCAAGAAAAGTAAAAGGAAGTGCCAGAGTAAGGAGTAGACAAGCGTACTGGAGAAACAAAAGGCCTATATATGGAACGTAATCGACAAGGACCCTAGAAGCAATAAGTAAAGCAGAAGATGACTTAGGAACCGATATACTGCACGGGGTTAGTATATCGCGAAAGAACATACCGATCGAACCTGCGAAGGGTTATAAGCGTGTGTACTGTATGTATATTGTTCTGTATCTCTATAATAGTATAATCACTCGGTGTACTGACAGAGCCTCTAGGCAATCTTGCTGAATTGTGCATTGCTCGCACAAGATAACAGAGAGAGGAAGGCGCAGTAATGAATTGGTACATTGCGCGAGCTGTTAAGAGAGGAACAGGACCACGCAGAGAGGAGTCACCACAATGAGGATGCGCGCGACATTGAGTAGAGAGAGCATACGTCTTGATCCACCCAAGCACTACACAGTAGCATTACTCTAGTCCGATGGTATCGAGATGGAGACACTGACGCTGGCTACAATCAGCGTGACTGAAGAGAGAGCTTGGGCATGCAGACTGTGACGATCTAAGGGAAATTTGGAGATTCGCTATCGTATACCTTAGAGATTGAGTGGTAAAATATACACCGAAACAGTCACCAGATGAGTAGAGTATGTCTCTGGTAGCGCGTGCACCAAATGGTCGTGACGCTAGCCATACCACGATTCTCGCATGAATGAAAATCACAGGATGTAGAGATGAAAGATAAGAAACTCCCGCACGCTCAGAGGAGGCTGGTAAGTTGAGCGAGCGGAGAGGACGAGCTGAGAGCTTGTTTGATAGCAATTATGCTGTGCGGCAAGCTGAGACAGATACCAAAGACGAGTATTGCCATTGTGCATACAAAGAGGGCAAAACATGAACAAGCAATCGGGAGACGTTATGAGCGCACTCGAAGAACATGACACACTGATGTTAGCACGCACGCAGAGCACAAGATTGAATGCCACGCCGCTGTCGATGTATCAGAAGACTTTAATAAGAGAGAGAGACACGTCACGAGCATATCGCTGGTTAGTAGCGTAGCTGGAATGTATGCGGAACGCACCAGCCTCCACGCGTCTAGCGCATATCTGAGATTGAGAGCGATTAGTAGACCACCCACGATTGAATATAGAGTGCAAACCCAGTACGTGGACTGTGTGGTATATATGGTGAGGCATCTCTATCGCCAGTCTTAAGAGGATGTCATAAGAGAGAAGAGATTTAGAGTAGCTGCTCGGAGGAAAGCATGTTACAACCCAGAAGTCGACGATTGCTCCACTAAGTTGGACCAAACAATATGCGTGGAAACTTGTCTCTCACAAGAAGAGCTGAGTATGAGTGTGGTCTGGAAGCGAGTTGAGATCTTGATTAGACTGGAAACACGACCTGTTGTGGGGTCGTGGGAGGTGGAAACACCGGAGAGGAGAGGAGGCGATCCTAGGAAGCCGGTAGCGGCCGTAAGCTGGTGGGGACACTGCAAAACCTATACTTGTACGAGCTCTATGGAGCTTAGGGATCCAGAAAAGCCGAGAATACAAAGATTTACCTCTACATTTCATACTGAAATTATTAACTAAAATTTGCTGAGGTCAGAGATAATATCTTGGCGTGACTTAATGACAAAGGAACATATGCCGCGAGTTGCCTCATGAGGGAGTTCAACGGCTCAGCCAGGCGAAAGCCAGTATCTTGCCATATGCAACGCACGGAATTCTGTTTGTAGAATGACAGAACCTCTCGACTATTGGAGAGAGAGACGAGAGCGAGCGTCAGCGAGGAAAGAGGAGGCTCGGTCCGGAAACGACCAGCTGAGGCGAGAAGTCCTCTGCCAGCTGCGCCGGGCGGACAGCTATGGCAAGGAGGTTAGGTCGCAGCGATTATCGAAAGTTTGGACACGGGATACTGGTCGCTTCGTCAAGCAATCGTTGAGCGGCGTTGATGTTATATCTCCATATAGGCGTATGTTAACGATAGTTTGCGAGATGCGGGAAGCCCCTCGGTGTGCGAGTTGTTTGTGGGGTGGTGCTAGGGTTGACGTCAATAGCAGAGTGCTGGAGGCTGTGTGGGTTTGGAAATTCTCGAAGGACAGGGTGAATCCATGTGCCGGTTAGGCACAGTCCACAAGGGACGGAGGTCAGCGCGTGCAGCTCAGCTATGAAACGTCATATAGTATGAGTATAAGGAGTAGCACACAAGTCGCGCGACGAGGAGGAGGTATAGTTTAAAGATATGACCTTCTTGCAGTAGAGGAGTCAAGCACATGAGAGAGATATGAGTCACCTGCCGGACTGAGGATTGGAGAGGGAGAGAGAGCACAGCAAATATATTATCTATATTATGATTATATACTATCCTATAGTGAGATGATATTATATATGGAGAGGGAGGAGGAAAGACCCCCTTAATGGCAGCAGGATGACACTAGGGAAGGTTAGCTTCAGTTAGAAACCGACTTACATGGGAGGCACCTGGGAGTAGTGCAATAGGATCCGCTGAGTGATAAGGAGAGCAGGGATTCTTAGTTGAGGATTTAGGTTGCGCGCGCCAGAAAGTGTATATGAGAGAATTTGAGGCACGCGAAAGAGCTAGCCGTTGGGTTGTATGTGTGAGTCAAGTTTGTGAGACTAGTAGTGTAAAGATGAACTGCCTGAGGTTTACTAGAGATTGACGTCGGGAAGCGACGAGATAGTACAGGGGGGTAAGTAGACAGGATGGGCAGAGATCAGCGATGTGTGTCGTTGGTGAAGTTGTGTGAACAATGTTGAGTCGAGTGAGGCAGCGGGATATAGTGTGATGGAGCGAATGTGGACGATGATTGATGGGGGGAGGAGGACTCCGCCAAGGACAAGTCTGAAGATACGTTTGTTTCTGGTGGAGTGAGGCTCCGAACCCACACATTTGAAGGGTGCAGAAGCCCGTGTTGACGGGCTGGGAGCAGTGGCTGGCGAACGGTGGAGTATCTGCTGAGCTGGGTACCCCGGGCACCGGCTAAGTCGAGGGAGACCAGGTTGGTGTTCCGTTCGGGGTAGGCCAAGGGCCATGGGGCCGGCGTAGCTGTAGTAGGGACGGTGCGCCCGCTTTGGTGCGGGGGCCCGGAGCGCCGTTGGGCCGCGTGGGCAGTGTCGTGGGCACGGGTGCCCTTCGGAAAGGGGCCCAGGGGCGCCAAGCCTGCCACGTGTGCGTTCAGGGGAGTTGCCATGGGGGCCTCCCCGGTGTTTAGGGAGCTGGTAGGCCGGTAGGCAGTGTAAGTGCGCCCGGGGGTGCCATTGTTGGAATTCGCGCCAGAGGGTCGTAGCCTGCCCAAAGGGAGCCACGCGTCCCAACGCCACGAAACCGTGCAAGGGCACGAGGGAATAATCTAGAAGGGCGAGGCCCGAAATTTGAGTGGGACACCAACACAGGCGACGGGAATCTGGGTTTTTAGAACCAATAGATAAGCGAGAGGGCGCTTGTTGAAAAGCCCGGGGTAGTTTTTAAAGGGTTAACGTTGGGTAGATTAGGAAGTGTACCCCCACCGCACATCCATCCCGTTCGCTCTCGTTGTGGGCCGCTGGACCCCTTTTGGTTAGATCGTCTGAGATCTGGGGAGGCCATCTTGGAGGCTTTGGTTGGGCTCGAACAGACGCGTAGCCTCCCTTATTCCCCTCGGGAAGGGAACGTAGGGGTGGGAGTAGGCTAGGGGAACGATCAGTTAGCCGAACAGAGAACAGTAAAGGGGGTTAGGGGACGAATTATAGTGGGGAAGTAGGGAAGTAAATGATAAAACAAAAACCAAAAACAAAAATAAAAATAATAAGTTGGGGGCTAAATTGGTTTTACAAAATTAAGGAGTGAGTAGGTCAGTGACAGGCAAAGGCGATAGGTGGGAGGGAGAACAGGTAGGGTAGGTCCGAGTCCACCTTCTGTGTGGCCAAACACCACGACTCCTCCACACCTCCAACTGCAAGGCAAAGGCTGGCCAACTTCATCGTCTGCGCGCCGTGTGCTGCGGGGGCCTGTGCCGGCCAACTTCATCGCTGGTTTGTTTTTCTGCAAGGCTGTGCCGGGGATCGTCTGCTGTGTTTTGCTGCAAGGCCTGTGCCGGCCGGATGCGTCCGACGACTTATTTTTACTGCCAGGGCCTGGTGCCGGCCGGAATCGTCGGCTTGTTTTGTTCTCAAGCCTGTGCCGCCAGTTCGTCTGCGGCGTGTTTGCCGCAACGGCCTTTTCTGCAGCTAATGTGCCTTTACCTTTGCAATGTCATGCCCACTGCCCTGTTCACACAGCCCCGTTCAATTTTGCTTTGCATCGCCCCTTGTTCATTTTCCATGCGCGCCAGATCGTCACAACAGTTTGCACGCCAACATGGAGGAACTGTCCTGTTGGCACTCACACGGGCTGCAGTGGCGGCCCGTGCACGCTGGTTTTTCTTTTGACTCTTACTTTTCCCTGCAGAGTCCATTGATCCTGGGCCAATGGTTAGTGTAAAATTTGTAGTTAAGTGTTAAGTTGTATGTAAATATGAGTGCGCCCCCGCAATGTATGTGTTAGCGCCGGCAATTTTAATTTAAGTCGTCCTGTTATGAGTGAGTTTTGTTTAGTTATTACTCGCCCTCAGGTTATTTATTTTGGGGACACGAATCCCATGAATGTCGCACCTCAGGATTCCCGTAGAGTAAAACGTACTAGGGGAGAACTACAACATGATGGCACACGATAATTTGACGACTCGGGACGAGTCTGTAAAAAGGGGAGGGGGTAGTGGGTTCGGTTGGAAATTCGCAAACACATAAAGGTCCCGTAGGTAGATATATTCTTTAAGTAATGTGTAGTTTAGCCAAACCCATTGTCATAGAGGGAATTAATGTGATTCATCTCGGCTGCGATTCCTGAGTTAGCGTTTTCTGTCTACCTTTGTTTGAGCCAACCAAACGCCAACAACAACAAACAACGCCCGCAGCAACACCCCTACCTTCACCATCGCTACCCGCCGCAGCGAGAGCAAAGGTCTTACTATATGTCTAATTCAGCCCACACACACGCCGAGTGCTTGTGTATGCAGAGACACACGCGAAGAGCAGAGAGAGAGACCCGCTCCACCCCTTCTCTTCTACGGCCCATTTCGCATACCACCGTGGGCGCCGAGCGCGAGCTGCTTCAGCGAGACACGCGAGACGCGAGTGCAGATGGCGGGGTTTTCTGAGGAGAATGCGGATCAGGAAGATGCACGCCACATCTGATCCACCAATCAGGAAAGCGCGGGGCGCTAGGCCCGCCTCCAGACCGCCTTGACGAAAATCGGCATATGTGCAAATTTGAGGATCAGGATGATACTACGCCCCCTTGTTCCGTCAATCGGCGAGCGTGGCTCCGCCCCTGAGGTCGTTAGGATCCGATAATTTGCATATGGTGGGTTCCCGAAGCCGATAAAAAGGCGAGCTCAAGTGAGGAAGCTCGAGCAGTATCGTGGGCGCGAGTAGTTCGGAGAGTGTCCGGTGACCAGCAGATTCGGTGGAGAGTATCGTGGAGGATGTCGGTGGAGCAAGCAGATCGGGGAGGCGTGTCGGTGGACCGCAGCAGATCGGGGAGGCCGAGAATCGGCTGGGAGCAGACGGCTGCGGAGGGAACGGCTGAGGTGGACCTTGAGGCTCGCGCGCGGGATTCGAGCGAGCCCACCATACTCCGCTCCGCAGAGCATCAAACAATTCCCCCCTTTTTCCCCCGCGCTGAGTAGAGTGGCGACAAGGGGCCCCGTTTCCCCACCCAGCAGGTGCCCACGAACCGCCGTGCACGCGACATTCTGGGCGCTCGCCACGAAGGGCGCGGTAGGACCCTTCGGTCTCGTGGGCCCCTGGCCGCTCAATCCAGGTTCCACGCGCTATTAGCCCACGGGCCAGTCTGAGTCCCTTGCTGTGAGGGGGTCTTTTCTTTGCTTCGGTGTGATGCGTGTTGTGGCGCCTGTCTTGTAAGGTAGTAACTGTATAAGGGTCCGTGTGTCCGTGGTAGTCGTTTTAAACTTCTCTATATTGGCTTTCTTTTGTTCAATGTGATATATGTGCGATCGCTTAATTGTGACTGTAACATAACGTGTGCTATATGTGTCTTCCGCGTGCCGCGGAATAAATGTGCATTGTGTGAACTGTTTTCCGTTTCGCTTCGTCTTTTACTTGAACCTCCATCCTGCTTCAAACGTAAAGGGTTTCGTAAGTGGGTGCAAAACGCCCGTAATAATCTGAACGTCGAGGTCGACGATAACACCGCTCGTTCCCCGATAGATACGGAACGGCCCGCCCAACGGCTCGTGTCCGTAGTCGACCTGCGGCGAGTACGATCGCCGGTTTTACATCCGCGTGGGTACCTTCCGGTAGGTCAAGTTGCGAACAACCTATCCACGCGGGTGCCGATTGGCACGATGTGTGGTGAGGGTCGAAAGGCCCACCCGTGACGGGATCCGCGTTACGGAGGGTCACGACTGAATTGTCCGTCCGGTGGGCGAGGCGGTCGCGGTTCGCAGTCGCGTTGCCGTTCGCACGCCGACTGCGGCGAATTCGCAACAATATATATATATATATATATATTATGTGTGGAAGGTATGTAAATACCTGTATATGGAAGATATGTATGTAAGTACATATATATATATAAAATTTATTATATATAATATTTATAAATAAAATTGGGTTTTTATTATAGTGTATGTATGTATGTGTAATGGTGTATACTATAAATTTGCGTTCTGCGACTGGTCATGGTTCGTGGCGTTTTTCTGGAGCGGGTCTGAGACAGTGGCGAGTGGGCGCTTGGTCCGTTTGTGGGCCGTGGACTTCCGGGGTTCTGGGTCGAGTCGGTGGAAACCACACGAGGCGGGGAGGTACCAGCTCTACCGAGAAAAAGACCACGGGTCCACTTTAGTCGTGTTGTGTGGTGTGTGTGTGTGTGTGTTGGTGTGTGTGTGCTGCTGTGTGTGTGTGTGTGTGTGTCCGTGGCGGCCCCTTCTGTTAAGACGAGCTGTTTAAGTGTTTTCTTTTCGTTGTTCATTGATTATATTTGTATAACTCTGCTCTGTGTTCCTCCCGATTTTCTTTAATAAATAAACCCTGTTAAATTACCACTCGTTTCTCTGTACTTTCCTCCATTGGCCTATCTGGTGCGGTGCGAATTGGTAGGCCGTTCGTAGCCGTGGATTGTTCATTGGGACGCGGCGCGGCTCCGTAACTGCGCTTGGTTACCGCCGGATCCGAAGTGGTAACCGCGACTCGGTCCGGACAGAGTCGGCGGACGGGTGTGAATTCCCCCAGTAGCTTGTCCGCGTGGGTACTTAGGTATATTGAATTTGGCAATTGCTACCCCAGCGGTCGGAGTTATTGGCGATTCATGGTCTCAGCTATAAGGGACCCATTGCCTTTTGCTCAATTCCGGTGTGTTTCGATGGAGCTGACTCGAACTGCTCTCTCTCCTCTAGCGTCCTGATTCGTCACCAGGAAACCCGGCCCACAACAACATAGTTATCTGCACATGTGGACTCATATGGGACTATATATGTATGGGACTCGTGTGGGGACGGAGGGGGGTCAGGGTCGCTTCTTTCCTTCCTTGTCGAGGGCCAGCAGAGACCGTTCGCCGCCTCGCGACCTTCTGCTCAACCTCGGACAGCCTCGGAACAACCACTGTTACATTTGCTGCTATAACAGCCTCTCACTATCTCTGGAAGGCTTTCCACTCGATGGTTAGAACATTGCTGCAGGGATTGCTTCCATTCATTCACAGAGCATTTGTAAGGTCAGGCACTGATGTTGGGAGATTAGTTTTGTTCGTCCGTCGGCGTTCCAATTCATCCCATTAGTGTTCGATAAGATGGGGTTGAGGTCAGCGGCTCTGTGCAGGCCACTCAAGTTCTTCCCACACTGATCTGGAACGAACCATTTCTGATGACGTCGCTTTGTGCATGGGGCATTGTCATGCTGAAACAGGAAAGGGGCTTCCCCAAACTGTTGCCAAGAAGTTGGAAGCACAGGAATCATCTAGAATGTAATTATATGCTGTAAGCATTAAGATTTTCCTTCCCTGGAAACGAAGGGGTAGCCCGAACCATGAAAAAACAGCCCCAGAACATTATAATTAATTAATTAATTATAAATTGATGCAAGTAGCGTTGTTCAGTTTTTCCGTCATTTTGGCAAAAACGAAAATCCACCCCGGCGCTCACATTACACTTCCCTCACTCATCGCGTCGTCTGCGACTGAACAGCTTTGCAGGCGGAAAATATTCAACTGCATACAAATTAGGAATTAATTTAAAGAATTTACCTCACTAAAATAATATCTCATTAATTAATTATTAACTAGCGAACCCGCGCTCTGCGCGCATGTTATTTGGGGTGGGTGTGTTGAGAAGGAACTGATGCAGAGTATCAGTAGTAATTTTACTTTAATGCAGTAAGTGGATACGATATCACTGTTTTCAGAACCATTTTATTTAACATATTTTTTTTTTTGTACATGCATCCTCATATGGTCTTTGAGATCATGTAAGCCGAATATCACGGTTTACTTGCGAGCGCAGAACAAAGTCGAAGATAGCGCGACACGAAACCACAAATTCGGAAATCAAATAATAAGATGCATGCAATCGGAACTTGTTACGGAAAACCAACCAAACTTAAATTAAAAGTGACGATGGAGTCTACAGGCCATTCTCACAAGACCTGCTCAACCAATCAGCCAAATTCCCCTGTTAACAATGATGGAAAAAACCTTCTCAGCATGTTCCACACATCAATCCTTTACTGAACAAATTCCTTGCAAATCTTGCTGAATTCTTGCTGAGATGAAA
>CM068954.1:135218387-135228807 GCA_035128595.1 Eptatretus atami | reverse complement strand
ACAAGCTTGAGACATTATGACCGTTCATCTTATGGATGACGTTTTATGAGGCAAAACACGCATATTTTTTTCATGCGCTACTCTGCTTTATTTAGAAAACGATTCTCATCGGAAACTCCGTAGCGGCCAGAATATTCCTCAAGGAACAGTTTTCGCTCACCTGGCAGCGATTAGCAGCCGTTTCACCTCAGTGTGACACCTATAAAGACAGTTCACACGACTCGTGTGGCTCACCTTTTGGCAAGAGATCACGGGTCAACCCTAAGCCCGGTCGACTGACATTGGTTATTTTATTTTTATTATCCCTGTTCTATAAATGTCTCACCTTATCCTAACCCTCGATTATTATTTAGTCTACTGTTACCGGCTAAAAACTATCTCTTTCTGGTTTTCTCTAGGCGATTACCAACCCACTACGTTCCCTTCCTGGAGCAGGGGAATAAACGTGGAGGAGAGAAATGCAGCAAAGCCGTCCTTGCTGTATCTGAGGCCCAATCCAACGCAAGGCCCAGAAATGGCCTCCTCCAGATTTCAGCGATCTCCTAACCACGTGCTTTGAGCTTTCCAGCGGCCCCCCAACAACTGAGAAGATGCGAGAGCGAAGGTGATAGGAGATAGCAATCTGGTCGCGGAGGGCATTACCTTCCTAAACTACCCCTAAAACATTTATTAACCTTAAACTACCCCGGGGCTTTCAAAAAGCACCTCTCGCCTTAAATACTACTGCGTTCTTCTAACAACCAAGATTCCCGCCCGTCGCCTTGTGTTGGTTGTCGCACAATTTCGGGCCTCGCTCTTCCCAATTTCCCTTCTCACTGACCGTGCCCTCGCACGGTTCGTGGCTGGACACCGCTGGCTCCCTTGGGCAGGAAAACTACCCTCCTGCCGCCCGCCGATTCTCAACTATGGCACCCCACGCGGGCCCTCAAACTGCCTCCCCGAGCCCTACCAAGCTCCCTAAACACTGCGGGAGTGCCTCCATGGCTAACTCCCCAGAAAGAAACGCTCACGTGCAGGCTGGCGCCCGGGCCCCTTCCTGGATCATGGGTGCCCGTGCCCAGTTGCACTGCCCACGGCCCAATGGCGCCCCGGGCGCCCGCATCATGAGCGGCCCACCCTTGCCCATACACTATCCAGCACCCCATGGACCCTTGGCCTACCGCGGCCGACTAGCCGGTGCCTGCGTACCCACTAAGCATACGCCCGTTCCAGCCACGCTCCCAGCCCGATCAACAGGGCGCCCCTTTTTCCCTGGCCACCACCTCCAAACGGGTTTCGAGCCTTACATTCCCCACCAACAGCCCCCAAAACGACCTCCATTTTGTCAATTTGGAACTAACCCCACTACTCACATTATACTGACCCGGGGGTCCCTTTGGGAGTCACTCCTCCCCCAATCACCATCGCCACCATGCATTCCACATTCGCTCCATACACACAGGCTCGCTGTCCTCACTCACTCATTCAAGTTATACCTTACAATACTCTTCCTCTCACATCCGACTGAATACTGCCATTCTTCTGACTGCAATCCCCAAACTTACCTCGGCTCCCTCGTCATCCCTTACAATTATAGCACGTTCCATTAAACTAATGTAGCTGAGCTATGGTCCCCACTACACACTCACCAACTCTTGTCGATGTCCTCCAAAATCCCTTTTCCATCCTAAATCTGCAAACTAAAACCCTCTACCTAATCCATTCATCGGGCACCATGACGACTTAACCCTCGTTGCCCCGATGAAGCTGGCTAAACTTAAACTAACCCTCCCATAACTAGTGGTATTCCTGTGCCCGGCGCAAGGGGGTCTTCCACCCTTGCCCGGTTGAATCCTGTTCACCCGAAGCGAGGCTTGCTTTTTTTTTTTTTTTTTAAACATGCGCGCACCAGCCGCGGCAACTCGCACACCTGCGCTCTTCCCCCAGTGACCAGGGCCACTGCTCGCGCTATTCGCGCACCTACGTCCCTTATTCGCGACGGTACCATTCCGCAGGGATTACCTCCTACCCGGATTCCAACCATTGCAGCCACACGTTACCCTGCGCAACCAAAGCAAGCCTCTGCGGAGTTTCGAGGTTCCCCCACTGCGAACACATGTGCTCTGCTCGTCGGAAGCTTCACAATCGCTCGGGTGGGGAGAACCCATCCGCGTCTCCAAATCCATATCCAGCCCTACCTTCTGTCCATCACGGGATCGGCTAATCCACCGCGTGCGTTTAACGGACCGGGCTTCACTCCCGGCAGCGCGCACCATGGCGGCCTCGTGCGTAGCACAAGTACGACCGCGCCGCGCTGCCCGTGCAAACCCGCGCGGTCCCCAAAATAAGCTACGGGCCCGTACTTCCGGCCTATGGTCCACATCAGGCACCGTCTTCGTCCTCGCACTCTTCGCGAAATAAACTTCCCCTCGTGCCCCACGACGCTCACCACACCTCGACATGACGATCGGACATGCGTTTGCATGTTCGTCATGCCAACGCCATCTCCCTAACGTACAGCGACCTCACACACCTGATCTCTCTCACACTCGGCCGTTCACTCACGCGTGCCGTTTCACTCGCACACGTGGTTCCACTTCACACACGGCCTCTCCCACTTGCACAGGGGGTTCACTCACACACATCTTATTCACTTGCACTGGGCGTTTCACTCACACACGGCGTTTCATACACACACGGCGTTGCTGGAAGGCCACGCATTTCGGCTCACTTGCAACCACGCACCCACTCTTATGACTCACACACGCGTCCCTTTCACAACAACGCCTTTCACCCACCGCTATGTGCGACGTTGCAGCACGCACTTCTGCCACACTCGTGAACACACATTTACCGCGGACATTTACAATGGGATTTGCTGCACTACAAGGGGTTCCCGCGGTTCTCCAAACCCCCCCAAGCTCAGGCGTGTGTACCCCGTCAACAGAACTTCGCCCCCTTCTAACTCGCCAAAGCTCGACCGGATCCAACCGGGTCGAGATCCGCTTCCAAGGCGGGAATATTCCCTCCCCTCGCTTCCCTGGAGAGAGGCTAACCGGCCTCTTGCACCGGGATCACCCCCGAAACATTCCCGAGCTCCCCTCATCGTTTCCCTCGCCCTAACTCCAACCTGTTGTGCTCGTCTTTACCCGTCCTTTATCGTGTAGTCTCTCCTCTATCGTTTCAATCTCCCACGTCTCTGCTTATTTCTTTCAATTCCTGCGTCTCCCTTAGTTGTCTCTGCCCAATACTTTTATTTCCTTCTTTGTCCCTGTTATCATTTCAGGTTTCTCTCCTTTATTATCTCCCTCGTCTCCACCGTGGTCTCTTACACGCCTCAGTCACCTCTTTTAATTTTCCCCTCTCTGTCACGTCACTTTCTCTGCCCGTTACGGTCGTCGTCCACACGTCTCCCGAATTATTTGTCCTCTCCCGCTTCCATCGCGGGCCGGACAGGCCGTTGCACTACCCTCTCGTTGGTTCTGGAGTCTCCGCCACGTGGCGCCGCCATTTTCTCGCCGCGGTCCGCGTTTCCTCTCCCATGCCCGTATTTCACCCCGTTGGCGTTCGCAAATCGTTATCATCTCTGTTGTGTTTGCCATCTATTTTTGCCAGCATTGCCAATATCTGGGCCATTCAAGCGAACTCAGCTGAATAGAGTCCGCCATTATGGTGTGTATGCCGCGCTGTTGCCGGTTTTTCTGGGCCAGGGGGATGGGAATTTGACGGAGGAGGGAGGGGCGTCAAAAGCCACGGCCGCCGCCGCCTCGCCCCCATTTCGGACTCTGGGTTTGCTTTGTTGGCGGAGAAGTTCAAACTGCATCATAATTGTCCTGCACGGGGATTTCGTCCCTGGGCCATGGATTCTATTATTTCACATCCATATTAAATCCACCCTGCAAACCGTTCGCCTCTTGAAATCCATTTGCCTTCCGGAATAATTTAAAGCTCAAAATTTAATGGGAAATCGAGGTTATCGCTTCCGACACACCCTATCGATGTCCCATAAATGGTTGGTGTGAAGTGCGGGGAGAGCTTGTTTCCCATCCTCGACACCAGAGCTGTTACGAATGCCGCCCGCCAGCGTGCGAACAGCCGCTTTAGCAAATTGGCGGCCCGCGTCTTCGCCCACCGGACGGACCAATTCAGTCGCGACTTTCCAGAACAACGCCGCGAAAACATCACGGGTGTGCTCCAAGCGCACACCACGGCCTAGTCAACACTCTACCCACGCGCGGACAGCTGGTCAAGCGCTGAATTTATCGATATACCTAAAGTAATTCCGGCTAGGGCAGACGACCGAGAGACCGTTACCTTCAACGGAGCCTGCTTGGACACGAACGGCTTAAGCGGTTCGTTCCGTCTGGGATAACGAGCGGTGTATATCGCCAGCCTCGTTGGACCCGATTCTATTATCGGCTATTTAAAAGCCCGCTAAATTCCGAGGGAGCAATACGGCGCGTTTCAATGGGGAAGAGACACGACGAACGGGCAGTGAACATTTAAACACGCCACATTTATATAACGTACACCGAGTAATGCAATGGAAAAGGTTTGAAACACGCATGCATTATGCAAGGACAAAAAAAGCAATGCAATCAACAAAAGCACAGACAAAAGAAGAACTACAACCGTGCTATTATTATGTTACAAATTACTTAAACAGGTTTACTTAAGACACGGCGCCACATAACTCTTTCAATAGCGAAAACCCCGAAAAGAAAAAGAAAGGAAGGAAAACTGCAATCCGATGTGGTGATTTACCTGCGGGCTCCGTCCTCCTTCGCCCCATTCTGCGTCACGACCGACCCGAGAGAAGCCCTCGGTGCGGGAACGCCACCTCGCCCACAAGATCCTGAGAGATGAGAGAGGAGAAGAGAGAAGAGAAGAGAGAAGCAGAGAGAGAGGAGAGAGAGACGAGAGAGAGAGAGAGAGAGAGAGAGAGAGGCAAGAGCGCGATTCTCCCAAGCGCTCGCGTCCTGGTGACGACTCTCCCACTCTTTTTTCTCCCACGCCCCGCCCCTTCTCAACTTCCCACCCTTCCTTCCAGAACATGGGGGAAACTTCCAGAAGGAAAAGCGTTTTCCCGCCCAAATTAGGGACCGCGCGCCACCGCCGGTAATTGCGTCTTTGTCCCTCGCCACAGGCGTGAAATCCACCGGTGGAGACGCCATTCGCTTCGAGGGGAGAGAAGGTGGGACACGGGGGGGATGGGAGCCCCCGCCCCGCTGCTTATCCCTCGACGAAGGCCACCGGGCCCTCTGGCAACCTGTATTATGTGACTTTCGCTTGCCGACCTGCGTATGTAGATTCTTTAGAAAGAAAAAAAAATAAGGAAGAATTTAGAAAAAAAAAAAAAAAGAAAAAAAAAAAAAGAAGAAAAAAATCTAGAAGAAAGTGTCATTAATCCGCGGGATTATTTATTCATATTTCTCTTTCTTTGGGGCGCAAGCGGCGTCATCGAGAGCAATCCGTGGGAAAGAACTGTGGGCGAAAAAAAAAGGAGAAGTAAAAAAAAAAAAAAAGAGAGGTGTAGACAGGAAAAAAAATAAAATACATCTTCTTCGACACTGAGTGGAACCCCTCCTCGCGCTCGTCCAAGTGCATCCTGATCGGGTCAAATCCACCCCAGCGAAACTAAGATCACGTATTAAACCATCCACAATCAGGTTGTACCCTGAGTTAATGCAGATGAAGGTATGTGTAAATAACCGAAGTTCAATCGTCAAAAATACATCTCCCGCGTTAGCAACTCTTGTCTTTTCTCTAGAAAAGAAAAAAAAGGAAAAATTGCGCGACAGCCAACCACAACACGATGTTTAGGTGCGTTCCAGAATCTTACTGCGTTAACGTGTGGATCATGTTCGGCTCTGGGTCGTTGCGCGTCTAACCTCATCTCTCCATCGTCCACTAGATCACCAGATCAGATGCCGTATCACGAAGGCAGATACACGTTCATTCACTGGACGTCTTGCAAGCCACCTGGTCTCCAGCAACTTGCCAAAATGCTAATGCGCCACTGATTGGGTAATCTTATTCCGTGGAACGCCCTGAATTGATGAGGGAAGTCCCCCGGAGGCGCATATAGAACGTTATTCGCTTATTGATTTTTCGTATTGCGCCCCCAAACCCCAGTCACCGAGGAGAAAACCGATGACATATCCCGCTCGTCCCTGTCCCCCTTCTCACGCTTCAAATAATCTCGGAACTGATGAGTCTCCCGATTCGACCAAGACAAACAGATACTGCAAAAGCAACTATAAGAAAATTCGAAGGAGCCGGAGGCAAACAAAGAAAGTTGAGTTAGAGGAATCGAAAATGCAAGCTGCCACATGAACACATGCCGACCAATCAGATCAGGAGACGGACTGCACTACCTGCAGAGTGGAAAGGAGAAGGTCATCGGAGGAGAGTTGTAATTAACAAATGAGAGACTTGATTACATTGTCCTGGTTACTTGGCCTAAGTGTTGTCAACGGGTGGGTGCAACACGAGGGTGAAAGGTGACCAGTGCTCTACGCTCTGTATGGTTTGCAGTTGGCCATACTGAAAGTCGTTGTTGGGCTGTCGTGTCACTTGGATCTAAAGATCGCGGCGCAGTTAGGTTCCGTTCTTCACGGGGCCCTATCCACACATTCACCGCCCAGAATGCAGACTCGTCGCGCTATCGTGTATCGGGAAACGCCTGAGGCTACGAGGCGATCACCCATGGTTTGGTCCAAGATGCTGAACTGTCACTCTCTTCGCGTTTGCTGTGATATCCATCTTCGAATGGGTGTGCGCTGATCGATTGTATCTGGGCAGAGCGCTTTAGGAAAAATAAACATAGGACACCCCGCCTATCTTCCGTTTGTCTATACTTGTTCTTTGTGGTTGCATTGTAGTTCAGTTCTTAATATAGTGGTTCAGAGTGAAGTTTCGAATGAAAACTGTTATGCGCTGTGAAACACAGAAAGCTCAAATGAGTAAATCCTTTCTCTTGAATGATACGTCATAAAAACGAGACATGATGTCATTGTGAACTTGTTATCAGGTTTGCGATAAATTATCTGTGCTAATGTCCGCTTGATTCCCGCAAACAAAATTCCAAACTGCTTGCCAGTTTCGGAGATAACTGAATAGCGACTTCATTTAGCGAATATTTTACGTCATAACTGTGTTTTTCTCGGATGAATTTCTCAAAAATCTGGCAGATGGTTACTGTCTGGCAGGATATATTTTAAACTATATGCTAAGGTTTCAGGTAAGTTTCGATGAAAATCTGTAGGCTGCTTGAAACAAAAAAGTCCACAAGAAGAAGATGAAGAACAACAACGTGAGTAAGACTTAGAGATCCTCCACGAGGATCTAAAAATCACTCAGTGACAACTTGGTGAAACGGAACGGCACTCGGTGGAGCACAGCAGCACTTCACCAGACTTGAACAGTTTACATTTTGCATCCCACCGGTTGGTCGGATTGTTCTCGTCACCTGACCCACTCATCCACCTGGTTTTGTCCTCCAACTCATGCACAACTTTGAGATGTCATGCAATACATCGTCTTTGGTCCCTTCTCTCAAATGGTGAAAAATTGGGTGGTCGCTAGAGTACCCTTATTGTTGGGTTTTCCGTGTGTGTGTGTGTGTGTGTGTGTGTGTCTGCAACGCGAGGCTCCACAGCACAAACCAGCAAACCGATTTCGATGAAACTTGGCGAACAGGTGCCATATGGGCTGGGATTGTGCGCGTTTGAGTTTCGTTGCTAAGCAACCACCCTTTGCTATGCAGCGGCCGAAAAACCGCGTACGGTATTTTCAATACTTGTCCTACAGTTTTGAATGTGGAGAAACGAGACTTCGGAATTAAACACTTCGAGATATTTAGAAAATTTTACTTGAGCAGATTTTTGATTTAGGTTTTATTTTTCAAATGGTAGTCCTTCAAAAATAGGGTGTCTATTTACCGTCATTTTTTTTGTTTGTTTGTTTGTATGTAATGGACAGCTCTGGAGGCCAGAGGAGTCAACCGATTTTGATGAAACTTGACAGGTTGGTTCATACCAGGATCTAGTTCTATGCTTTTGAGCACCGTTGCTATGGACACCACCGTTGCCTAGCAACGGGACTTTGAAATTTTAGAAAAATCCTAAAAAAAAAATTCGAAAATCAAAAATGGGCTTCCAGGCTTTTATGTGCACTGTAATCAACCTTTGTCAAAAATTTTCAGCCCGATCCGTCAAAAACTATGACTAGTATGCAATTATGTCGCGACCGCCCATGTCGCCTACCGGCTTGTCACTTTCTTTCATTAATTAATTAATCAATTGATTAATTAAATAATTAAAAAATTGATTTTTAAAAAAAATTCTCGAATCCGGATCCGGATTCGAATCCACCAGAATTAAGCGTTGCCGTCCTTGGCGAGTCACCTACAAACACAAAAAAATTCTCAAAACGATTGTTTGAAAACTGTGGCCAAAGATCGTGTGACGGACAGACAGACAGACAGACAAAGGGCTACAGATCGACGTACTTGGTGAAAATCGTCATGATAATAAGGCCTGTACCGATACACATACAAACATAGGCCTAAAACAAAAACAAATACTCGTTTAAGCCCCGACAAAAACGGAGGAACCAAAGAAAGAAAAAAAGTACGTGCACCAACGTCCAAGTTAATGAAAACTCACAGTTCGAGCGAGTTAAGGAGTTCGAGGCGTTTTATTCGCTTCGACTGGAGTCGCACGAAACACTCACATAATGTGGAGCGGCGCACGCATGCCGGGCGGGTAGGCGTCTGGAGGGTAATGTGGAGCGGCCATCCCGCATGCCGGGGGTAGGCGTCTGGAGGTAATGGGAGCGGCCGCACGAATGCCGGGCGGGTAATCGGAGATGGTTTCCAGCTGCTGCGCTGGTTGCATATACAGTGGGAGAACAAGTATTGCATACACTGCCGATTTTGCAGTTTTCCACTTACAAGCACGTAGAGGTCTGTAATTTTTTATAGTACACTTAACTGTGAAGCGGTCTAATACACAAATCTGAAAATCCTTGTTGATTTTAAAAATTTGCATTTTTATGCATGAAATAGTTTGGTAACTACCCAGTGAGAATTCTGGCTCTCACGGACTGTTAGGTTTGTCTTTAACAGTCGTCCCATTCTCACCAATACCTGTATTAACTGCATACCTTGTTTGAATCTTATCGATAAAAAGACAGCTGTCACACTCAATCATCGAACTCCAACTTCCACACATGGCAAAGCGAGAGCTGTTAAGCGACATCAGGACATAAATTTAGATAAGATCTTGACAGGTCGGAGGTTCTGGAGGTAATGTGAGCCGGCCACGCATGCCGGGGCGGGTAGGCGTCCGTGGGGTATGTTGGAGCGGCGAGCATGCCGGGGGTAGGCGTCTGGAGGGTAATGTGGAAGCGGCGACGCATGCGGCGGGTAGGCGTCTGGGGGGTATGTGGAGCGGCCACGCATTGCGGCGTGTAGTCGTTGAGGGTAATGTGGAGCGGCGCACGCATGCCGGGCGGGTAGGCGTCTGGAAGGTAATGTGGAGCGGCGCACGCATGCCGGGCGGGTAGGCGTCTGGAGGGTAATGTGGAGCGGCCAACGCATGCCGGGCGGGTAGGCGTCTGGAGGGCCCTTGGACGTCATCACTCAAATTGGGATATTGTTTGTGCGAGAAATATATATTTATTGATCTGTAAATCCATTCGAACGGGACACAAAAAGCTACAGAGAGAAATAATTTCGATCTTACATGTTTACATACATTTGTTGTTGTTTTTTTTTAAAATAGTTTTATTTATTTAATTCTAAAGGTGATGTCGGTCCGGCCTGAAAGTCAGCGAAACGTTTCGTAGTAAATGCTTTGAAGTGAAGTATTCTATATATATTTATATTTTGTGGTGAATAAGGTGAAATAAGGATTTATTGGAGACTGCGTCATGGCCTCACGACTCTTCAGAAGCTCGACGTCGGGTAAGTACCGCAAGAACTGAAGGTGTTTACTCGCACATCACGTGTAACACCGTTTGTTTTATAACAATATAAGCCGTTTTTTAACTCGTGAAGTGATATTTACTTTCATAAGGTTTTATTACACCATAAACTTACACTTTAAACTCGTTTAATACGCTTTTATCGTCTTGTTACTTGTAGTTTAGCGTTGACTTGTTTCTCAAGTGTTGGGTTCGAATCCCGACATCCTTGTGGGTCATGGTACATATACATTATGTATTATTACCTTCAGTAGTTTTGTAGGAACTTCAGTCTCGCTGCATACGTCAACTAATAACAATGACGTTTCTTTCGTGGCAGTGACGTCATTATTATAGATTTTTGTGTAAACTTACTCACTGAACGCTCTGTGGAGGGGCGAGGAGGGGTACTTCGAGTGACCACTGGATTCTATGGCCTCAATTCCTTTACTACTATTTAACTTTGCTACTA
>CM068954.1:135207588-135217643 GCA_035128595.1 Eptatretus atami | reverse complement strand
ATTCCAAACTCTTCAAGGTGTGAACATGGAACGCTTTTCGGACAATGTGGATGTTTTGGTGGTCGGGGGAGGTCCGGCAGGACTGACGACCGCAATCCGCCTCAAACAGCTTGCAAAACAAGGTGGTCAGGAACTGCGTGTTTGTTTGGTGGAGAAGGCTTCCCATCTTGGAGCCCACATTCTCTCCGGTGCCTGCATCGAACCCTCGGCCCTCAATGAACTTTTCCCAGATTGGAAGGAAAGGAAGGTGAGCATTTTGGAACCAAAGTTCTGTTTTGGAAGCTAGAGACTCTCCTAGCTTTACAAATACATGAGGCTTTGTGGTTTCTTAGTTCAATATGTCCAAAATTGTTTACCTGATAGTGGAACAATATTTGTTCATTGTCACATTGTTGTTGTTTTTAAAAATCCATTGTTTTTCTTTGTCGCTCGCTTTATAAGCCTCGATTTATGATTACTGGTCCAAGTATAAAGCTGTCATTCTTGTGCATTGCAGGTAGGTCTTTACATGAATTGTTATGCCATCCTTTAGATGAGCCATTAAGCCAGCTTTCCTAACTACTAGCACTTGCTTGTTGATGTTGAAGATCCCATGGTATCTTTTCTTTAAAGGTTGGTATTTTTATAATGGTATTCTTGCCAAATTCTATATCTGTTTGGTATCTGGGGAGTCAAAGAAATGTAAAATTGTCAAGGATAGCACTGCCATCAATATTGTTACGGCTGTGGAAATTCGCAATCACCATTCAGGTCCCGTAGGTGAGATATTTTTTATGTTACATGTATATCTAGCCCAAACCCATTGTTTAGGAGGGATTATGTGATTCAGTTCGGGCTGCGATTCCTTTGAGATAGCCGTTTTTTATCTTTTTTTATTGTTATTTTAAACGACAAACCTCCCGCAAACAACACGCCACCAACTACGCCACAAGCCAACGCGCTCAAATTAAACCTCACAAAACACCACCATCTTCGCCACTACCCCCGCTGCATGAACGCCTATCCTCCGGTCACACTACGATCGGTTCCGCAGTTGGAAACCGTCGAATACGCAAGGAAGGGAAAGGAAGATAGGCACATACGGGTGCGCGCGCGGGTTTTCCCGCCTGGTTTCCTTCCCGCCAATTCTTACCTGCCCGGCGCTCAGGACAGATTTTCCTTGCCCCCGCATGGCGCGGGGAGGGGAACGAGAGGGAACGCCCCTTTTCTCGAAGCGCCTCGAAGGGGGGTGGAGCCAAAGGCGGGGCGGAGAAACGGGCGTGGCGCCGGGAGTAAAAAAGAGGCGGCGGCGCTGGCGGATCCTCGTCGGTGAGCTTCTTGTCTCGGTTCCTCGTGACTGTCTTCTTTCGTCCTGCTTCGTCTCGCTTGTTCTTTTTTTCTGGTCCTGTTCGGTGTGCTCTCGGGTCTTGGTGTAGCTCATCGGTTGCGTCGGTCGTGCCGGTCTGGCGGGACGCAACACGAGCAGGCACGAGGCCACGCCGGAGAGGCTCATCGGCCGACCAAGGCTCGAGCGGGGAGTCAGGCAGCACGGGACACGTCGGAGGACGGTCGCCAAGGAGCGACAACAGGGAAGTCGCACTTATTTTCTTTTGGGGGTTCTGTGTGAACGTGTGTGTGTGGCGCCGTTCCGAAAAGTGAACTGCGTAAGTGTGGCGTGTGTACGCGTATTCGGGTTACCTTTTTTATGTGATATCTGTGCATTTTGATAATTTGGCTAAATACATGCTTATGTGTGCTATCTGTGTGGTTGTTAAATAAAATGCTTTCTTGTTGAATTGTTCCCCGCCGTTTCGCTGCGTCTTTCCTTTGTGGGTCTCCATCTTGCTGTCACGTAAAGGGTTTGGAGTGGGCCGCGGGATGCCAGATAATTAATCAGGAAGCGTCGAGCCCCGACGATAAACCGCTCGTTCGATAGCGACGGAACGGACCCGCTTAAGCGGTCCGTGTCCGAAGTTCGCCCTGCGGCGAGTGCGATCGCCCGGTTTACCATCGCCGTGGGTAAACTGTAGGAAGCGTCGAGTTTGGCGAACACCCTATTCCACGCGGGTGGCCGATTTCGTTACCATCGGGGAGGGGGTCAGGGGGCCGCATCCAGCCACGATCCGTGGTGAGGGAAAGGCCACCCGTGACTGCTCCCGCGTTAGTCCGAGAGGGGTCACGACAGAATGTCCGCCGGTGGGCGACGTGCCGCGATTCGAGTTACGTGGTTGATCGCACGCCGGCGGGCGCGAATTCGCAACAATATAGTAATAACCAAGATGAGTCACGAGGTGAGGAAAGCGTAGAATAAAGACGCCGCACCGTAATCACCTCCGTGAGAGGTGTGGTAACACGAGGTGAGGAAAGCGTGTGATTAGCCGCAACTCTCAGATGGACTGTTATTTTCTGACGCAGATGGATACTATAATGATGCTGGGAAAAGCGGTCACACCAAATTGGTCATTACCATGACCAATTGACGAGTGACTATTGCTGACATGGATACAGTCAAACAACATCAATTTATTGTAGTAGATTATTGGTCCAGGGGATCATTTTGTCCATCAAAACATCGTTTTATACATACATATTCAATGTTGGCATTGCAGATGATCAAGTCACACCAATGAGGTTGCCCGACCGGGTAACCAAGTCGTTAGTTTGGTTGCCCGATGCCAAATTTTGGTTGCCGTTTATTGAGCCTTGAATATGCCTCAATTTTTAGGTCATCTCTACCGAGATGACCTAATAAAGCCGGACCAAATGTACGTCCGTACGTCCGTTCAACAATTTTTCTTTCCAATCTTGATGAAACTTAGTATGTGGGTAGAGGTCGATGAGTGTTGCACAACGATATAACTTTTGTCCGGGTTCAAGGTCAGGGACGAGTCACGAGGTCAGTAAGTTATAAAAATCGCCATTTTCAAACACTATCTAGTCTGCCATTCTACAAGATATTCGCAACTGTTTATTGATTATGATAGTAAAAAATATATCTGTATCTAACCGGACAGATTTTGAATTTCCTTCCCGTTTGATCGTAAAGTGATCTGGAAGATGGTCAAAACGCCGATGCGATTCGCAAAGAAGGAAGGAAGGAGAAATGAAATATAAATAATATGGAATAGGCAAAGCCTAGAAGCGAACGTAGAATTCTTCTTACATTCGCTTCTGACTTTACATAAAACTTGTTCACAACTGTATACTTTCCAACGATACCGTGGTACGTGTAAGCGCCGCACAGCTGATGATTTTGACGCAATTTCCGTTACTTCGGCCTGGATTCGGGATCAGCGAACAAATAATTTAAATCACGATTAAAAAATATTTTTTGATGATGCGGGAGATATCTTTATTAAAACTAACTTTGGGGGAAAAATAATTGAATAAATAAATAAATAAACGATCACTTCTGGTCAAGAATAAAATAAATTAAAAGTTCCGGAAGAGTTCAAAATCACTCCCGGTAATGTTAAATACAAAATAAACACTTCCTGTCATGAAAAAAATCACCTTCGGAAGTATAAAATTAACTTTGGGAAAAAAAGAATTGAATAAATAAACACTTCCGGTCATGATCTCCCGGCATGCATCATTCCCCATGAAAAAAACCAGAAACAAAACAAAAACGGAAGCAAAATGGTCATAGCCAACGACACGGATTCACAATTGCCAAGGTATTGTGTTGTTTTTGTTGTTTCCTATTCTCATGTGCACGCGTTAAGTAATATTCACAAGATAGAAATAAAACCCAATCGTGTTTATACACCGCGACAGTGTTTAACAACAACCGGAAGCAAAACGTCTTAGCTAACGACACGGATTCCAAATAGCCAGGGCTATTGTGTTGTTGTTGTTATTTCCTATTCTCTCACGTGCACGCGTTAAGTATTAAGCTCACTTCGTTCGCTATAAAACACATTTTTAGCCTTTTATATTTATACATTTTCCGCCGAAGGTGCAAAAGTTTCAAAACCCAAAATGTAAACGTCGGCATTTATTTTCAAAATATAATTTCGTGCCGCGCGCCAAAATGCCGAGTCACCTTTAACCAAACGCAGTAGTCCGTCATGGCGTCTGAGCAGTGGCCAGCGTGGTTCAGATTGACTGTGGTTTCTGGGGCGAAGGTGATTGTTAAGAAGTATGTCGGCGGTATAAATTCGAGTGACTGTATTGGTGATTTAATCACGCAACATCTTGACAACGAATATTCTGGCCGAACGATTGCATCAATTCAGTGCATCAGCAGGGATGATTCGAAGGCTCCTCTCGATCGTGCCGATATCTAACATAATCACCGGCGGACATCGGGCTGCAGGCTGTGGGCGAGGCCACGGATCCCGGATGAGGGGATAAGTGATAAATTATGCTACATGCTTCGGGCTTTCTGATTAATATATCAATGAGTACATTCCATAATTAATGAATTAATAATTATAATTAATGAATCTGGCATACAAAATGTTTTTTTCATACCTGACATGTTACTTTGTGCAGTGTCACGAAACTTTTGTGAATTAATAATTAATGAATTTGCTAGCTCTAACGATTTTTCAAACCTCAATATCTCTATAAATACTTGACCAATTTTCATTCTGAAAGTTGCATTATAATCAGTGAAGAATAATCTACAGGATTATCATAATCTCCGAGAGCTAAGCCTATTTTTTAGTTTTTTTTTCTACAACCGGAAGTGAAATGTCCCCAGAGAGTGGACGGACCGGAAAACCACATATTGCACTTACTGGTGATTCTGATGTGTTAATCCGGGTACTAAATGAACAATACATATTTATTAATTATGTCATTAGTAGTATTATCTAATGTATCTCTGTGAACTATTTCAATCTAAACGGTTAGTTTGGACTGTTTCGCGGTTACCTGAACTGAACATTGAGAACTTGTGGTATTATAGAGATGACCGTCACCCCACACGGGGGTAATTTTTATAACCTTATTTATATATATAGACTTTTTTTATTTTTTAATGAGCAATCCATGACCTCCAAATCGAGCCTATTGTGGGGCCATCTCTATTCATATATATAAAGGCAGTTCTTTTATGAAAACAGTTTGAGAAAAAGAAGATGATATGGCCAATATAGTGTTGTTTTGGTCATTTCCCTTATGGCCAAGACGGTGGCCATTTTTGCATACTTAACCATGTGGCTTTTGAAGAATGTAAAAGTTTTTTTTAATGTACCATTTCCTTTCAAGTTGAAAATATAGAGTTTAATGAAAGTCGGTTTGAGTCCCAAACTTGCAGAAAAGGTCTTTGAAAAAGATTTAGTTTGACGATAAAAGAATCGATGAGAATAATATGCTGAAGATAACCATTGTGTCCCTGACAATTCCACAGGCCCCGTTACATACGCCCATCACTCAGGATAAGTTTGCAATACTCACCAAGAAATATCGCATCCCTGTTCCCATACTTCCTGGTAAGATCCTGCCCTTGAGTTTTTGACAAACTTGTGCAATGACACCATTGTTGACTTGATATTTGACACAAGTACTTGAAATAGTGATGCTGTTGTATAATTTAACTATCGTTAAATTTGTATTTTCATTGGTGAGCATTTTGATCATAGTTAAATGGTGTAAAATAAATGGCTCATAATAATAATAATGAATTATTTTCGTTGTCACACCTACCTTGAGCAGGCCTGCCAATGAACAACCATGGCAATTACATTGTGCGCCTTGGGAACTTTGTTCGCTGGCTTGGAGAGCAGGCCGAAGATATTGGAGTGGAAATCTACCCTGGCTATGCAGCGAGCGAGGTCCTACTCCCTTCATCTTCATATTACTGTATTTATTTTGATTTAGAAAATATTCAATGCAGAAATCTCAGCTCATGGAGGAGCTAAATGAAAGAGGGTGGCAGGTTCATCGGCTGATAGGTGTGTGTGTGTGTGTGTGTGTGTTATCGCCATATGCGGGTTTCAGAAGGTGGAATGGGGTCCTCGTAGATCTTGAAGTATCCACCTCTGTTTAGGTGAGGGATCGCAATTCATTGAAGTTTTCTTGTTTTCAAAATCTTGTTGTGGGGGCTCTCTTCAGGATTGTCACCGAACCCCAGACAAGCCTCCAACTGTAGTTCGTTTGAAGTAATATTCCCAGGGATAGTTTGTAGGATCTTTGTGAGGTTCTTCTTTATCATTCCCATTGCTCCAATTATCAGCTTGCTTCAGCTTCCAAGGTCTTTTCATTTCATTTTTGAGATCCTGTTAGTTGGTCATTTTCTTGATTTCTGTGTTTTGGCCAAGATTGCTGGGAAGTGACTTTTTATTTATTTGTTTGTTTACTTATTTATAAATCTGGAAGTTCTCTATCTGGTTGGTCACAATTCTTTGTTTTGTATGTTCGTGTTCAATGGGATCATCGGGTCGTATGTGAGCATTACTTCCTTGTTTTCAATGATCGCTTTTGGTTCATGTTTCCATGAGTTTTCTGGAACTGGGATATTGAAGTTTCTGCAGATGCGCCAGTGGATTACTCCACATTCCTTGTTGTGCCTTTTTGTGTACAGGTGTTGTGACAATTTTTTATTTATTTTTATTTTTTTTAATACATCCTGATAGGTGGCTCGTGCTTTCTGTTTTGAGATTTTGCAAAATCTACACCTGTCCCATTGATTCAGTCCTGCCATTTCTTAAGCTGTTGGTGTAGTGTCCTTGGGCTTGTGCATTTATTCTCCATCCCAATTGAGCTGTCCTTATTAGCCATTCCAATGAGCCTTCTTTGTGTATGCCCAATCTGTCCAACTTTGTATTTTTTATTTTAAATATCTCCCTGTTCTTTTATTGTTGTCCCAGTTGTTGGTGAATATCTGTTGATATTTCACTATATATTTTGCTTTTTCCGTTTTTGCAATTTCTGGGACTGTTTTTGGTGTCCTGTGTGACTTCTGCTCGCACCTGTGTTGAGAAAAAATTTTGCATGGTGGGTTAGGGATACCTTTTCTGGCTTGCTGTCTTCATGTTTGCATAAAAATGGGTTTGGTAGTCTGTTAAACTTTTTACGTACTCAGAAACCATACGGTTGTCACTGTGCACTTGGTTGAGTTCCATCAGGCCGCTACGTCGTCCTCGTCTTGGCATGTACATGTCTTGTACATTCTCCAAGTGCTTTCTCGTCTTGGCACTTGGAGAATGTACATTCTCTTGATGCATGCATTTTGTGGATAGCGAGGAGCTTCCTTGTTTTGATATCTTGTTGATTGATTTCCCTTTGTGGCCGGTTTATTATTCTGCAGCTGTATTGGAACACTGCTACTGTGAGTTGCTTTATGGCTTTGATTTTGTTCCTTGGAGAAAGGTATAATTTCAGGAACCACCTCGTTCTATGCAAGTATTATTTGGTAATTGTTTTGCCCATTTGTTTGTGACATATTTGGTAACCTCTTCTACTCCGAGGTCTTTGGATGATTTTTTGTTTTTATGTTGCTGTTTTGTTGTATCTCGGTCGATTTTTTGTTGGTCTATCTTGTACAAATGTGCGCTTGGCACATTTCTCTCGGCCAAATTACATTTGAATGTCGTCAGAGTGCTGTTTCACTAATTTCAGTTCTGCCAATTTTTGGCGTTTGGTGTGAAGAGTTTTAAATCATCCATGTACAGTAGATGTGTCACCTTTCCTGTTTCTTTGGACGTTCTTCTATTGGTTGTTAGGTTGTATCCGTGTTCTCATTAATGAAGGTGCTCAGTGGGTCCAAAGCCAGGCACAACAGGAGGGGTGAAAGGCCATCATGCTGGAAGATCTCGTGTCGTATCCTCACCCCTGGTATTTTGATCTTTCCTTCCGAGTGCTGCATTATCAATGTTGTATGCCATCATTCCATTGCTTTCTCAATGAGTTTGATTATTTGGGGGTTGATGTACAATTCCATACACTTTATCATCCATGAATGTAGAACACCATCAAAAGTGTTTTTGTAGTCTATCCATGTCGTGGCCCATTCAGTTCTTGTATTGGTTTTCGAGTGTGGTCTTGTTTAGTAATTATAGGTGGTCAATTGTTCCGTAGCATCCTCTAACATCTCTTCTTTTCTGCCTCGGGGCCTCCTTGTTGTGTTTGGTGGTGGTACATCATTTCTGTGATGATTTCCGTCAGACGGTTGTTTGTTATTTGTCTATACTTGTAAGGTTGTTCAGTTTCTTCAGATTTGGGGATTAGGAGGGTAATAGCTTCTGTGAGCCATTCCTCCATTGCCTTTTCCCCTTGGATAAGTTAGTTGAATGCTCATGCGTAGTGATTGTGGAGAATATCTAGTTGCTTTTGCCAGAAATTTGGAATTCCATCCAGGTCAGGACTTTTAAAGTTTGGCATCTTGTCAACTTGCTTTTTTTTCTTTTTTTCCTTTTCCTATTTTTTTTCCTTCATCAATTATCGCTGGGGACAATTTGCTTGGTTTTTTTTTCTTTTCTTTTCCAATTCTTGGATCCTTTCCACCTTCTTGTGTTATTTTGGGTCTTCATAAATTTCTTTCCAGAAATCTACAAGTTTATCTTTTTTTGTCGGGGAATTTGATACATTTTGCTTTTGTTTCCTTAGTTTGTTGTAGAATCTTTTTGGGTTATTTTCAAACATCTGCTTTTGCTTTCTCCCGTTGTTAACATAGTGTTTGTTTGCTTTTTCTTTTTCTTTTTCTTTTTGTTACATATATATATATATATTTTTTTTTTTTCTAATCTTCCTTGCTATCATTTCTATTTTTAGTTTGTTTTCAGCAACCGTTACCTCTTGTAGTGTAGTAGATAGTAGAAAATCGTGCAAATTATGATACAAGCATCAAATTGGCATTTCTGTTCTGCAGGGCTTTCTGATCAAATCTGCCCGATTGGCCATTTGAAAATCCAAATTTTGAAAATTAATAAAAAAAAAAACTTCAAAAAAATTTGAAGTCACAGCTGGCTGAAATTCTTGAAGCGCAAGTGAACATCCCAGATAGAGAACAAGGGGAGATGCAGTCATCATTGATGCTCAGCACTTATCAATGCCCTACCTCCACACACTTCAAAGATATTTGATGACTATGCTAAAGAAGACATCATCCCAAAGGTGGAATCCTATGGTGCCAGGTACGAGAGGGTGGACGTAGTGTTTGATGTGTACAAGAAGTCAAGTCTGAAGTCCGAGGCAAGGTCGAAAAGGGGGCAAGGAATCAGAAGAAGAGTGACAAGAACAAGTAAGACCCAAGTAACTGGAGAAGCTTTCTTCGAGATGACAGCAACAAGACTGAGCTGTTTCACTTCCTTGCGGAAAGATGTGTGAACAGCAGTCATTGTCACAAAAGGAGAAGATGCCATTAGCAACACAAGGAAGTCACTGGATGCTGTCTCCATGTTGTCACGAAGAAGCACACTCGAATATTTGTACACGCCAGGGATGCAACGACGGATGGTAGCAAGTCCATTATCATTAAGGCTAATGACACAGACGTACTAGTCAAGCAATATCTGTACTGCCATCCTTACAGGAACTAGGTCTTGAGAACATGTGGATTGCCTTTGGCCAAGGAGCCAAGGCACGATGGATTCCAATCCATGGAGTAGTTTCTGCAATAGGGCCTGAGAAAGCTAGAGGGATCCTATACTTCCATGCGTTCACTGGATGTGACGTCGTGTCTGCCTTCCGCGTAAAGGGAAGAAAACTGCATGGCAGACTTGAATGTCTTTGATGATTTTTCTGAAACATTCAACAATCTCAGCCAGCATCCAACATTGATTTGTGATCTTGACTTTTTTGAAGTTTTTTTTTTTTTTTTTTTTTCAAAATTTGGATTTTCAAATGGCAATCAGGCAGATTTGATTAGAATCCCTGGAGAACAAATGTGCCAAAATTTGATGCTTGTATCATCATTTGCACGATTCCTCTCAAAAATTGCTGTTATCTGCCCCACTATTGGTCTTTGTCCTCAATATTATATTTTTATTTTTGGGCTTCGGTTTCCTCTTCTGGATTGCTGCATTTGTCCCGTTTCTTTTCACAATTCTCTATGTGTCATTCGTCTCCGTTTCCATGTTGGTGCTTCGTCTCTGTCTGGACCTGGTTTGTTCTTATTATGGCAGCTT
>CM068954.1:135197011-135207578 GCA_035128595.1 Eptatretus atami | reverse complement strand
CCACTGCAAAACACACAGTATTGACTTCCTTCAAGGGTGATGATTTTGGTGTCATTTTTCTGAGTTCGGTTGGTTCTCCTGTTTTTATTCTATGGAGATGTGGTCTTTCCGAGTGGTATCGATGTCGTCATCTATATTTTGTTGGGCAACGCTTCTTCTAGTCTATACTACTCATCATCATCCTCGTCTTCTTCCCTTCTCTGCTTCGTTGTTCTCCCTTGTCTTCCTCTTCACCATCATCTACCGTTATTGCTCTCATCCCTTCTGTCCATGTAGATGTCATCTGGTTTGGGTTCGTGGGTTGCACATCAAAACATCCTCTCCAGGGGTAGGTTCTGCATCATTTATTTCTGTTATACTTGATCTCTGCCTCTGAACCTCTGGTGCTAATCCTCAGTCCAAGCTTCTGCTTTGTTGCATGGCCTTGCCCTGTGCCACTGTACCCAGCTCCCATTGTCCTTCTCTCACTTGCTCTTGCTTTTTGGCCATCTATCTATAATTCCAGCTGTGTGTGTGTGTGTGGTGGTGTGTGTGTGTGTGTGCTGCGACCGCCGTTTCTCGACGACCGCCAGTCGATCGGATTGAAACTTGCCAGGAATATTGCTGGGGCCCCGCAGATGTGCCTTTTCAAGGTTTGATATCAATCGGACAACGGTTCCCAAGTTACGGCCATTTATCTGTCGACCAATGACAAGACACGGTGCTATGACGTCACAATTAATGTTTATTTATTTATTTGTGTTTTTTTTGCACGATTGACGTCACAATTCTTCTTCTTCTTTGTTTGGTATGACGTCACAATCGACGCTGGGGACCTGAGTCTGTGCCTTTTCAAGGTTTGATATTAATCGGACAAGCGGTTCCCAAGTTACGCCATTTATCTGTCAACCAATGACAAGACACGGTGCTATGATGTCACGAATGACGTTACAATTATTTATTTTTTTTTTTTGCACGATTGACGTCACAATTCTTCTTCTTCTTCGTTTGGTATGACGTCACAATCGACGCTGGGGATCTCTGTCGTCCAATGGCAAACCTAGTAAGTCATCTTTTGTTCATTTAGAGAAACAAAGGAAAACTGTTTTCAAAGCCCTAATCCGACTGACTTGCTAGGTTTTCCATTGACATTCAAGCATCTAGGATCCACTTTTACAGATTTTGTTATACAGGGCCCCACAGAAAAGCAGGAATATTGGTAGTTTATTTAAAAAAAACAAAAGCAAACTTAGATGTAGTGTAAAACAAAGATACACTTTATTTTCAAACAAACAAAAGCAAACTTAGATGTAGTGTAAAACAAAGATACACTTTATTTATATGTTAGTTATTTGATATGGAAAAATACGGCAAAATTTATCTCAAAATCTCAAATTTCCTGGTTTTCTGTGCGGGCACCCTGTAGTATAAACATGTGACAGAACCTAGTAACTCCAAAAATGACAATCTCAACTTTGACCAAAAAGTGACTTACTAGGTTTTGCCATTGGAAGGTAGACCTGAGTATGTGCCTTTTCAAGGGTTTGATATCGTTCTTCATCCGTTTCAGCTGTTTCCCAAGTGTTTCCCAAGGTTTGAAAGCTGTTTTTTCCCAAGGTTTGAATTAATTGTTCAAATTATTAATTAATCCCAAGGTGTGAATTTTCCAAGGGAAACGGCTGTTTCCCAAGGTTTGAAAGCTGTTTTTTCCCAAGGTTTGAATTAATTGTTGTGCTTGTAGACATTGTGAATACATTTACAGAGAGAGGGGCAGGAGGAGGGGGAGAGAGGGGGTGAGAGAGAGGGGGGTTGAGAGAGAGGGGGCATCACAATTCGAGAGGGGGGTGAGAGTGGGGGCGAGAAAGAGGGGCAAGAGAGGGGGGTGAGAAAGGAGGGGCAAGAGAGGGGGGCGAGAGAGAGGGGGCGTCACAATTCGAGAGAGGGGGGGGGGGGGTGAGTGGGGGTGAGAGGGAGGGCGAGGGGGGTGAGTGGGGGTGAGAGAGGAGGGGTGAGACTAGGGGGGGGGGGCGAGAGAGGGGGCGTCACAATTCTTCTTCGCTTGATATGACGTCACAATTGACGCTGGGGACCTGAGTGTGTTTCCCAAGTTATTGCCATTTATGATACGGTTGGTCCGATCTCATTGAAACAATGCCCCAATCCAGTCGTCGTTTACGAGAGCGAAGGAACGAAGCTGCACATACTGGCATGCCTCACCCACGAGAGAGGGTACTGGGCGGAGAGAGGATGGGGCGAGAGAGGGGGGGGTGAAAATGCCCCATCCAGTTGTCGTGCCAGCACCTACGGGCCCGCACTAGTAATTTTAATTTCTTCAATTCTATCTTTAGTCCGATATTTGTAGATCGTCGATGCCACTCTTTATAATTTGGAGAGTGGAATTATCTGTTCTGCCAGCCAATTTTGTTGACTTTAGTTGGTCCAATAATCTTTTTCCCTTCCCTTTCATTCCAGCTTCATGCATGGAATGCAGTTTGCAAGAAAGGATGATAAAAAAAATTTCTTCAAGCTTCAGCTTTTCTTATTTGAGCTTCTCATATGGAGTTTTACCTTTGGTGGTCATGAGGCAGGTAGCACCTTCACAGTTTCTCGCCCCGGTGCAGATCTCTGCCTCACTGAGGTGATGTTTTGTCAAATTTGAGGAAGTGCTGTCTTTTTTTTAATTATTTATTATTTTTATTTTATTTAAATCGGCACACATTCTGGCTGCACGGTGTAGCTGCACAGACATAGGACTTTGCCTGTAAGTTGTCTGTGTCCCTATTTTCAAGATTTTTTTTTCTTTTTACACTCAACGCTCTATTTGTCTCTTCTCGAGTCCCCGACGCTACCATCCCCTGCTACCTCAGCAAGAATTTCTCCCTCTGAGTCAGCTCGCAGGCTTCCCAACATCTTGATCATTTCAGGTGTCTCCTGTGGCATATGATGTCACATTTACTGTAAATTGCGTCCCCACAAGAAAAACAAATGTTTCCTGGTTTATCGAGGCCAAATCGGATAAACAGGTTGAACAAAGGTTCATGATGACCTCGGGAAGGCAGCCACCATGAAGAAAAATAATTAATGAGTGATACAAAAAGTTTATGGAGACTGGTGGCATCCTGCAGAGGAAGGGGACAAGCCGGCCAAGCACAAATGTTGAGCATGTTTAACCCGTTTGAGTAATTTGAGCACATTCCCCAAAAGTCCACTCGGATTGCTGCCATGGAGCTGCTGCTTCCCCGGGCTCTACAGTACATAATCTGCTGCACATGCAATTAAAGCTGTACGCATACAGGGTTCAGCTGGTGAGGGCACTCAAGCTGGATGATTGGATGCGACGCATGGTGTTTACAGCGGATATTTTGGGAACCTTAGACAAAGATGATGGATTCCTACCCTGTGTGCTCCATTCAGACAAGTCCACTTTCCAAGTTTTGGGGAAGGCTACCAGACATAACATCAGGATTTGGAGCTCTGATCCTTCACATGAGGTCTGAGAGCTGGAGCACGACAGCAAAAAGGTTCATGTGTGTCCTGGCATAATGCATGGCCGAGTCATTCAGCCATTCTTCTTTGCTGAAGTCACGATAAAAGTTTGACAATTGGCTGGATATGTGAGAGAACTTTGAACTCTCGCAATTGGTGGACCTACAACCAGTGGTCGTTTACCAACAGAACAGAGCTCTCCCATACTGGAGTCTGATAGTGCAGGATTTCCTCAATGAACACTTAAGTGATTGATGAATTGGGCGTGAAGGTCCAGTTGTGTGGCCACCACGTTCGCCAGATGTAACCCCTCTTAATTTATTTTTTTTCCGATGGGCTTATGTTACTGTACCGACCAAACGAGGGTAACCAATATTGCAGATCTTGTTGAAGGATTAGAGCTGCAATCGAGACTGTAAATGCAGGAATGCTAAACCGACCTGGAAGGACATCGAGTATTGCCTCGATGTATTACGTGTGACAAGGATTGCTCACACAAGTGTACTGATAAATGATGATCTTGACAATATGACATTAAGAAAGGTTCTTTCACATGCAGCAAACTGCATAGTTGTATCCCATTTCTTTGTTTTTTTTTTATTACAGTTTAAATTTGGAACAGTAATTTGTTGATACCTTGTATTCCAAAAGCTGACTAGCAGCTTATCTTGTCCAGGTCTGATGAAAGGGGTTTTGCATGTGGCCTTTCACAAGAGTGATGTAGTGTCCTACTCTAGGTGGAGTTTTGGGGAAATGGTATAGAGGATTTCCATGGAAGCAGAAAGGTCATTATAGATGTAGACCACGAATAAGGTCGGTCTTAAAATGCTACCTCGTGGAACACCAGCATTAAATTGCAGATCGCAATGACGGATGGCCAACAAGATTAACCTCTTGTGTCTGCTCACAGAGAAGATCTGCAAACCATTCAAGGAGGGACTCTTCAATACCGTCAGCAGACTGTTTGGAAAATAATACTGGGTACCATGCATTAACAAAAGCTCATTGTATTGAAAGGTGGCCCTCATCTCTTGTTTGAGATGTAGTGCATAAATCCATTCTTTGGTTCAGAGCAATATGTCCATTGTCGAACAGCCAGAGTGGGAGCCAAACTGATGGTCAGAGATTGGAGATGAAGTCTTAGTTTCCACCACTTTGCATATAATGGTGAGAAAGCTGACTGATCCTATTGCTGAGGGAATCAAACGTGTAACCCTTGTAAATCGGGAGTAACGGTGACAGTTTTGCAAGATGAAAGCAGGTGGCCATCTTAGAAAGGTCTGAAGAAGAGTATGGAAATCGGAGAGGATCGGGCCAAAGCACAGATGCCAAGGATTAAAGGATCAAGATCATTGGGTCCAGTTGCAGTGAAGGTTTCAAGAATGATTCAGCACTTCCCATCCTTCGGGGGAGAGAAATCTGCTCCAGAGAGCAACTAGAACGGCACGCAGTCGAATGCATACCTCTGCCAGGCTGAACAATTTATGTTTTATATCCCACTGATGGGTTATTGTCAGGTCAGGCCAGATTAGATCTGTGACGTGCTACAGTTACCATTTAAACCTGTACTAACCTGTTTCATGGTCAGGTTGTCTGCGACTAAACCGTCTCCCCCACCAGGTTTCCTTGAGAGGAGGGTCTATCTTTGTGGACACCGAGCAGGATTAAAAACAAAACCTGTCAGAGGGCGGAGGAGCTCCTTGTGAGCCAACGACCATCTATATCTAGTGCCCAACTGAGTCTGCAGATGTCGTCCTGCAGTTGGGTTACTTTTTTTTAGGTGGTTGGTGGAAGGATTTGCATGCCGGCCACCGTAAAACCCTTCATTCCGCCAAACCCCCAAACGCAAAGAAAACTGAAAACCCACTACGTTGGAGTACCTCCTGTGCTGCTGCCCTTCCCAGGGCAGATCACTGGATGACGGGATTGGGGCAAAACCTTCGGGATCCCCATTCGTTGATGATGGGAGGAAAAACACGGGGTAAACTTCCTGGCCCAGATAGCGGTGGTGTTTCGTGGAGTGGTGGTGAGGTGTCATCCACCAGATGACTGTCTCCTTGGGTTAACCTGAGGCGGTCCTTTCGCGTGGGTGCCTGGAATGTCCTATCCTTCAGACAGGAAGATCACCTGTCTGTTAACATCTGAGCTCCAGCATTTGGACATCGGTATTGCAGCACACTCTGAGGTTCAGAGGCCGGACAGTGGTGAGAACATGGCGGAAGGTTACACCTACCATTGGTCTGGTCGCTTTGATGGTTACCATGCCCAAGGAGTTGTTGTAGTTGTGTCCAAAAAGCTGATTCCAATGATAATTGAGGTAGCACCTGTCAATGAGTGTATTATGAGACGAAGGATGTGTCACTCCTTGGGTTTCGTTTCCCTGGTCTCTGCATATGCTCCGACTGAGGTGAGTGTTCTCACTGTGGAGGAAGCATTATATGCCGCGCTCGAGTCTGTGGTTGATCATTGCCCCAGGCGAGATACTCTTCCAGTCGTAGGGGATTTAAATGCATCGACTAGCACTAATGTGGATGGTTATGAGATGTGTTGGTCCCCATGGGTCTGGAACTGTGAACCAGAAAAGCACTAAGTTCCTTGACTTTGAAAGGAGTCATGGACTTGGGGTAGCTGTTTCATGGTTTCAGCACCCACAGGCTTCTCGCTGGACTTGCTATTCCAACGCTGGTGGTGTGGCAAAGTAGATTGACCATGTGCTCGTTTGGTCGCTGGAGGATGATCCAGAACTGCAGAGTCGATCGGAGTGCGCAGTTCCTCAATACCGACCACAGGCTTGTTGTCGCAACTCTGAAGTTGCAGCTTAAATCCAGGAGAATGGTACCATCCCTGCCTTGGCTGTATGTTGGCAAGCTCAAGGATGATTGTGTAGCTGAAGAGTTTGTGAACAGGCTGAGTGTGAATTTTGGGGGGGTCTGGGTGCTTTTGAGAATCCTGAAGAGTTGTGGAGTGCCTTCAAAGCTACTATCCTTGATTTTGCTGGTGGTTGTCTTGGAACTCACTGTTTGAGTGAAGAAGAATTTTATCTCTCAAGGGACACTGGATACCATTGACCAGAGTCGCAGGGCCAGGCTTAATGGCAGAGCTGGGCTGTTCAGGGAGTTGAGGCGTAAAACTGGACGTGTGCTGAGGGTGGACAAGGAGGCCTATGTGTGAGGAATCTGTGAGAGGGGAGAGCATCACCTGTGGTCGTGATTCTCGTCCTACTTACAGGGGAATTCGTGGCTTTTTTTGTTATTGGGTTTTTTTTATATACACTGTCGAGGTTCGTAGAGAGCTAACACAGAACGTACAACAAGGGGAGCAGGAGATGAAAAAGGTGGGAGAGGGAAGGAAAAACAGTGTGGAACAGAGGCATGAGGAGATCTGTGGAAGGGAGAGGGATGGGGTGGGGTACACATGGTAAACAAGATGGACACTAGAGGTATCAAACATTGCGTGTGTATCAACCTCCAAGCCCGTCCCTCGGTGTACTGCAGTTAGAGCGGAGGGTTGTGGGCTCTTGACAGAGGAGTGCGAAGTGAAAGCCCACTGGGCCGGTTACTTTGAGTGGCTGTACTCGGCTGGCCCACCAGCTGTTGAATTGGATGTCAGGGGTGTTACTATTCCTATTGCTGACCCTCCAATCTACTTTGATCCACCTTTGTTTGTGGAAATATAGGCTGCGGTGAACCGGTTGAAATGGAGTAAAGCTCCTGGGATCGGTGGCATCCATGCCAAACTTCTCAAGGCTTCTGGTGGGAATGCTGTACTCATGCCGTTGCATGCAGTTCTGTGCTCTGTTTGGAACACAGGCATCATCCCAACTGACTGGAAGAGGGGCCTTGTTGTCCCTCTCTGGAAAGAGAAGGGTGACGCCAGAACTGCAACAACCACCGAGGGGTGATGTTGCTCTCAGTGCCGGGCAAGGTCTTTGCTTGGATAATTCTTGATCGGGTTCGCCACCATCTGCATAAACACCAGCGCCCAGAGCGGTCAGGCGTTAAACCAAAGAGGTCAATTATTGACTGTATCCTTGTTCTTCTGGTCCTCACCGAATGCAGACGAGTTTTGGCAGGGACTGCTTGCAGCCTATGATGATATCTGCAAAGCGTTTGATTCAGTGAATCGGGATGCCCTCTGGAGGATTCTTGGTCTTTGGGGTTGGGGGGGGGGGGTGCCACCATGTGTACGGAGTGTTAGTGGTGGTGGTCTTGTCAAGGAGGGTTGTTTTTTTTGTTTGTTTTTTTTTTTCTTCCCAAGACCATCTACACCCTTGCCCCCTCCCCTGGAAAAAAAGAATGCAAAAAAAGCCCCCACTAAAAGCATTTAATTTTCAAAAAAAAAATTTTTTGCATTTTTGTTGTTTTGATCTTGTGTTGATAAATTGGTGTGGTGTTGATGTGGCACAGGCATGATGGGCTGAATGACCTCCACCTGCATCTCATTTCCTTGTGTTTCTTGTGTTCCTTGTGATGATACAGGAGGATTAATGAAACCTGATTTTTGGAAGGCTTGATTATGAGAACCTGTCCACATAATATGTATGAAAAAATAGGGAAATCAGAGTATTTAACTTGAAGAAATGAAAAGGATGTGGGGGTATATAAATAGGGAGGGCAGATAAGTTTTAGAGGAAGGTGTAATCCTTACTATAATTCACAACCAGTGTTTGTGTGTTTATGTTTGTTTATTGCACTACTCTTCCTACAGTGCTTTGCTGATTACATCCAAACTTGGTACATAGGATCAGCATGACCCAAATTAATATATAGGGGTGTTTTTAATCTTAGCCGGTGGACTTGGGGGTTGATGGGGGGTGACGGGGGGGGGGGGGGGGGGGGGGGGACGCAAATACTCTGTGTAAATGTGTATCGTGTAGCGCCACCTCTAGGTGGGGGAAGGTATTATAAGTCTCTGTTTACAGTACAGTGAGGCATTTTGAATTATCTGCAGTAGGTTTGTTTTTGCTTCATGTATGTAACCCGGGGTTTTTTTGGAATATACAGAGCTGTCAGTTGCCTATACACCACCAAAATATCGGAAGTGTCGGAAGAACGTGTTGCATGCTTGGAACAAGATCACTGGTGGAGCGGGTGCTCTGCTTGTCAAAATAATTGGGAGGAGAGAGAAGATGGATTAATGTGGTATATAAGAGGTCACAATTCCACAAATATTGCAGATGTAATGTTGATGGCCCCTCATTTGTTTGGCTTCATTATACATTGAAATAGTGTGTAATTAATAAATAGATGTACGTAATAAAAAGTATCTCACACACACACACACACACACCTCATCCATTTTTGTAGATGTGATTCAAACTATGATTGGTGCAGGTGCTGTACAATGATGATGGCAGCGTGAAAGGGGTGACGACGGGTGATGTGGGGATTCATCGTGATGGCTCTCCCAAGGCAAGTGCAAAGCATGATGTGACACTTGAAAAGATGTGTATATATATATATATATATATATATATATATATATATAGGTGTCCAAAAATATATATATATTATTATAATATATATATATATTAGGGTGGTCCAAAAAAAATGAAAGTTCGAATTTTCGCGGGCATGTTTGCCAAATCGTTCCTGACGTTGAAAAACGCAAAGAAACAAAAAATTAGGAGATTTGGAGGTGGTTTAGGGGTCCATCAAAGTCTCTCAACGGATTCATTATAATGTCACAATACTAATAGGAAAATTGAAAGGAAAGAGCATAAAATGTTCTCAGGGGCAGTGGGCAACTGGCGGTCGGTGAATTTCTCCAATGGTTGATCCAAGAGGAACAGTTCCGTGCTTTTCCGTGTAGAACACGCCATACTCACTCACTCTGGGAATCAAAAAGAAGAAGAAAAAATTAGAGATAAAAAAAAGAAAAATAAAAGAGTACTTTTAACACCGACCGACAGCGAACCGAAAGCTCAACTGACGTCTCCCTCTCTCCCACTGATGTCTTCTCTCCCACCGGATGTAGCAACGCCCACCGGATGTAACAACTCCTTCCTCTTGATGGACCCTAAATATTTTTGGAACTGTGGCAAATTTGGCCAGGAGTATTTCTAGTCAGGTAGAACAAAATAATCAACATGCCCCAAGAATATTCAAATTTTGAATTTTTCACTTATGATTTTGGACCACCATAATATATATGTAAGTATATAATAAACATATATTCTCTCTCTCTCTCTCTCTCCTCTCTCCTCTCTCTCTCTCTCTCTCTCTTCTCTCTCTCTCTCTCTCTCTCTCCTCTCTCTCTCTCTCTCTCTCTCCCTCCATGTGGCTATCCTTGTTTCTTATGCTTGGCCACATCTTTTAAGTTCCAAACTCGGAGTACAAATACAACTTTGTGTGGAGGATAACGTAGGTTATTGTGTCCGAGGCTTCACGTGGGAGCGCCGGGGGGGGGGGGGTAAAAAATTCTCTCTATAAATGTGTACCATGTAGCGCCACCTGATGATAGAAGTGGTATTGCCATTTCCCTTTTTCCTGGACAACACTGAGGTTAAGCACTCCCTTCGCACCCATAAATGTGTCCCACCTCCCCTCCACCCCCCCCCCCCCAAACGGAGGGGCCTTTCAAAGCCTGTCATCTGTGTGAGACATTTCTAGCAGGAATGGACATCAGGATGAGCAGATGGACAAATGGGTGGGCAGCAGGATGCGAGGACAAGGAGGGGGTAGGGTTGAAGATGAAAGCACTCTTTGCACGGATAAATTTGGCAAACAGGACAACTAATTGGTCTGTCAGCAAAGCGACGGGTAGGCTCTGCTGCTGGTGTGTGTGTGTGTGTGTGGTGTGTGTGTGTGTGTGTGTGTGTTTATATATATGTGTAGATGTGTACATATTACATATATATGCAGAACTGCTGTCTCAGTATCCACTTTTTATCCTCTCTTCCCTCGATAAGGGTTCAGGTCTGATGGTACCACGCTTCTGCCCTTACTCCTCCAACCCCCTCTGTCCTCGGCCAACTCTCTCCACTCTCCAACCACCCCTATCTTATGGATATTCCTCCTCACACAATCCTCCAATCTCAACCGCAGTCGACCTCTTTTCAACCTATCCGCTCTCTTTGCCATTCTCTCTTCCTCCATCCGCA
>CM068954.1:135182775-135194574 GCA_035128595.1 Eptatretus atami | reverse complement strand
CCCACTCACTCCCTCTCCTCTTCCTCCCCCCACCCCTCCCCTTCCTTATGGCCCACTCTCCCTGCTCTCCTTAATACATTAAATTTGTGCTTGGTCAGCTTCTGACAAATATATGCTTTTCACAAAATCTGAAAAATCACAGTTCAAAAGTCATTCGGTGTCTCAGTTCAATCCTTATCACGCTCTGAGTCCAAAAGCACAAATAGCACCCACTGCACCAACCGTCAATGGCTTATAGCAAGGTATTATGTACACATTTAGGACACGGGGGACCAAAAAATGAAAGTCATTGTATGATTAAGTTTTGCATATCATTTGTAGCCAACATCATGGGGATTCAGATTTATTTGGGCAGGCTTAATTCTTCCTCTTTCTATTGCTCTGACAGGGTCAAAGTTGGTATCAATTATCTGTATCAAGGAACCACTCATATTCATTTCTAAAAATGGTCTGATGGCTTAGATATGTATTATACACTAATTGGAAGCCACATAATGGAGAATATTTGGTTTACCTGATATTTGTCCTTGAGCAAAGAGGTCAAGGTCATATGAAATGAACAAATTGATCAAATTGATCAGTGTTCATTCAGGTCATAAATATATATGCACAAAAACTTAACCATAGAAATACATGCTGTGATGAACCAAACTAACATCTTAGGATTAAAGTGCAGATTTCTTTAAAAACGTTACGTACTTCCTATAGACCTTTGATGCTTCGTGTTAGTACTAACCAACTGGCTTTTGTGTATTGATTTTTATTCATACGGGCCATCTTGGTAAACTTATTCTATGGTTATAAAATCAAGCTTATAGCTACCAGTAATTTTTGGCAGCATCTTGGTAATGCAATTTGTTACGTACTTTCCTAACATTTTTACCCCAATCATGGAAGTGTAACCCTAAAAAACTGGGTATGTAAGTAATATCCATGGTTGAAACATTGCCATTTTAAATCATCACTTTATGCGAAGTAAATTTGCTATTTAAGATGTTCTGTCAGATGCATTTCAAATTTCTGAAATAAGATTTGAAAGCTCACTTATGGACTAGGGGAATTTTGCAAAATCTGAGCATTTTACACATTTGAAGGTGCCAAGATATGCAGAAGGTCATAAGAAATGTGCTGTTTCGAGGAATGTTCTTATTTCTTATGTATATGATATTAATCAAACAAAAAATGCATTTTCAACCATTTTGGGACAACATATACAATATACATGGTAACCCATTTCTAAAATAATGAGCTATAAAAATGGAAAATAGCCTGTGTTTGATAAAAAACATGCTTTGTAAGCAACTATACTCCATAGGACCCATAGCAAAATATACATTTTCTGAAAGCACAGACACTTGGGCATTATATAACATTAAGATTGTTTATCTATATTAAAACTGGGTTCAATTTCTAAGCTTTCCTCCTCATTTAAGGACCCACAGTGTACACAATACCATGCTACAAGCCCAATTCACACCACTCCCCATCCCATCAATTACATGCAACCAGTTTTTCTACAAGTTGTACATGTCGCAAGTTTGTTTTAATACCGTTTTTTTAATTGGGCAAAATTTTTTTTCACATTGGTAATGGGTAATGTCTTTTTATCATTCATGAAGAAAAATTAAATGCAAGAGGGTCATCTGTGATTTTTTTTTGGGGGGGGGGGGGTTGTTAGTTTTTTGTCATCTATGATTTTATCTATAATTTTCATGACCAGCGATTATGGCTTATCTACTCCACCATTTATATGATGTGCTCCCTGGCAGGCAACCTTTGAGCGTGGTATGGAGCTGCATGCTCGTGTCACGGTGTTTGCAGAAGGCTGCCATGGTCACCTGACCAAGCAACTGTACCGGCGACTCAACCTAAGGGATCAATGCCAGCCACAGACTTATGCAATTGGCCTTAAAGAGGTTTGCCATCTAATTGCTCTTTGATTGCAGCTGTTACACAGCTGCTCTAATCTTCAATCTTTTAAACGTCGTTTTTCGATCTAAATTTCAAACTTGCATTACTATCTACCTGTATAAAACAATGTGTATTTGTCTGTCACCCTTTATAAGGACGATTTGAGTAGGGTTTTAAAGGCCAATCTTTTAACACGACTATGTGTTCACTATGGTCTATATTTGAGGATAAAAAAAACTCGAAAAACATTTTCCATAAAAGAGTAATTACGTCTTCTATTGGAATTGAAGATGGTGACTTGCAAACTGAGCCTCAAGGGTAGTGTGCAAAAGCGTTTATTATTATTTTTTTTTAATAACAAGAAATACAAGGTGTGGGGTGGTGAAATTCGTGACATGTGATGGACAATGCGCACAGAGTAAAAACGAGTGTTCATTTATGTCTGTAGGATGTCTAATAAATAAAGAAGATAGAAGCACACCTGACGCTAGGCCGAGGCTTCAGCCTTTGGCATGCACACGAGGCTGTGCTGTCAAAATGAAACAGCCCAGAAGATAAAACAGGGTCACATTTGTGCTTGTAGTGTTTTACAATAACGCTTTTTCTTGCTACGAAACATATTGTTGCGATTTTATAAACCGCATGCTGAGATTGAAACGCACACAGCACGTAGACTTTCAGAATAGTTTTCTCTGTAATAAACGTTAAGAAATGCGCCTTCCCTATAGGGGTTATTATGTAATTAAATGCGTTGGGTTGGGTAGTTAGCGCTCCCTGTCAACCCGTTTGGAGAATAGACACATTGGTGTGTGATAACGTGTGTCGTGACAGCCGTCATCACAGAGCGTGCGTGTTTTACTGCCACGGTGTTCAACGTGTGCTACGTACACCGGCATTATGGAACGCGTGCCAAATTCTCCCATTCCCCTTTAGTTTTTAAAGCCCCACAAAATCTTTGTCTGTTCGTCTGTATGGACGTCTACCCTGTAATGTAATTTATTGCCGTCTTCCCCTGTGCTGTATTTCGTGTCCCTAATCCCTGTTTATTCCCCTCCACCAAAATGACTGGCAAACGAACCAAGACATGACCCAGCCTCCCTGAAATTATTGCCCCATTCCCTGGCTTTGTGCCATGAACATTGTTGGACGTTTGGGGTTCGTCCCAGGAGTATGGGGGTATAAGGGATTCCCCCCCCCCTCCATGTTATGTGCGGAACTCTCTTCATGACGACAGCCAGAAGGACCAAACGACTGAATATCCGGCCGGGCAGCAGAATGGGCGGGGCTGTGTAGTAACCCTCTAATGGCTGACATGTGGCCAGCTCCTGGGGCCTGGCATGGCCCAACGGTTGGTCCTGGGCCTTCTCGGGTGATCTGATGTGTGGCTCTTTGGCCCCACCTGCCCCCGGGGCGATAAAGCTACACTCGGCGCATTGATTCGGTCTCTGTCGTCTCCCGCGAACTACCTTGGTCCTTGTTGCCACGCTGTCTTTCTTCTTTTGCTTCAAACTACCGGGGTCCTGATCGTGGCACGTGCTCGTTCTCTCTGCCTGGGTCGTCGCACTCATTTCTTCCCTGGTCCTGGACGCGTTGGTTCGTGCTCCCGACGGAGCTGGTGGACCCTCGGTGGTGGAGAGCAGTGTCGGGGCCATTTCATAGAGCGGTACCAAGTTTGGGAGGGTGACGGTGACGTACGTACCAGTCCCAATTTGTCACCCCGTGTATGTGTGGTCTAATGAGTACCCTGTTTTGTTAGCCGGTAGGTAAGGAATAGGTTTGGCTGCAACTTGTACATTTGCTTCTTTTTGTTTTTTTTTCATAAATACACACCTTGATTACACTCTTTTTATTGCATTTCCCCTTTTCCTGCCCTGGTTTCCCTTTGACGCCATTAAAGTTCTTAAGTTCCCCTCCCTCCTTCCCATACCCCTCATCGCTCGTAAATAAATTATTCTTGTATTTCCAATCTGCCCGTGGTTGTCCTTTCTTACATTGGTCCAGCAATGTCCGTATGTAGATTAGCTGGGAGGTTATAATTCCCCACTAATGTGCTGTCATATCAGTCCGGCATTGTGCTAGCGGAAAGCCCGGCAGCATTAATCGAGATCCAACAAAGATAACAATGGCGTAATTGCTGAGGGCACGATTCCCCAATAAGGAGATCATGTGTTCTTAGGTAAACGGTGGCAGACAGAGGACCCTAAGTCACGTGGTCAAGCTATTGGCGTTCACGGTCGTTTAGCGACCCGCCGCGACACGAAGTTATTCGTATGCGACGGCCTTCAATTCCCGGTGAGTCCGGGGAGAACCAGGGATACCCCCCACCCTCGTAGTACCCCTGTGACCCCAGGTCCGCAACAATATTTTCCAGTCACCTTGAATATTTTGAATAAAATAACTTCAACCCCTCATTAGGTCATCTCTTCGAGCATGACCTAATAATATTGGTGTTGAGAGGAGAGGTGACGGTCCGTCCGTCCGCCACAATGAAGTTGAAGCGGGAGATCGGTCATTAGTGATCCTGATAGAGGTCGATGAGACGTACACGATGGTATGACTTTCAAGGTCACCGAAGGTCAAGGTCAAGGTCACGAGGCCTTTAAGTTGCGAAAATGACGATTTTCAAATTCTATCTCCTCCGCCATTTCTCAAGCGATCTTGAATTTGATTGTGGCATATGAATCTATGGGACAATATCTAAATTTTGATCGGGCCGGATTTTCGATATTCGCTTCGTTTTCGTGTCACGTGACTTCAAAGTTGGCAAAAAATGCGAAAATGACGGTTTTCAAAATCTATCTCCTACATTTCTCAAGCAATCTTGAATTTTATGTGGCATATGAATCTATGGGACAATATCTAAATTTGGTCGGGCCGGATTTTTATATTCGCTTTCGTTTTCATGTCACGTGACTTCAAAGTTGGCAAAAATGCGAAAATGACAATTTTCATGCGAAAATGACGATTTTCAAAATCTATCTCCTCCTACATTTCTCAAGCGATCTTGAATTTGATTGCGGCATATAATCTATGGGACAATATCTAAATTTGGTCGAGACGGATTTTCGAATTTCGCTTTCGTTTTCGCGTCACGTGACTTCAAAGTTTGCAAAAACTGCCCTACCTTCAGGAGGCTATATATTTTCTCGCAGAGATGACCGTCACTCCCGCACGGGTGTATTTTTTTTTAATGGCTTTTATACTAGTAAACTTTCTAAATTGTTGGTAACGGTGATGGTCAATAAACATTCCAAAGTTGTTTATTTTATTTGTTTGTTTATTTATTTATACAGTCGAAAGCTTGTCTCCTAACATCCTTATCCTGTACGTGATATTCATACATCATTGTACTTTTACATGAATCACAGACTTGAGGAGACAATAGACAAATCAACATGGTGTAATGATATTGATAAGAGGTTAAGTCAAATACTGTACTGGAATTGGAGCCACTCCTGCAATGTTACATCAATTATCCAATCAGTTTCAGCTGGCAATAGCCTCAGTTGGATTGGCCCCTTCTCTTGTATGCTGTGCGGTAGTGTCACTTGTTGATTGTTGGTGGCGAACGTGCGTGATGAGTGATGTTGAGTGTCACGTGACATTTGCTCATGTGACAGACGACGAGGAACCTCCCCAAGCTCCCGGTCAAACGCTTGGGATAAATTGAAACGTAGACCTCCCTTCTTGTCGAGGGTTGGTGCTTCCACTCCTTCCCAAACATATTTCTTTACCCTGGGCACAAACCACTTTCTTTCTCTATCCAATGTCACTACTTCCTTGATGCATCGTGTTATGTTTCTGGGGGATTTCCCAGTCATTAGATTAAGGCCCAAGACATGGTGTATGCTCATGTGCAGTTTTTTAGAACTTCTTATGTTCTATCAAATGTGCGTTTAAGGTAAGGAGTAGATGTAAAATATTTCCCCCCGTAAAGGAGACGGGTGGTTGTACTTGTAGAGATAGCTAGGTTAAGGTGTCTCATCTCATATTCTTCTTTGTAAGATGAGGTGGGGTTGGCAGTGTGGCGCAAATATGTTGCGCCTCCTCCCCCCCAGGTTTAACTCCTCCACCACAGCTGTCTGGTGTTTGCTCTGCAATTGGTGTGAATTGGTCAAAGGCCTTGAGGCAGAGACTTGTGGTTTGCCCTGTGGCACTTGTGGGTGGGAGGTCTCAGGGTGGGAATTGGTTTAAAACCCCGATTCTATGAGTCAGGAGGAGGAGGGAGAGAGGGACAGTGTGTGGGAGAGAGAACCAGGCAGAATGGCTGGCAGAGGGTTCATAGAACCACGGAGTGCAGCTGCGAAGAGGAAGAGGTATACATAGGGGTGGTTTTGCACGGACAGTGTGGTGCAGTTTTTGGTCCTGCTGGCCTTGCGTACTTCAGCTGCCATCCCTTTCAGCCACGGAGTCCTCCCACCTGCTACCATCGCCTGCAGGCGTCGTGTCTTGCTTTGCAGTGTTGGCTGGTCACGAGCCTGCCTGATATGGTCATATCCTTCGACCGCTGCCTGGTTGAGTGAGTGAATGAATGTATGTGTGGTGCTTAGGTGGAGATAGGTATCGTATCACATAAATTGATGTGGTTTTATATTGTGTTTCGTAAGGAACTGTGTACCTTGTGCTTTTGCCATTTTGTCACGTGAATAATCAGGTTCAATTGAGCTCCTTGGAGAGTTCAATTTGTGCAACTTTATTTGATAAACTGTGCAGAAATAGCCTTTTTCTGTTTTTTTGCAAAGAAATAGCCAAAAGTTTTTGCAAAATGATTGTATCAAAAATGTTGGGGTGTGAGGGACTTTAAGTACATCGTGGGGGTGACGGGAGCCTTAATAAACCAACCAGATAAAAATGAATTTGGAATCTGATCCAAAAATGATGTCATTCACGTGATGAATCTATATATTACTAAAACTCTCATCTTGTATGTTATGTATGTATGTATGTTCCCAAAATACAGCCAAAACGGTACACAATAGCACAAAAAATTTAGGGCCACCTTTCTCACCATTCTACTGCGGTGTGCAGTATCAAGTATCGTTCAAATCAGGCAACGAAAAAAATAATTTAAAAAAATCAATTCCCGACTCAGTCAAGTACTCTTCGGGAGTATTTGACCATTGCAAACAACCTCAGCGGTATAGTTCGCTGGAGCTATCTTTTTTTTTTCTTGAAATGATTTTTTTTTCATCAACCGCTGTCACAACGGGAACCCAACGGGTTCACAGGTCGTCTAGTAAGCCATAGATGTGGAATATATTGAGGTTTGACCCTTTTTTATTTCCTTATTGATGTGACGCATACCTTTCTTGTAATTTCTATTCACCAAACTTTTTTTCAAAATCACAGAAGGGGAAAACACAAATACAATGAACTTAAAGTTGTTACAAAAAACAGTTTAGATATTCAGTATATTAAAAATATTAAAATTGCTGTCATCATTGATAAAAGCAACTCTGGCTGGATTTTTCAGCTTTCTGAACCTTCATTGTCTTTCACCAAACTCTACGGTGGTTGTGTTTATGATTTTCCAAACTGCAATTTTCACAACCTTTGAATACGGTGTCCCTCACTTACAAACCATTCTTCAATGTGTTTTTAAGCTTTGTTTGTGTTAGCTGCAGCTTATCGAATGAAAATAGGATACGTTCAAAGGGCTTGGCCCCTTGACAAAATGTCCCTGAGCTAGCATCGGATATGTTTTGAGGACATTTTGTGCTGACTTGGTGAGAATCTGTGTACCAGCGGAGGTTGGGTATCATTCTCTGCAGTACAGCTTAGACATTGTTCTCAAGAGCTATCCACATTGTTAACTGAAATGAGATTGTGGTGGTCCAGGATTCGAAGAAAGTATGCTTGTGTTCATCTCTTGCCAGCTGTGGGAAGTCCCTTCTGAGAACTGGCACCCGGGTCGTGTGGAGCACACCGTGGGTTGGCCACTCGACCGTAATACCTATGGTGGGTCGTTCATCTATCATCTCAATGAAGGAGAACCACTCCTTGCTGTTGGATTTGTGGTGAGAATACTACCCCACTGAGATACACTCTACTTTTTACGACTTTTTCTGTGATCTAATGACTGACTTACCTCAACCAGAGTTGGCTTGTTGCACACATAAATGACCTCTCACAGAATCTCTTAATGTCTTCCCCACAACCTGTGACAGTACCCTCTATAAATTGGCCACTCGTGTGGTCCAAGTCAATTTATGAATGGTGGCGTGTCATCTAACAGTCAATTATTTGGCTCACACCATCAGAATGGTTCAAGATGGGATGGCTCGAACTGACATTCCTTCCGATCACAATGTACATCGCAGTGTCATTTCTACAGCACTGACTGTTCTGTTGGACTGGACATTTCATGGAGACACCTCTTTCATGTTTAGTCAGGTTCCTTGTGTAATTTCGTTGGAATTTTTTGGAGAGTAGCAAACCTATAGATTTTTGAGAAGTTTAAAATCTATTTAAATAAAAAATGATGTTTCACATTTTTTCAACTTTTGGAAAGGTCGTTTTTGGGTGAAAAACGCTTTTTTTGAATTCCAATTTTAAAAAATCTGAAACAATACAAAATAACCAACTGATGATGGATTACTGTTAAATGGCTAAACATGGATTTTATAAGAAAAATAAATGTTGCATTTTGACTGTCGGTTGCCATGGAAACAGCATTTTTGGAGTGGAATTGCCATTTTTATATATATATTTTTTTAAATTATATTTTCCATCAGATGGCCTAAATAATTGTTAAATATAGTGACCATGACTAACTTACACATAAGTATTATGATTTTCAAGTATTGGAACAGTTGATGGTACTCTCCAGATCCAGCAGGGACGTCGACCAGAAGGATGCAATTGGCAACTTTGAGTTCACTGTGACACCGAGGGCCCTGTTTGCACCAAACGGTAGCTTACTGTCAGGCACCGACAAGTCGAAGCTAATCCACAACTTGGAGAAGTTTGCAACAAGGAACCGTCTTTACCAGAAGATGAGCTTGATGCACACACATGGAACCAGCACCCGCTGATGCTGTAATTGATGGCAGTACTAGCACGAAGGTCGCAGTTGTGGATGGAATGGTAGTTGTCCAGAAAATGACCAAGAAACCAGCAATGGTCGTGACAGTGAAGGACCTCAGTGAATGTTTCAATGTAGGGTGATGAGTCTGACCAGAGGCTTCGACCATGTAATTCTTGTTTTTTGAGACATACAAGCAAGATTCCCTCAAGAGCACAACCGAGACAAACTACGTCAAGGAAAGGCACCAGTCCAATATAGGTCAAGGATGATACAGTATCAAACACATCACGATGAGTCGATTTCTGTCCCATGATCAACCAAGGCTGATCTGACGGAGTACTTGGCAGAGAAAATTCTGGAATACAACCGCGATTCAACAAAGGTGGTAGTCGTTTTGGCATCTGGGCGGACGTCGAGCAACAGGGGTCTCCAATTTGAGGCGAATAACCATGAGGAGCCGATACGTTGATGATCCAGCAAGCAATAGCTGCATCACAGCAACACACGGGAGATATTGAGCTGACGATATTCTCACCTGATACGGATGTTCTGGTTCTTGCCATAGCAAACTATCATCTCCTGCCAAGACACACATCTATCTCAATGGCATCTAGCATTGTCAAAATCGAGCCAATCTGGAAGGCCCTAGGTGAGGAGAGAGCCCAGGCATTGCCAGCCTTTCACGCATTCACAGGTGCCTATAATACTGGGCGGTTCGCTCGACATGGTAAGGCAAAGTGGTTCCAGTGCTACTTGAAGGCCGATGACGACATGGTAGATGCCTTTGCTATGCTCTTGTAAGGATGCTGAACTGTCAGAGGACCGATACACAACTTTAGCAAGATTTGTCTGTTCAGGTTATTGTCCAAGTGGTGTCTATTTCCAGCATCCCTGAACTTCGGTGGCATCTCTTCTGTAAGAACATGGCTGAGAATGACAAGTTACCACAACTGTCTGTGCTCTGAGGCAGCATATCATGCGGGTACATTCCAGGCATACGTTTGGGGTCAAGCAGCAATTTCACAGCAAACATTTCTGATCCATTAAAGAATGGCTTCCACAAGGACACGAGTGGTCAACTCAAACCGACAACAACAGACATTCTCCCTGCACCAAAGGCAATTATTGAGATGATAAGGTGCCAGTGCAAGACAGAATGTTCATCACAGAGATGTTTCCTGCAGGGCAAGAACTTAACATGCACTGATCTTTGCATGTGCAGCACTTTGTGTAGAATGACGAGGACTCAAACATTGAATGGCATGACCACAATAGTGATGATGATGATGGCAATGATGAGTGACATTAGAGACAGTGATGCCAATTGGCTACAAACTCATATTTGACATAAGTACATTTCACTGATCACATGTTCATGCGTTACTTGTTTCAAGATTTGAAAGCATACATTAAATAAACGGTAATTTGACAAATGATAGCCGTTTCCATGGCAAACCATTGCTCAACATACAAATAAATGTATTCTATACTAAGAACTGTCCTCTAGTTAACAATTATGCATCATCAGTTACTTGCTTGCGATAAATTTTGAATTTTCAGAGCTGAAATAAAAAAACGGGTTTTTACCCCAAAACGACCTATTTGACCACATTAATGCATTGTAATGTGAAACATGGATTTTCTGTTTTGGTATTGTTTAAGCTTTCAAAAATGTTGGGGGTTAGCTACTCTCCAAAAAATTCCAACGAATGTCAAATTATAGACACAAGGAACCTGACTAAATGTTACAATCACTCATGAGGATCGTTATCTTGTCATCCTTATGAAAATGTAACCACTTTTCTATGGCACAATTTCTCCAAAATGACCATCAAAGAGTAATTTACAATCAAATTTTAACTGACACATACTTCATGCGAGTTGTATGGAAGACCCCTATTCAGTATGGCACTGTATGGCACTTCAGTAAAGGACTTCTGCGACTCATTGGGACTGACAATCTGTCAACTTCCCGACTTGGATCTCAGCCAATGGTATTCCACCTTTTCTGGATTTGATTTTGACCATTTTCCCAGAAAATGTCTGCTGTTCTTCCTCCGCTTCAATCGGTTCATCTGACCATATGCTTGTCAAAGTAGACGTCTCTCTTGCTGTTATGAGAGAACCACCTCAGCGCCGTCGAGTCTGTCATTTCACTCAGGCCGACTGGCAGGGACTTCAAGCAACCATCAAACTTCGAGACTGGTCTCCCATCTCTACTTTCTCTGACATAAACTCATCCTGGGAATTATTTCAAGGAGATTTGCTCTCTTTCATGCACAGATTTATCCTATCACGTGTTGAGTTGTCCGACCCTTCCTCCCGCCCATTGTACACTGAAGCTGGAGGCGAGGCAGTTGTCCTGAAACAACTTGCCTTCGCCACATGGAAGGCAAATCCAACTGAAGGCAATCTCAGTTCCTTCCATAAAGCTCGGAACAAGTGTGTGTCTACCTTCAGAGAGCAGGAAACAACATCTTTCTAATTCTCATCTGAACTCTCAAACCTGTCTCCCTCCTCCAAATCCTGGTGGCATATAGTTAAGTCTGTTTCTGGTGTATGTTCCCCCTCCCTTACCTCAAATGGCCACACAGCTGATAGCACACGTGAAAAGGCTCAATGCCTAAACTCCGTGTTTGCTTCTAAATCTTGTGTCCCAAACCCATCGCTTTCTGTACTCACCTTACCCAGTTTGCACCCAGCTGTTCCTGGACTCCATCTCCTTTTCTCCTGACAAGGTGGAGATTTTGCTGTCAAACCTCAACTCTGATTCTGCAACCGGTCCAGACGGCATCAGCCAACGTGTCCTAAAAAACCTGCTCTGCTGCTCTTGCTCACCCTCTCTCTGTTCTATTCACCCT
>CM068954.1:135152383-135163652 GCA_035128595.1 Eptatretus atami | reverse complement strand
ATCCCAATTTCAGCTTTCTTGCAGAGGGTAGCAGGCTTTCCTCTAGGATTTTTCTGTATTTTGCTCCATCAATTTTGCCTTCTATCCTGACAAGTGTCCCAGTCCCTGTTGATGAGAAACATACCCAGAACATGATGTTGCCACCACCATGCTTCACAGTGGGGATGGTGTTCTTTGGGTGACGTGCTGTGTTGGGTTTGCGCCAAATTTAACGTTTTGCATTGAGGCCAAAAAATTCCATCTTGGTTTCGTCAGACCACAAAACCTTTTGCCGCATGGCTTCAGAATGTCCGGAGTGTTTTTTTGGGTTTTTTTGCACCCCTCAAACGGGACTCAAGATTGGCTTTTTTGAATATTTGCTTCCTTCTTGCCACCTTACTGTAGAGGCCAGACTTGTGGAGTGCTTGGGATATTGTTGTCACATGCACACAGTGACCAGTCTTTGCCATAAAGGCATGTAGCTCTTTCAAAGATGCCATTGGCCTCTTAGTTGCCTCTGATTATTGTCCTCCTTGCTTGGTCATCCATTTTGGAAGGACGGCCTGACCTAGGCAGGGTCTTGGTGGTACCGTATGCCTTCCACTTCTTAATGATTGTCTTGACTGTCCTCCAAGGGATATTCAAGGCCTTTGAAATATTTTTATACCCAACCCTTGATCTGTTCCTTTCCACAACTTTATCCCGGAGGTCTTTTGACAGTTTCTTGGTGCTCATGGTTGAGTCTTTGCTGTGAAATGCACTACCCAGCAGAGGAAGCATACAGGAACAGCTAATTTTATTCTGAAATAATCAGTATCACTACAATTTAACACAGGTGGAGGCCAATGAACTTGGTGTGATTTTGAAGGTGATTGGTTATACCTGGGTTAATTTACAATTGCTATTATGAGGGGGTGAACACTTATCCAACCAAGATATTCTAGTTTTGTATTTTAAATTAATTTTCTGAAATTTGTAGAATTTGTTTTTCACTTGGAAGTTGTTGGTTACGATGTGTAAATAAAGGTGGAAAATGTATTTAATGAAATTTAATTCCAGGCTATAAGGCAACAAAAGGTGAAAATTTTGAAAGGGGGTGTAGACTTTATATAGGCACTGTAATGTACTAAGCTGTTCCTTCTATTATGATAGTCAGGCAACTTTGGATGTAATTTGCAATATCTTGAGGCCGCAGGTCTCAATAATGCAAGCTTAGATGGTCGATTGTGTCAAGCGAATATCCCGAGTTCTCCTTATCTTCCAAATGGTTTAAATTGGACCCTAATTGCATCATGGAACTGAACAATTCGCACCACTTTTAATATAAACAAATAACTTAGTTCGAAACAAGAACAAAAACTCGATTGACTTTCAATAATAAGTAATTGAGGATAATCACTCCTTGTAATGCCTGGGCCAGCAGGGAATGCAAAATGACAAGGGGAAGAAATATAATTATATGGTGGGGGCTGGGGGGGGGAATATATTGATTATTCAGGCCCGATAGGAGATTGCTAAGAGCATGACAAAACGAGGAGTGGGCCGTAAAGAGCAAATCAGGTGGAGCGATGACAGTTATCAACATTGGTGACAAATTATAAGCCCTTGGTGCTGTGGAAGTGTTCTGGAAGCATCCGAAGCTTGCAGCGCAGTGGGTTCAACTGGAGTCCTGCAAGTATTCAAGGCACACAACGCTGCAGTGGCCATATGGTTTCTTAAAAACAAGTACAGGAGCACTGAAGGTACAACAGCATGCTGGTTGGTGCAGTGGGTCCAGGCAAGAGAGCATTTAAGACATTTGCAACATGAACTAGAACAGCACGTGGAAGAGCGCGTACCTCTGCCAGGCTGAACAGTTTACGTTTTGTATCCCACTGATGGGCCAGATATGCATCTGGACTTTAAACAACATCGAATCGGCTTATCACCTGTTCAACTCATTCACCAAGTTTTGGCCGAATCCTTCCACAGAGTTTTGAAATATCGTGCAATATATCATTTTTTTGCCCAAGCTCTCAATGGTGAAGAATCATTTAAAACATAAATAATTCTCATATCCAGATCCGGATCTTCACCAAAATCGAATAAATTTGTCCTTGTCACACTCACAATCTGTCCACCAAGTTTTGTCTGAATCCGACCATAACTTTTTCAGATATCGTACTCACAAACAGACAAATGGAGGTGAAAACATAACATCCGTCCACCTTTGGTGGTGGAGGTAGAAATGGCACCTCAGTCCCTTTTTTGAGCTGGCCTACCAATCTGCTAGCTGGTTTAATTTATGGCGATTTTGAATCGGTAATAGGGTGGATATGCAAATACATTTTCAAATCTTCAGTCCACCCAGGGCTGGCAGTTATAGGGGAAAAGTGTAGAGTGTATCAATAACGTACTACAAAACAAGAAAAAAGAGCAATCAGAGATTGCAGACCCTCACCAGGGATTGTTTTGTGTGACGTTTGTGTACTGGTTTGTTACTTAATTAATAAGACATAATTAGAACTGCCACTTTATTACTGCTGGCCGTGATGACCGGGTACCAAGACGTCCCACTTTGCAACCCCACTTTGATTGGACACCTGACCCTGACCCATGGCATTTTTATTATGATTCAATTGAATTCAGAATGTGATTAAAATAAATTCAATTCAAATGGAAGACCAAATAGGTACAGTCCTGCATTAGTCATCAGAAGGAACCTGAAAAAGCAAATAGGAAGTCAGCAGGAGGAACCTGAATAGGATTCACATTTCAGCTGCTATTCCTCCACCCTCAAACCCATTCAGGCACAGCCAAGTGAGCCTTATTCAAATAAAAACAACATGAAGAACCAAGATCAAAAAGTTAAATAATTCTGGCTGCCAGACCATGTATCTGATCAAGGTGAAATTTAAAACATGTATTCCCCATCACTACTAGATCATAATTGTGAAGTTTCACGTCGATTAAGCGGTTCCAGAGAAAACATAATTTAATATTTTTCTTCAATCCAAATGGCTGCCAAACCATGTGACCGATCAATTATTCCTCAACAAAATTGTACACCCAAGGCTTGGGGAACATTTGTGTGAAGTTTCCCCTTGATCTGTCCAGCTATTCTGGAGAGATTTTATAGGTTTTCGGGTAAATCCAATATGGCTGCCAAACCATGTGACCTATGACATCATATGTGTGACCGTTTTGTTCCTCATGGATAGGCATTCATGTGTGTAAAGTTCTGCCTCGATCTGTTCAGCCACTTCAGAGAAGATGATTTTTTTTTTTTTAACAATATGGCTGCTGCATCATGTGACTGATGTCAAAATTTTTTCGATAGATAATTTTATCCTGAGATGGCTCTCAAAATTTTTCATACTGATCAGATATAGCATTCCACATATGCAATTATGACGTCATCACGAAGGCACCTATGATGTCATAAAATCACACTCATTCCCCATAAGGAGTATTTGCCGTGTGCCAAGTTTCAAGTTTTTTTCCTTGTTGCAGTTTCAGAGATACAGAGGTCCAAAGTTTTTTTTCCGGTTTTTCCAATATGGCTGCCACACTATGTGACCTATGACATAATTATCATTCAAACATTCTACATGAGTAGTCGCACCTTTTGGTAAAAAAAAAAATTCTCAATTCGATAAGCGGTTGCAGAGAAAAACACAAGTTCTGTGCAGACAAACAAACAAACGGTCCCAAATGCAATACCCTCTCCTTCGGCGAGGGTAATAAAATACCATCTGCTAGCCATCTAACACTTATCATGTGTGACCCAATGATGTAATGTGTAGATGCGTACATTCTTCATTGAGTCATCATGAGAAAAACTACCAGAGTACCCACTGTATGAGCGATCTTGTTCCAAGCGTGCAACACATTATTCTGACACAGCCCTTTATTTTAGTGGTGTATAGGGAACAGACCACTGCCTCTATCGCTATCGAAACTAAAAATATCCCGGTTTACATGAAGCAAAAACATGCGTACTGCTTATGTGCATGTAATAATACATTGTGGTTATATAGCTCGGATAATTAATCTCGCCAAAGGAGAGGGAATTGCATTTGGGTCCGTTTGTCTTTGTCTGTCTGCTTGTCCGCACAGAACTTTCGTGTTTTTTCTCTGCAACCACTTGTCGGATCGAGACAATTTTCACCATTGGTGAGACTACTCATGCAGAATGTTTTAATGATAATTATAGGTCACGTGGTGTGGCCGCCATATTGGATTTACCCTCAAACCTATAAAAATACACCACTCAAAAGAAGTCCTGACGAGGGTCTGCAATCTCTGATTGCTCTTTTTCTTGTTCCAATTGCAAAATGGGCAAAATGCACGAATTATTATTTTAAAAATTTCAAAACAAGATGGAATCAAACGAAACTTGCAAAGGCGCAACTTCAGGGTGCCCTCATTAATCCCTGAAAGTTTCAGCTTCCTTGGTCAAATCATCTCAGAGGAGTAGATTAAACATACAATGTGCTTCATAACCATACTTTCCCTCCATTCTATCGAGATTACCAACATCAATTAACTAACTATATGCATTAAAATGGTGATTTTTTCATACACTACAGTAGACTAGGTGTAAGTCGTCACCATCGGACCGAGAAAAAAGTGACGACTTAGACATGTGACGACTTACGCGTATGCGAACATTCATAATGACTGTGGGGTGAAGGATGAAGTCGCGCGTGCCTGGACACGTACGTGTGAGAGGGCGCAACAATCTCTAAGCCGGCTATTGTACCAAAAGGGAAACACAATCCTCGGGGCAGAGTGGGGTTCATTGGTGAGTTGGAAAGTGATCAAGCAAAGATGTAATTCATGAATCACTTTATCAAAAGTAAAGATAATGAACAACTGTAAGACAACTCATATACCATCGGTGATGGTATATGACCATCGACAAATGTGGAATGAATGGCTGTTAGAATTCATTCATTGGAATGAATGTAGAATGAGTTTTCATATGGAATGAAAAACTCATATACCATCGACAAATTACATGACACACAGTCATCGTGATGACTACACTCAATACCGATGTGTAAGTGAGTGTGGTGATGTACAAAACAAGCCAATATAAAACCATAATCGGACTTCAACACTAAGCTCGATCGATCCTTTACTCCTTCGCCAGAGACTGCATTGCTCAGCCTGTCTACCTCTTCAGATGCATGTGGGACGGCGCGCTGACTGAGCTGAACGCAGCGCAGTTATAAATAGCCCGCGCATCACGATTCCATGAAATCGGGCTTCTCACGAGGCAGCAGATCCGTGTGACGAGTTAGCAGCGTGGTAATTTACTTGAGTTTGCATTACGCAGGAACGGACAACATCTGACGACTTAGACGAAGTGACAACTTAGACATGACGACTTACAGACTTTATTCAAAGTCTGTAAGTCGATTTAACATTAGATAAATTCGGGACTTTTTAACGCTGCCGACTTACGCCTAGTCTACTGTAATTTAATGACTTTTGAGGAGTTAAGTGTAGTTTAACCTTTGGAGAGTCTTTTTCTTTTTTTCCCCCACCATTTCTACCATATCCTCAAAACCCATCTCCGCTGTTCCTCACCTGCAGTCTCTTCCGAGATTCTCATTCCCTGGGGGGCTGCTTGTCGGCTGCAGCCCTGGCCTCATGAATGTTCCTAAGATAAAGGGCACGCACACTGCCATGAAGAGTGGAATAATTGCGGCAGACACCATCTACGCTAAGCTTGCGGTGGAAGGACCAAATGTTCAGGGTCAGGAACTGTACCTTCACATTTTCACAAATTGCACGGTTTTTATTGTGGATCATCAACAACATGTGGACCATTCCTGATGTGTTTTGATGTTGTATGGTAGTCTGCTTGATTCCACAAAATATATCTGTGTTCTAAATGCCAATCTGGTCTGACAGGATGCTGCAGATGTGGTGCACTTAAGCTGACTAGGTTGTTTGATTATTGGCTCGACTGTAAACTGTCAGATCGGTGCTTCACAAGCATGGCCTTGCATCAAAAAGGGTGCCGTTTCTTTTGATGGACCAAAAGCCAGGTGTTGCATCTGCTAGCATTAGTTGGTTGGTATTAAACATGTTCACGATGTATTTTGAGAAGGGTAGGTGAGTTTTGACAGGCATTCTGGCCAAAGTCCTGCCCAAATAGTCTCCAGTCGAACATCTGGCCCGGCCAGTTGGTTTGTAAAAGACTTCAGCCAAAGACTTTCCCTGGCCAACCACACAAGGGGTGAATAATTGAAACTGCTAAAGAAGAATAAGTAGTGGTATTCCTAGTTGTAGTAGTAATCTAAGTAGTCTGTACTATTTATATGCAAAGTCAAAATGTAAATCTGATGGCAGCTTGGAGAATTTTCTGATACCAGGATGTGATTTTGATGCATGAGCAGGAGTGCATGTGGACGAATATGATGAGGCTCTCAAGTCTTCCTGGGTTTGGAATGAGTTATACGCTGTACGCAACATCCGGCCATCATTTCACTCACCTCTTGGCCTTTATGGAGGCATAATGTACACAGGAGTTTTCTACTGGATCCTGCGTGGCAAGGAACCCTGGACACTTCGTCACAAGGGTGAGATCTCCACAGGGCATTACCGTGGAACATCATTGAATAGGGGAAGTGTGCATTTTAAAAATTTATTGATCAAGATCACATTATCATGACCAGTCCAATATTTTTGTAACAGTTTTGACACCAGTTATATCACCAGTTATAACACCAGTCATGTATTTTCTCAAGATCTCATTCACGTAAGTCCGAGACACCACTATCTCTGCCTTCATGGTTGTATCAGCAGGATGAAATGGTCAATATGACACTAAATGGGAGGTGGGGGGTAAACATCCCACCCGAAAGTCAAAGGGTACCATTCATCGAAGAATGCAGGAAAAATAATAGAAATAAGCAAGAGTAAACGTAAAAGTACGTACAAATAGAAGAAGGTAGCAAACAAACAAGGAAAGAGGGATAAAAAAAAAATGCAAAATAAGACAGACCAGTAAACATAAGTGTGTTAATGTGATGCACAACTTTCACAAACAAAGAAGTTTGATTGGGAGGAGAGGGGGGTTTAGGGACAGTGGTGCAGAGCTTGGTTTGTCTCTCAGCGTCTCTGCATTTGAAGGTCGATTCTCTGTCGGGAATCAAACAAATTCCAGTTAAATATTTGTATACCTATACAGAATGGAAAATTAACATGTAAAGGGTGCACAATTTCCACCGAGCTACACTGAGTGTAACGAGTGGTCGCATGATCCTGTAGACGAGGGGTCCCCAACCCGTGGCTCGCGGAAAACATGTTGCCCACCAGATTCAGATGTTGCCCAGGACCGATCTTGAAAATACAGCAGAACCTCAACCGAACGGCTCTTTCTGAATAGGAAGTACACAATCCACTAATTTTATTTTGATCTCAAAATAATCTGATCACGTTAAAAACAAGAATAAAAAATAAAATAAATGGAAAATCATATGCCATAAACCCTTGTTAGCTGAACCGTCCTCCCCACCAGACAACAGTTTGAGTGGCAAGCGATTAATGCAATCCGGCATAACTGGATTGAAATTTAAATGTCACATTAGGTGTTCCTGTCTTCCCCATGGTAAAGGGGTTCACATGCAAGTAGGCCTACACTGAGAGATTTCTATCTGTGGAGAGATTTTTTTTAAATTTAATTTAATTTTTATAATGTCACAACTCGAGACGGCCTCCACAAAAGAGGTCGAGAATGTATCCTCTTGATGTATGAATAACTTTAAAGATCACTGGGAAGAAGAGTTTTTCTTTACAAACTCCAAAGGACAGTGTGTGTGCTTAATTTGTCATGGTCATGTAAGTGTGGCGAAGAGATGCAACATAGAACAACATTTTATCCAAACCACAAGAGCATTTCAAGTGGGTATCCTCCAAAAAATAACTTGAGGAAGGTAAGAGTTATGGAATTGAACTCGGACCTGATCTCCCAACAATCTCTGAAAGAAACATGTCAGGAAGTGTAAAGCAGATTAATTTAAGATCGCGCAAGTACTTGCTAAGAACAAGACGCCCTTTGAAGAAGGTGAGTTAATTAAGGAAGCGATGCTAGCAGCTTCCGAAACATTATTTCAAGATCTCTAAAACCAGTTGGAAATTATGTCTGCCATTAAAGATGTTCAGCTGTCAGAAGCAATGTCGAAAAATGTCACCTCCACACGAAAGCAGCATTTGATTTGTTGTGAATTTTTCAGCATTCAAGTTGACGAATCAACAGATGTGTGAGACGTGGCTCAGTTGTGCATTTTTTTCAGGGCTATTTTTGATGATTGTAGTGTGAAAGAAGACATGCAGGCAGTTGTACCACTGACTACTGGCAATACACGTGGTGAAGATATTTATCGGGCTTGTCAGCATTCCTCACAAGAGAGCGGCGCCCCTCTACAAAAACTTGTCAATTATAAGTGATGGTGCACCTGAAATACACAAAAGAAGATTGGCTTTATTGCCATATGCAAAAACGATCCAGACTTCCCTGATTTTCCCTACCACCACCATCATCTAACTGCAGGCTTTGTATGCAAAAGTGCTTAATTTTCAGGTCGTATTTGGACAAAACTTGTTGGGCAGGTTGCGTATGTAATGAGAAAGATTTGATTCAATTTTGGTGATTATCCGGATCCGAGAATTTTTTTACTATTGAGAGATTTGGATAAAACTATATATAGCACGATATCTCAAAAAGTTATGGATGGATTCGGATGAAACTTCCGATTCTGGGTTTGGAGCGACAGCAGGTTCTCTCAGGGTTCTCTGCCGACTTTCTCAAAGTTAAGTCTGGTCGATTTTTTTTTCCCCGTTTAACTGTTTATTTTCTCACCTACATGTTTCTGTGTGTTCCTAGTTCGGGTTTGTTTCAAAAGTCATGCTATTTTGTGATTTTTCGTCGACCTTGTCTTAACGGGTCCCTTGAGGTCTACCCGTCCTTCCCCTCTAGGTGTACGATCGTTTTTATTTGTATTCTCTCCCTATTACCTTCAATTCCTATTTTACCCACTTTCCCAACGTCCCCCATCCCTCCCAACTAAACACTGTTTCTTGTCTTAAATTTAAAAGAGAAAAAAAAACTACCTTACTCCCTGCATATCCACGAATCCTGATTCTTCTTCTTCTTCTTCTTCTTCTTCTTATTCTTGTTCTTCTTCTTCTTCTTCTTCTTCTTCTTGTTCTTCTTCCTCCTGCCGGCACACCATCTTTCTTCTATTTGAGATGACTCACTCTCTCCATTACCTTCACGATTTCTTCCTACAACCTTCCATTCCCGAATCTTACCCGAATCCATTTCCCGAAATCTTCATAAATCCATCAAAAATTAATAATTTTCCTTGTATCCTTTTGATCTATACACCTCCTGTAGCCACGTTCTCTTTCCACCCTCTTCCTGATATTTTTAATCGACCCAGCAGCTTCATTCTGCGTTTACAGTTCCACCACACCTCCACGATTTTACTTCAACCTTCCCTTTTCCGAATGTTACGCAATCCTTATTTATTTATTTATTTATGTAAAATAAAAAAATTCACTTTCGACTATACACCTCCAAAAGCCACCTGCTTCTCCCGTAACCACGTGATCTGTTTCCACCCTCTGCGTTTACCGATCCAAATTCACCGTTCACCTCACGATTTTTTTCTACAACCTTTCCATTACCTAATCTTATGAAAACTCTCTCAAACAATAATAGTAATAATAACAATAATAAAAACGATCTCTTATAATGCTTCATCTTCCTCTTTCACACGTGTGGTATTCATGACTGTATCATGATGCACTATTATTCTTCCATTTCAACAGACTGCTCTCATTTCGACCTTTCATTCATACCTTGCCTAAAGAAATCCAACTGTTTCCGTGTTTTTTTTCTCTCCATTCTCTTAATTCGCCTTTATTGCATCAAGAAATGTCTTTAATAGCATTTCTGACCAAAAAAATTTTTTAACCCCACTTTGCTATGAATGTTCACTTTCCATCAACCATTCTTTTTTTTTCCGACTTCAGTGCCAAACTCACCCCTCTCACGCCTCCCTCTCAAAGCAACCATCACACTCTTCTCCCTCCAAGCTTCCCTCTCACCTTTCTCAAAAACTCCCCCCTAACCTTTCTCCCTCAACTCTCCCCGCTCACCCTTCTCCCACCATTCACCCCTCACCTTCACCATTCTCAAATTTGGCATCCAAATCCTGGCACATCCACAATGCTGCCTCCTCCCCGCCCTCTCACCTCCTCTCATCACTCCACTTCCTCAAATCCTCAACTGCCTTCTGCCCCCCCCCTCTCCCCCAGCACCACAGAGCCTTTTCTCCTCCTCATCTGGCCCCCCTCCCCTTTGTATTCTGCAATCTCCACCTCTTTTCAACAACCTCCTTACTCCCTCCCCTCCTCCCTTTCCTACCCTCTCCTTCCCTCCCATCCCTTGCCACCCAAAAGCCTCTCCCCTCCTCTTCATTAACAGTGTGGACCTCAATATCGGGGCCTTCGCCTCAAACCTTACAGATCTTTCATACAGGTTGCCACTGACAAACCAGACATAATCTGCCTCACAGAAACTTTCCTCCCTCAAGATGTCTCTGCTCTCAAGTATCCTCCCTCGTCCCTGCGTCCGAGTTTTATGACAGATCTGAGCCTCGTCTTGGTGGAGGAGTTGCTCTCTTCATCAAAGACTCTATTCCTCACTCTCCATTCACTGCCCTCACACCCCCAGGAATACCTCTGGCTACGGCTTCCCCTCTAATCCCACCTCATGTTTACATGTGTACAGTACCGTCCACCAAACAGTGATGACTCTATTTATACCTCACTGTCCGTAAACATGGACCAACTTCTATCTTCTCATCCGAACGCTCTCTTCCTCATGTGGTGACTTCAATTGTCATCATGCTAGTTGGCTAGGTGTGTGTACCTCTCTCACCTGTCATGGCACTTCAGCAAAAGACTTCTGCGACTCATTGGGACTGACTCAATCGGTCAACTTCCAACCCGGATCACAACCAACGGCACTCTATCTCTTCTGGATCTGATTTTGCCAAATTTCCCTGAAAATATCTGCTGTTTTTCCTCCACTCCAATCGGTTCTTCTGACCACGTCGTTGTCAAAGTGGACATCTCTCTGACTGTTATCAGAGATCCACCTCAGCACCGTCGAGTCTGGCATTTCATTCAGGCCGACTGGTAGGGTCTCCAAGTAGCCATCAAACTTCTAGACTGGTCTCCCATCGCTACTTTCTCCAACATCAACTCATCCTGGGAATTCTTT
>CM068954.1:135124155-135150698 GCA_035128595.1 Eptatretus atami | reverse complement strand
GGGGGGGGGGGGGGGAATCAATTGATGGACGTAGATTAAGGGCAAAATCCTCTCATTTATCGACCAAACGAATGATGCACAACTTGTTTGATAAATTGCACTTGAAACCCATTATTGAGACAGTCATTAGTAATACATTTTTGAACAAGAATGCATCGTCTCGAGCGCATACCTCCGCTAGGCTGATAGTTTACATTTGTATCCACTGATAGGCCGGATCTGGATTCAGATTTGAACTAAATTCATGCACTTGTTCTCGTCACCAAACCAACTGATCCACCAAGTTTTTTTTTTTGTATACCTTGTATGTAGAGCTAACACAATGCACAGCAAAGGCGCATGAGACAAGAGGGGCGTGGAAAGGACAAACAGTGGGGAACAGAGACATTAGGAGATGTGTGGAAGGAGAGGGATGGGGTGGGAACATGGGTATACAAATGGACACTACAGAGACCTTCAAGAAGGAAAGCAGGGAATTTTAAGGAGGTGGGTTTGGGGTTGGATTAACGGGGGTTAGAAAAGATCGAGGATTTGGATGGGATGATAAGAGGTGGTGGTGAACAGCTGTTTTGAAGCTGGAGGGAAGAATGGATTGAACAGAGTGAGGGAGTTTATTCCAAAGCGGGGAAAAAAGAGGTGATTTTGTAGTTTTACAGAAAGGGGTATTGGCGACCTTGAGCGCCCTGCGGAAATATGGGTGGGACATACGCAAACAGAGCAAGGGGGCGAGACGGAGAGGAGACGGTGGAAGACAGAATAGATCACGACCACCGACTGCCGCGGTGAGAGAGTGAAGGCCAGACTCAGCCTCATCGCGGAGATGCAATCGATCGAAATGCTTGGTTTCCATTGCGTGAAGCGAAAGGTGGAGGCAGGACGCACCACCCAGAGGAGAGAGTACTCCATCAGGTGCGGACGAAAACGTTTGTAAGTGTCAGGAGCTGCCGGTGGGCCGAGGATGGACTTGCCAAGATGGTGGATGCCAGTCGGCCACTGGCTTTGGAGCCAGGTTGAATGTGGGTTTCCAGGAAAGATCATGGCAGCTAGTGAGACCCAGAAGCTTGAAAGAAAGGTTCTCCACAGGATTGTGAGAAAGTCGATGGAGGGTTTTCAAACGTCGCTTTCAGAGAGACAGAGTGAAGTGTGAGATTTGTCAGGATTGAAAGACATGTTCACGTGTTGGACCAGTTTGTGATTTTACCAGATCTGCAAAGAGAAAACTGCTGCTTGCCAGTCGAGGAATGACAGATGTACAGCAGAGTGGAGTATCAGCAAAGAGTACAGAGGATTTTCAGAGGTCGGAGAGATCATTGATGAACCAGAAAAGAACAGGGCCCAGAACGCTGCTTGAGGACTCCAGCCTGGACAGAAGAGGGGATGAAAGAACTCCATTTAGGGCTACACGTTGACTGCGACAGGAGAGGAAGTTGTGAGCCATGGTGAGATGGCCTTGGATACCATAGAAGAGAGTTTGGTGAGCAGGCAGGGTGCCAGACGTGTCAAAAGCACGCATATGTCGAGGGATACCGCATGTGAGTACCTCCATTCATTGTTGGGTAGAGCAGAAGCAGCATATCCAGGTGGAGTGACTGGTCTGAAACAAGTGATGATTCAGAATCAAGCCATTGGAGAGAAAGAAGAGATTTAATGTCTGAGTGATGATGATTCCATAACCTTGCTGATGATTGGAGAAGCTGATTTGGTCTGTCATTGCAGGGATCTGTTTTGCACCTTTTTTGTGCAGAGCGGTATTGTTTGTGATTTCCAAGCAGATGGCAGATGACCTAGAGCAAATGAAGGGTGAATAGAACAGAGAGAGGGTGAGCAAGAGCAAATTTTTTAGGACACGTGGGCTGACGCGTCTGGACTGGTTGCAGAATCTGAGTCGGAGGTTTGACAGCAAGCTCTCCACTTTGTCAGAAGAAGAAGCAGAGTCCAGGGACAGTTGTGTGCGACTGGGTAAGGTGGGTACAGAAAGCAATGGGTTTCGGACACAAGATTTCGATGCAAACACGGAGTTTTGGCATTCAGCCTTTCACGTGTGGTGTCAGCACGCGGCCATTTGAGGTAACGAGGATGAGGGGGAACATACACAGAAACAGATTTGATTAGATTAGATGCCACCAGGATTGGAGGAGGGAGAGAGGTTTGAGAGTTCAGACTTGAGTTAGAAAGATGTTGTTTTCTGGCTCTCCTGAGGTACACAACACACACTTGTTCTGACCTTGATGGAAGGAACTTGAGGTTGCTTCAGTGGGTTGCTTTCCATGAGGCAAAGGCAAGTTGTTTCAGGACAACTGCCTCGCCACAGCTTCAGTGAACATGGGCGGGAGGAAGGGTAGGACAACTGAGACGAGAGGATAAATCTGTGCATGGGGAGAGCGTTTCTTGAAAGAATTCCCAGGATGAGTTGATGTTGGAGAAAGTAGCGATGGGAGACCGTCTAGAATTTGATGGCTACTTGGAGACCCTACCAGTCGCCTGAATGAAATCACTCGACGTGCTGAGGTGGATCTCTGATAACAGTCAGAGAGATGTCCACTTTGACAACGACTGGTCAGAGAACGCGATTGGAGTGGAGGAAAACAGCAGTATTTTCAGGGAAAATTTGTCAAAATCAGATCCAGAAGAGAAGAGTGCCGTTGTTTGTGATCGGGCTTGGAAGTTGACCGATTGGGTCAGTCCAATGAGTCGCAGAAGTCTTTTGCTGAAGTGCCATGACAGGTGAGAGAGGTACACACACTAGCCAACTAGCATGATGACAATTGAATCACACATGAGGAAGAGAGGTTCGGATGAGAGATAGAAGTTGGTCCATGTTACGGACAGTGAGGTATAAATAGAGTCATCACTGTTTGTGGACGGTACTGTAACATGTAAACATGAGTGGAGTAGAGGGAGCCGTAGCCAGAGGTATTCCTGGGGGTGTGAGGCCAGTGAATGGAGAGTGAGGAATAGAGTCTTTTGATGAAGAGAGCAACTCCTCCACCAAGACGAGGCTCAGATCTGTCATAACGGACCAGGGACGGGAGAGATACTTGAGAGTCAGAGACATCTTGAGGGAGGAAAGTTTCTGTGAGGCAGATTATGTCTGGTTTGTCAGTGGCACACTGTATGGAAAGATCTGTAAGGTTGAGCGGAGCCGCGGTATTTTGAGGTCCCAATGTTAATGAAGGGAGGGGAGGGGCTTTGGGTGCAAGGGATGGGGGGGAGAGAGGAGGTGGACAAGGGAGGAGGGGAGGAGGTAGAGTTGTTGAAAGAGTGTGGAGATTGAGAACACAAGGAGGTGGGGCCGATGAGGAGGAGAAAAGGCTCTGTTGGTGCGGGGTGAGATGGGGGGAGATGAAGCAGTTGAGGATTTGAGAAGTGTGTGATGAGATGGAGGTGAGAGGAGGGAAGCGGAGCATTGTGATTTGTGCCGGATTTTGGATGTCCAATTGGAATCGTGAGTGAGGGGTGAGATATTGGTGGGAGAGGGTGGGGGAGGTTGAGGGAGAAAGTAGGGGGGAGTTTTTGAGAAAGTGAGAAGGGAAGCTGGAGGGAGAAGAGTGTATGGTTGCTTTGATGAGGAGCGCGGAGAGGTTGAGTGGCACTGAATGTCGGAAAAAAAAGGTATGGAATGAAGTGACTTCATGCAATAGTGGTGGTTAAAAATTTTTTTTGGTCTAGAAATGTATTAAAACTTTCTTGGATGATGCATATAAGGCGACATTAGAGAATGGAGAGAAAAGACACGGAAAAGTTGGTTTCTTTAGGCAGGTATGAATGAAATGGTTCGAAATGAGAGCAGTCTGTTGGAATGGAAGAATAAATAGTGCATCATATACAGTCTGAATACCACACGTGTGAAAGAGGAAGATGAAGCATTATAAGATCGTTTTTATTTGTTATTATTACTTGTTTGAGATGAGTTTTTCATAGATTACGGTAATGGAATAGGTTGTTAGAAAAAAATGTAGAAGGTGAACGGTGAGATTGGATTCCGGTAAACGCATGGTTGGTGGAAACAGAATTCATGCGTGTTACAGGAGAGCACGTGGCTTTTGGAGTGTTAGTCAAAGTAATTGTTTTTATTTATCAAATAAATATAATATAAATAAGGATTGCGTAACATTCGGAAAGGAAGTTGAAGTAAAATCTGTGGACGGTGTGTGGAACTGTTAAACGCACAATGTAAGCTCTGGGTCGTTAACATATATCAGGTAGAGGGTGGAAGAGAACGTGGTACAGGAGTGTATAGATCAAAAGGAATACAAGGATTAAATTATTATTTTTGATGGTTTATGAAGATTTCGGGGAAATGATTCGGGTAGTATGGATGGATGTGTGAGAAGTGGAAGTTGAAACTCGTGAATGTAATGGAGAGAGTGAGTCATTCTCAAATAGAGAAGATGTGTGCCGCAAGGAGGAGAGAACAGAAGAAGAAGAAGGAAGAAAAGAGATAAGAAGAGAGATAAGAAGAAAATAGAATCAGGATTCGTGTATGCAGGGAGTAAGGTAGTTTTTTTTCTCTTTTAAATTTAAGACAAAACGGTTTTAGTTGGGGGATGGGGTACTGGAAATGGGTAAAATAGGAGATTGAAGGTAATGGGAGAGAATACAAATAAGAACGATGTACACCTAGAGGGGAAGGTACGGGTAGCTCAGGGACCCGTTAAGAAGTGCGACTGAAACAATCACAAAAATAGATGACTTTTGAAACAACCAGATAGGAACACATTGAACTGTAGGTGGAAATATAACAGTTTAAACGGGAAAAAAATCGACCAGACTTACTTTGAGAAAGTCGGCAGAGAACCCTGAGAGAACCTGCTGTCGGCTCCAAACCCAGGATCGGAAGTTTCATCGAATCCATCCATAACTTTTTGAGATTCGTGCTATATTATAGTTTTATCCAAATCTCTCATAGTACAAAAATTCTCGGATCCGGATATCACAAAATTGAATCAAATCTTTCTCGATTACCATACGCAAACTGCCCAACAAGTTGTGTCCAAATACCACCGACTGAAATTAAGCACTTTTGCATTAACAAAGCCTGCGTTAGCATGATGTGTGGTAGGGACAAATAGGAGTCTTGGATCGTTTTTTGCATATGGCATAAGCAATCTTCTTTTGTAATTTTCAGGTGCACCATCCTTAAATTGACAAGTTTTTTAGAGGGGCAGCCCTCTCTGTGAGGAATGCTGACAAGCCCGATAAATTCTTCACCACGTGTATTGCCAGTAGTCCCAGTGGTACCAACTGCCTCATGTCTCCCTTTACAATACAATCCATCCAAATAGCCCTGAAAAAATGCAACAACTGAGCACGTCTCAACATCTGTTGATTTGTCCTACTTGAATGGCTGAAATTCACGCAACAAATAAATCGCTGTTTCGTCTGAGGTGACATTTTTCCGAATTGCTGTCCTGACACTGAAATTTAATGGCAGACATAATTTGCAACTGGTTTTAGAGATCCTTGAAATAATGTTTGGAAGTGCTAGCACGCTTATCTATTAATACCTTTTCAAAGGGGGTCTTGTTCTTAGAAGTACTTGCGCGATCTTAAATTAATCTGTTACACTCTGCATTCTTTTCCAAGAGATTGTTGGGAGTCGAGGGTCCATTACAATTCCCTATAAGTTTGTGGTAACTCCTCAGTTATTTCTTTGGTCCCACTTGAGAATTGGTTTGAAAAATGTTTGTCATTGTATGCATCTCCTTCGCCCACAACTTACCAATGAACATTGCATATTAAGGCAACAGTAATGTTCCCTTTGAGTTTAGTAAAAAAATTTCACCAGTGATCTTTAAATGTTATTCATACATACAAGGGATCATTCTGACCGCTCTTTTGTAGGCGTCTCGAGTTTGTGACTTAATAAAAATTAACATTAATTATAAAAAACACTCTACAACAGATAGATATATCTCTAAGTGTAGGCTACTTGCATGTGAACCCTTACCATGGGGAGAGGAACAACTAATGTGACAATTTAAATTTCAATCCAAGTTATGACGGATTGCATAAATCGCTTTGATCAAACTGTTGTCTGTGGGGGACGGTTAAGCCAAAAGAGTTTTATGCATATTTTTCTCATTTTTATTATTTTTTATTCTTGTTTTACGTGATCAGATTATTTTGAGATCAAATAAATTGGGATTGTGTACTCTTTACAGAAAGAGACCGTCGGTTGGAGTTCGTGCTGGTATTTAAGATACGGTCCTGGGCAACATCTGAATCTGGTGGCAACATGTTTTTCGGAGCCCACTTGGTTGGGACCCCTCGTCTACAGGATCATGGACACTTCGTTACACTCAGTGTAGCTCGGTGGAAATTTGTGCACCTTTACATGTTAATTTTCCATCATTCTGTATAGCGTGTACAAATATTTTAACTGGATTTTGTTTTTGATTTCCGACGAGAATCGACCTTCAATGCAGAGACGCTGAGGAGACAAACCCAAGCTCTGAACACACTGGTCTCCTAAACCCCCCTCTCCTCCCAATCAAACTTCTTTGTTTTGTGAAAGTTGTGCATCAGCATTAACACACTTATGTTTACTGGTTGTCTTATTTTGCATTTTTTTTTTATCCATCTTTCCTTTTGTTTTGCTACCTTCTTCTTTTGTACGTCTTTACGTTTACTCTTGCTTAATTTCTATTATTTTCCTGACTCTGTTCGATGATGGTTACCCTTTGACTTCGGGTGGGATGTTTTACCCGCCACCTCCATTTAGTGTCACTATTGACCATTTCAATCCTGCTGATACAACCCATGAAGGCAGAGATAGTGGTGTCTCAGACTTACGTGAATGAGATCTTGAAGAAAATACATGATGGTGTTATAACGGTGCATAATAAACTGGTGTCAAAACTGTTACAAAAATTTGGACTGGTTCATGATAATGTGATTTGATCAATAATTTTTAAAAATTCACACTTCCCTATTCAATGATGTTCCACGATAATGCCTGTGACGATCTCACCTTGTGACGAAGTGTCCAGGGTTCTGCCACGCGCAGGATCAGTAGCAAACTTCCTGTGTACATTATGCTCCATAAGGCAAGAGGTGAGTGAAATATGGCCGGATGTTGCGTAGCAGCGTATAACTCTTCAAACCCAGGAAGACTTGAGAGCCTCATCATATTCGTCCACAATGCACTCCTGCTCATCATCAAAATCACATCCTGGTATCAGAAAATTCTCCCAGCTGCATGAGATTTACATTTTGTCCTTTGCATATAAATAGTACAGACTACTTAGATTAGCTACTAACAACTAGGAATACCACTACTTTATTCTTTTTAGCAGTTTCATTATTCACCCTTGTGCTGGTTGGCCAGGGAAAAGTCTTTGGCTGAAGTCTTTACAACAACTGGCCAGGCCAGATGTTTCGACTGGAGACATTTGGGCCAGGACTTTGGGCAGAATGCTGTCAAAACTCCCTCCCTTCTCCAATAAACATCTGTGAACATGTTTAATCCAACCAACTAATGCTAGCAGCATGCAACACCTGGCTTTTGGTCCATCGAAACAAAAGAACACGGCACCGCTTTTTGATGGCAAGGCCCTGCTTGTGAAGCACCGATCTGAACAGTTACAGTCGAGCCAATTAAACAACCTAGTCAGCTTAAGTGCACCACATCTGCAGCATCCTGTCATACCAGATTGGCATTTAGAAACACAAATATATTTTGTGGAATCAAGCGACTACATCAACTATCAAAACACATCAGAGAATGGTCCACATGTTGTTGATGATCACAATAAAAACCGTGCAATTTGTGAAATGTGAAGGTACAGTTCCTGACCTGAACATTTGGGTCCTTCCACCGCAAGCTTAGCGTAGATGGTGGTTGCCGCAAATTTATTCACTCTTCTGGCAGTGTGGCGTGCCTTTTATCCTTAGGAACATTCCTGAGGCCGGTGCAGCCGACAGCAGCCCCAGGGAATGAGATCTTCGGAAGAGACTGCAGGTGAAGGACGCGGAGATGGGGTTTTGAGGATATGGTAGAAATGGTGGGGAAAAAAAATAAAAAGACTCTCCAAAGGTTAAATCTACACTTAAGCTCCTCAAAAGTCATTAATTACAGTAGACTTAGCGTAAGTCGGCAGCGTTAAAAAGTCCCGAATTTATCTATGTTAAATCGACTTACAGACTTTGATCAAAGTCTGTCAGTCGTCATGTCTAGTTGTACTTTCGTAAGTCTCAATGTTGCGTTCCTGCGTATGCAAACTCGTAAAATACCACGCTAACTTCGTCACATCGGATCTGCCGCTCGTGGAAGCCCGATTTCATGGATCGTGATGGCGGGCTATTTATACCTGCGCTGCGGTTCAGCTCAGTCAGCCGCGCCGTCCCACATGCCATCTGAAGAGAGTAGAACAGGCTTGAGCATGCAGTCTCTGGCGAAGGAGTAAAGGATCGATCGAGGCTAGTGTTGAAGTCTGATTATGGTTTTATATTGGCTTGTTTTGTACATCACACACTCACTTTACACATCGGTATCTGAGTGGTAGTCATCACGATGATGTGTGTCATGTAATTTGTCGTGGTTATATGAGTTTTTCTTCCATATGAAAACTCATTCTACTTCATTCCAATGAATGAATTCTAACAGCCATCATTGAATCCACATTTGTCGATGGTCATATACCATCACGCGATGGTATATGAGTTGTTCTTACAGTTGTTCATTATCTTTACTTTTGATAAAGTATTTCATCGATTACATCTTTGCTTGATCACTTTCCCAATTCCCCAGAACGCGCCACTCTGCCCGAGTGATTGTGTTTCCCTTTTGGGTACATAGCCGGCTTAGAGATTGTTGGCGCCCTCTCCAGCGTACGTGTCCAGGCCACGGCGCGACTTCAATCTTCACCCCACAGTCATTATGAATGTTCGATACGCGCAAGTCGTCAACAATGTCTAAGTCGTCACTTTTTTTCTCGGTCCCGATGGTGACGACTTACACCCTAGTCTACTGTGAGTTATGAAAAAATCACCATTTTATGCATATAGTTAAGTTAATTGATGTTTTGGTATCTCGATAGAATCCGGAGGGAAAGTATGGTTATGAAGCACATTGTATTTTAATCTACTCTCTGAGATGATTTGACGGCAAGGAAGCTGAAACTTTCAGGGATTATGAGGGCAACCTGAAGTTGCGGCTTTGCAAGTTTCGTTTTGATTCCATTCTTGTTTTGAAATTTTTTAAAATAATAATTCGTGCATTTTTTTGCCATTTTGCAATTGGAACAAGAAAAACGAGCAATACGGAGATTGCAGACCCTCGTCAGGACTTCTTTTGAGTGGTGTATTTTTATAGGTTTGAGGGTAAATCAATATGGCGGCCACACACGTGACCTATAATTATATTAAAAATTCTGTGCCTGAGTAGTCTCACCAATGGTGAAAATTTCGTTCTCGATCGACAAGTGGTTGCAGAGAAAAACACGAAAGTTCTGTGCGGACAAGCAGACAGACCAAAGACAACCGGACCCAAATGCAATTCACTCATCCTTGGCGAGGTTAATTATCCGAGCTATATAACGCACAATGGCATCATTAATTTTGGAATATAATGACAGAAATTCCACTTTAAATGTGCTTTCCCTGACACTAATGTTTTGCTAATTATACCAGTTATGTTTTCTGAAAGTTGATGGACTATTTGCACAACCTTATGTCGGTGAGAAACTTAATTGGGTGAACATGAATGTGGCTCTGTGTGCTGCAGGACCTGACCACTCACGGTTGCGCCAAGCCAAGGATTGCACACCCATCGAGTACCCACGGCCAGACGGTCGGCTGAGCTTCGACCTGCTTTCATCGGTCGCGCTCAGCGGCACAAACCATGAGCATGACCAACCGCCACATCTCACACTTCATGACGATGTCTCTCCCGTGCAAAATAACCTTGCTTTGTATGACGGGCCTGAGCAAAGGTTCTGCCCAGCAGGTTGGTGACTACAGAAGTTCTAAACTATGCATTCACACTTTTATGAGTTGGAGAACGATTTTGCAACGAATCTCCAGGGAAGGAAATAAGGTCATTCAGTCCAATGAGCCTTTACTGCGATCTACTCTAGTATTAGAACATATTTCATGAAAATATGAATAGTGGTGGTTCAGCGCACGTGGACGACTGATCGGCTCTTGCTCTTCCCAGTTCATTGAAGCTAAGTTCCCCGGACCAGAGACGTGTTTTGCTGGGTTTTTTTTTTCCTGTCTTGCTGTTCATGTGTTTCGTCAATTTTCTGTCTCAAACCTTCCCTCACTTCAAATGGCATCAGAGCTGACTCCGCTCGTGAGATTTCCGAATGCCTTAATTCTGTTTGCTTCCAAAATTGGGTGTCCCTAACACCTCCCTCTCGCTCTCTGTACTTACCCTTCACTGTCGTACCCAACTGCTCCTGGACTCTGTATTTTGCACTTGAGAAGGTGGAGAAGTTTCTGGTAACCTTTGACTCTTATTTGGCAATTGGACCGAACGGCATAAGTTCACATGTCCTAAAACCTGCTCTGCTGCTCTTGCACTTCCCCTCTCTGCCCTTTTCACCCTGTCATTTACATGAGGTCATCTTCCATCTGCTTGGAAATCATCCAATATCACTGCATTACATAAAAAGTTGCAAAAACGGATCTCCTTAAGTACGGACCAATTAGCTTACTTCCAATCAGCAAAGTCATGGAATCCATCATCGCAGTTGACATAAAATCATTCCTTTTCTCCAACAGCATCATCTCAGATCATCAATTCAGATTCAGACCAGGTCACTCTACCTTGAACATGCTGCTTCTACTATTCCAACAATGGATAGAGGCCCTCAATATCAGATGTGAAATCAGGGCCATCTCTCTGGACATATCTCGAGCTTTCGATACAGTCTGGCATCCAGCCTTGCTCTCCAAACTGTCTGGATGTGGAATCCAAGGCCAACTCCAATAGTTCATGGATTACTGACTTCCTCCACAAACGTAGCCAAAGTGCGGCTCTCGATGGAATCCTTTCTTCTCCTCTACCTGTCAAGGCTGGTGTGCCCTAATGCAGTTTTGTAGGCCTGATCCTATTCCTAATCTTCATAAATGATCTCTGACACTTTGCTGATGATTCCACCCTCTGCTGTGACATCCCTCATCCTTCTGATGGACAGGCAGCAGCCTCTTCCCCTTATTTAAACCTTCAAAAGGAAATCGAACTGGTCAAACACTTGGTATATGTCTTCTAACCCTGAGATCTTTCTCTCTTCTCTCTTTTCTCTCTCTTTCTCTCTTTCTCTTTCTCTCTTTCTCTCTTTCTCTTCTTTCTCTTTTCTCTCTTTCTCTCTCTTCTCTCTTTCTCTCTTTCTTCTCTTTCTCTCTTTCTCTCTTTTCTCTTTCTCTCTTTCTTCTTTCTCTCTTTCTCTTTCCTCTCTTTTCTCTTTTTTCTTCTTCTCTTTTTTTCTCTGTTCTCTCTCTTTTTCTCTGTATCTCTCTCTTTTTCTCTCTCTCTCTTTTCTTTTATCTCTCTCTTTTTCTTTATTCTCTCTTTTTCTCTGTATCTCTCTCTTTTTCTCGTATCTCTCTCTTTTTCTCTGTATCTCTCTCTTTTTCTCTGTATCTCTCTCTTTTCTCTGTATCTCTCTCTTTTTCTTCTTGTATCTCTTCTTTTTCTCTATCTTCTCTCTCTTTTTTCTCTGTATCTCTCTCTTTTCTCTTATCCTCTCTCTTTTCTCTGTATCTCTCTCTTTTTCTCTGTATCTCTCTCTTTTTCTCTGTATCTCTCTTTTCTCTTCTCTCTCTTTTTCTCTGTATTCTCTCTCTTTTTCTCTGTATCTTTTTTTTCTCTGTATCTCTCTCTTTTTCTCTGTATCTCTTTTTCTCTTATCTCTTCTCTTTTCTCTGTTCTCTCTCTTTTTCTCTGTTCTCTCTTTTTCTCTGTCTCTCTCTTTTTCTCTGTATCTCTCTTTTTTCTCTGTTCTCTCTCTTTTTCTCTGTATCTCTCTCTTTGTCTCTGTATCTATCTATTTCTCTCTTTTTCTCTCTCTCTCTCTTCTCTCTCTCTCTCTCTCTCTCTCTCTCTCTCTCTCTCTCCTCTCTCTCTCTCTCTCTCTCTCTCTCTCTCTCTTTTCTCTCTCTCTTCAAAGGGGCCACACCACAAACCCTCCCATCTACTTTCTCAACAACCCTCTCATAGAGGTTCAGTCACTCAAACTCTTCGGTCTCACTTTTAGCTATTATCTCTTGGGCAAGCCACATTTCACAGTTGACCTCCAAAGCCATACTAGGTATCCTCCATCGTGAAAAGTCCTTCCTTGGCATACCTCAACTCCTATCCATCTACAAAGCTTTCATCTGCAGCTTTGTGGAATAGTGCTCTCCCCTGTGGGCTGGTGCCCCTGCCTCGCACCTTGCTTTTCTCGACACCATGGAAACCAAGGCTTTCAAGATCGTTGGAATCTCTCGCAATGAAGTTGAGTCTTTCGGCTTATCACTTTGCCATTGCCGACAGGTCGGTGGTCTCCACAGGTATCTGTAGGACACGTGGTCCACTAACAACCCACTCCTAGTGAAACTCTAAAAATCCAGAAGCACTGCTCACCTCCACTCATTTGTTCCTCTTTTTTTTTTTTCTTCTTTTTTTTTTCCTGCCTGTGGAACCAACTTCCACACACTCTTTAATGTCATTCTTCCTTCCAAGTCTTCAAGACAATTGTTCACCACCATATCAAATCATCCCGCATCCAAAACCATGATTTCTTTTTTTGCACCAAAACCACCCACCACCCCTCCCAACATTTTGCTTTTGTATCCATCTTGTCCACCCCTTGCATTCTCTACTCCTTGTTGTTACCTGCATCCCTTATTTGACCATCTCTGTCTATTTTCCCCCTTCTCCTGCTGTTCCTTTTGTTATGTTTTCTCCTGAACTATTTAGTGTTGTAGCTCTTTCACAATCCTTGACTATGTATACAACTTTTTTTTTAGTTTTTTACTGATAAAGATGAAGCAAATCCATATGCTAGGGGGTGGATATTGATGGCTAGAGAGGGTTGGGTTACCCACTCGGTCAATGATGTTTCTTTGCAGTGTTTGACTCTCAGGTCCACTTGCACTTTTTGTGTCACGATTCTCCATTCCTGTCACGTTAATAGTAGAAGAGAGGTTTTTCTTATTTTATTTTGGTAAGTTCAGGTCACTGTTTGCCAAGTGAGTCTTTCATTGTTGACATGGACGGGGCATCGAGAGCTAGCACGGTCCCCGAGGCAAACAACCTCGGGGCCCCCACACCCACCCTTTCTCTCTTGCATTTGTATTAAAATTAGATATAGGAGAAGCTTGGGCCCCTCAACGGGCCCAGGGCCATGAGGCAGCGACCCCCGACCCTCCCTCCCTCTTGACGCCTCTGGAAATGGGCTTGTCTTTATAATTAATCATCGTTGGTTCATTGTCATGCCCCTCTAATGTTTGTGGTGATTTATGCACAACCACTCGTTCATTCGGTCATTTTGGAGGGCATTATGAGCCAACGATGAAGTGTGGTCTCAAACCACTAATTGGTCAATTTGCTCACCTTTATATTAAACTATGGGGTTGGGTATCCAGCGTTGCCTGGCCAGGTGAGCTATTCTAGGTGGGGTTTTTAGTACGTGTTGGACATTGAAAAGCCATAAATTTATTGGCCTTGTGGTGGTTACCTTTTGCCTGTGGTCCAACGGCAGCACTGCCTGACCAAACATCCCAATATACAGTGCCATCCAAAAGTATTGACACCCCTCGACTTTTGTCACATTTTGTTGTTGCAGGCTGAATTTTAAATGGATTGCATTTAAAAAAATTGTCACCGATCCACACAAAATACCCCATAATGACAGTGAAAATGTTTTTAGACTTTTTATACAAATTTATTAAAAATGAAAAGCTGAAATGTCTTATTTGTCAATATTTTGTCGAAGCGCCTTTGGCAGCGATTACAGCTTCGTGTCTTCTTTGGTACGTCTGTATCAGCTTTGCACATATGGATTTGGGATTTTTTTTCTCCCATTCTTCCTTACAGATATGCTCAAGCTCTGTGAAGTTGGATGGGGAGCATCGGTGAACAGCAATCTTCAAGTCTTTCCACCGATTCTCAATGAGATTCAAGTCTGGGCTTTGGCTGGGCCACTCAAGGACTTTCACATTCTTGTTCTGAAGCCATTCCAGTGTTGCTTTGGCTGTATACTTGGGGTCATTGTCATTATTTTGTTGGAACGTAAATCTTCACCGCAGTCTAAGGTCTTTTGCACTCTGAAGCAGGTTCTCCTCAAGGATTTGCCTGTATTTGGCTCCATTCATTGTTCCCTCTATCCTAACAAGTCTCCCAGTCTCTGCCGCTGAAAAGCATCCCCATATCATGATGCTGCCAACACCATGCTTAACGGTAGGGATGGTGTTAGATGGGTGATGAGCTGTGCTCAGTTTCCGCCAGATGTAGCGCTTTGTATTCAGGCTAAAGAGTTCAATTTTCATCTCATCAGACCACAGAATCTTTTGCCTCATGCTCTCAGAATCTTTCACGTGCCTTTTTGCAAGCTCCAGGCATGTTGACATGTATCTTTTTCTCAGGAGTGGCTTCTGTCTAGGCACTCTCCCATAAAGCCTAGATTTGTGAAGTGCTGCAGAGACTGTTGTCCTTCTGATAGGTTCTTCCATCTCAGCCAAGGAACTCTGTAGTTCTATCAGAGTGGTCATTGAGTTCATGGTCACCTCCCTGACCAAGGTCCTTCTTGCTTGGTTGCTCAGTTTGGTCAGACAGCCAGTTCTAGGAAGAGTCTGGGTAGTTGAATATTCTTTCCATTTCCTAATTTCTCTGGTGCATTTCCAAATTTCTTTCCATTTCAATTTCCATTTCTTCACTGTGCTCTTGGGAACTTTCAACACTCGAGAAATTGTTTTATACCCTTCCCCAGATCTATGCCTCCTCACAATTCTAACTCTGAGTTCTACATACAGTTCAGTGGACTTCATGGTGGAGTTTCTTCTCTGACATGTACTGTCAACTGTGGGACCTTATATAGAAAGGTGTTTTTCTTTCTAAATCATGTCCAATCAATTTAATTGGCCACAGGTGGACTCCAATCAAGCTGAAGAAACATCTCAAGGATGATCAAAGGAAATTGGTTACACCTGAGCTCAATTTGGAGTTTCATAGCAAAGGGGTTGAATACGTATTGATGCATGACTTTTCAGCTTTTCATGTTTAATTACTTTGCAAAAAATTTTTAAAACATGTTTTCACTTTCTCATTATGGGGTATTTGGTGTAGATCGGTGACAATTTTATTTTTTTTTTAAACCATGTAAAATTCAGGCTGTAATACAATGAAATGTGACTGAAGTCGAGGGGTGTGAATACTTTCTGAAGGCACTGTACACTCTTTAGTGGCTTTTGGTTAAGGCCAATGTGCTGTAGCTTAAAACCTTGCCCAGATTCTGAAGTACATAACCTAATATTTGGGCCCTCTCGGTGCTATGGTTCAGCAGTGAAAGAGTAACACACAAACACTATAATTATTTATTATATAATAATTGTAATTATTTATAAGATATACACTATAATATTGCAATTATTTATAAGATTACCCAGATTTTTCTGTCCCTCTCTGTCATGCTCTTTCTGTTGGGACGTCATTACTGCATTCGGTCTTGTGCTAGGCTAGACCTCTACGGACGTGCACGTCCTCCTGGCGTCCATCTCTAAACCCATCCCATCGTCTCGCTGATGGCAGTTGAACACCATAACCTATATATCTAAGCGAGGCATCATGATGATTAATTTAGTGAGATTGTGGTGTGGTGGGATGGAGGTACGTCTGGGATGTCCTTTATGGTAATACATCTCGCACTAGTCTAGCTATTTACAGAAGTGTATTATTCATGACTCGATGAGAATTGCATTTTGCAACTTGGGAAAAACAAGATGACTTTTAATCCCTGGGAACATAAAAAAAATTGCTAATATTGTTTTTTGGAAAGTAACTGGGCATTTTACTAAAATTTGGCACTTTCTGAAAGATTTACAAAATAATTTTTCTTTTTCATCTGCTTCCCAGTTTTGATGAAACCCAAAGGAAACAAAATATTCTGAAGTTTTCAAAAGTAAATCCCCACATCTGGTATCTCGCAGCTGCCGTGTTTTGACATAACAAGTACAACACTTTTTTTCTCGGTCCAATACAAATACAAATACGGTCAAATACAAATTCTCGGTCCAATACAAATACGAGTTAATTTTGTCTTGTTCCTTTGTTTGCCTCCTTACTAGGCGTATACGAGTTTGTCCCACTGGAATCTAAGAAGGAAATGCGGTTACAGATAAACGCCCAAAATTGCGTGCATTGCAAGACATGTGACATCAAAGACCCCAGTCAAAACATTAACTGGGTCGTGCCAGAGAGTGGCGGTGGACCTGCATACAACGGCATGTGAACACGTGGAGAAAGAAAGGGAGTTGAGAAAGACATCCTTGAGCATTACAGAGAGAAATCAAACTTTGGCCATGAAAACATGTGGTGACCTGTGGCCACAACGTCATTTTTTTATTTTGTTCTTGTTGAAGGTTTTTTTGTTTGTTTGTTTGTTTTTTCATGAGTCTTGTTTTGTTTTGTTTTTCCTGAGGAAAACAACAGGAAGCGAGATGAAGACTATTGTAATAAAGGAGCATGGTGCCAAAACTTGCGAAGAGACACACCTTTGCAGGAAAGGTAAAATGTCTGCAGCTGAATGGTCAATCTCCGAGCGAAAGCGTAATGACGAACAGGTTATTTTATTTGTGACACTGTACGACTTGCAACATCATTATGGTTTTGAAAGTTAAATTTGAGATATAACAGGCATTTCAGTGGCTGTTCAGAGAAATCTTATTTCCTGGAAGCTGAGAGCAAGTACCAAGAGGTGCCATGCAATCTTCCATCCACACTTTTAACTGCCATTAAGACCATCACGAGCGTACCAATTACAAACTGATCTTACCGAAGCACACGGTCCTGTGCTCTCCTGTCGGGCTCTGGATATTTCCTATTTCCAGACATCTATTTCACATTTGATTTGATGCCAAACTTGCAGCACAAAATGGTTTCATTGATGATAGATTGGAAAAAAACAAACTCTAATCTGCCGAAAAACTTGCCATTGGTAAAATTTATTCCTCATTGCCTGCTTCCGTGTACGACATAAAGCTAGTCCAGGCTACTATGTGTCATTGCTTCACAGCTTGTCTTTAGTATGTATAATAATTTCAGTTCACTACGTACTCGATGGATGAAGTCCAGAGGACATTGAGCGAGGTACTATGTTAACCGCCATGGGAAGCAAGGAGATGCTGCAGCTTCGAGTGTTGACCCTGTTTTTTTCCTCCTATGACCAGTCAATAGCCGAAATGTCAGCTTGTCCTTGGTTCCCACGGCAGTTAGCATATCCCCATCAACGTCCTGTTGATTCCATCCATTGTTCTACCTGTCTATCGATGCAGATACACATCTTCACCATCAAAAACAGTTCTTTGTTCTACTGCATACTCAATTGGATGTTCTATATTCAGCTCGCTAATTGATCAAAATATTTATTTGTACTTGTACGGCCATCCTAATGATAAAGGCATCGGGCCTCACATTTTTACAGTGTTCAAGCTTTCCATGAGTATCCGCATTGCCCGATTCCATAATGCAGGTATACCACAAAAAAAAAATCAACTGTTAATACAATGTTCTCTTTCAGAGTGGACATGCACATATAACGTGTAGAAAATGGTTGATGTTTAACCCCCTCTTCTCTTCCCTCAGCCCCATAGAATCTGCTCTTCAAGTCTTACCCTTCCTCCTTTCCAACATCTATCCTTTTTCTTCCCTATCTTCCCAAACTTACATACCTGCCATTACCACCTCTATCTTCATCCCTTCTCTTCTATTTTTAGAAGTAATTTTCAGCTCACCTGAACCTTCGTCAGGTGAGCTTATGCGATCGAGCAGTGTCCATGAGTGAGTGAGTGAGTCAGTCAGTCATTCAGTCAGTGAGCACTTCAGTCATTATCGCTTGAACCAAACGCACCATTTTGATGAAACTTGGCCACAAGCTTCATATCTGATGCCTAACAAAGGTGTATTGATTGCATCAAAATCTGCGGTCATTAAGGGGGTCTATGTTGGGGGTTGGTAGGTATTGGTAGGTACGTACAAACCCCCCAAAATAGGTATTCGCTTGCTTCTCCAAAACTACACACACAATTTCAATGAAACTTGACCACAACCTTCATCCCTCGTGATGTACCAAAGTTTGTTCACTGCATTAAAAAAAAAAATCAGGGTCTGCGGGGGATTTGAGTGACTTGCTCCTGATCCAGGTGAGCTTCAGGATATGTGGTCCTATTTTTCTCATTTTAGTCTCTGCGCTCACTCTATACTCAAGAGTTTGTTTCTGTAGTATGTCGATTGCCCACAAGTAATATCGTCTCTTTTTTTTTTTTTTTTTTTTTTTTTCAGTGCATCTGTGTGTCTGCCTGCTTTAGCTAACACTCGCACATCTTCCGAGAGTAATTTGTGTATAAATGACTGATATCAATTTCATGGGAAGTTATGATCTGGAGGATAGCTCAGGGTTTAAGCTGTCATTCACCAAATTATCAAATACTAATAAAAGTCAGATTTTGTGAATATTTTTCATTTGTAATTCGCCCCAAAAAGCTAATTCAGAAGCTTATTAAATATGCACACAATCAGACCGTTTTCGAGAAACACGGATGTGCGGCGTGTTAGCAGGTATGTTCCTGCTACATGCAGAAAATTTTAAATTAATACGTGTAGCTGATTTTTCTTTTTAATAATGAGATGGAAAAGGTTAATCTGGAGTTCCTCGATGTGAAAAACAGAAGCCAGATGGGATAAAGTTTAAAAAGTGGAAAGCTTTGTTTGAGATGGTCAGCAGATGCCAACTGTAATAAGATGGTTGGTACAAGCTAAATGTAGTACAATTGACTTTGCATAATGTGTTGTGAAAATAGACAGTTCCTGTAGAGTGTCGATGGTGTTCCGAAACCCAATGGAGCTATGTTGACTGAAGACGTTTACAAAACCATTGATGTTCGGGAATGGATATTTTGCAACTTTTTATGGTCATTTGGACATATTCTGATTTATAAAATACGATTTTAATTTGCTTTAAAAAAAATTAAACATGTATTTTATGTTTATGTCTATACTTGACGAAAATGAATTTGGATTTGGCTAAACAATTTCAAACCAAATTGCTAACAGATTTTTCCAACCCAGCTTAAAGTCTGACAGCTCACATAACCGGTGTGGTGATAAAACTTTTAGTTATCACATTCACTGCCATTTTTTTTATAGTTTAATTGGTATTATCTCGTGAGAGCTTCACCCTACTTTCAAAGTGAAAGTGTACTCTTTATAATCTGCACTTTTGAACAACTCTGAGATTACAACAAACAGATTTTGCCCTTTGATCTGAGTACCAAATATTGGACTTCCTGTTGACAATACACCAAAATCGATCAATCACTCATTCATTCACTGTCGGTTTTTGACTTCTGACAAGACTTATGAAGTCGCATCAAATGCTTTCTTTGTAATTCCTGAAGTACATAAGCACCTGACGCAGTAGTTTTGTAATGTTTTTCGAAATGTAATTATAAGTGGTTAAAGTTTGACTTTCATGTTCGACTGCCTTCTTTTCAACATCGCTCACTCCGAGGCAGGAATACTTGGCACACCTGTGAAATCCCGTGCTCTGTATCAAGTCTGTGAATTGCAATGAAAATGCAGCGACATTAATCGCGAGTATGTAGTTAGTATGCCAGATATTGTTCAGAAACTGATGATTATCATTTTAATACCTGGGATCCTTGAGACGACATTTTCTTTCCAGGTTCCCGATTTGTCAGGTTTTCCTTTTTTTCTGGAAGGGGTAAAAATTATGTTTTTGATTATGCTTATTGATTGATGTCAAGCTGAACTGAGATGACTTTGATCTTTTTTTTGTTGTTTTAATAGACATTCACATTGTGTTCTTCAATAGTTATTGTGAACATTTGATGAGTTTTGACTCTAATGTCATGCTTTGAGCACATGTGTTTTACAGTAATCGCTGCAATGACAGTATTATGACTTGAAATGCATTACAAACTATGACACTCGGTAGAGCGCATACCTCCGCCATGTACTGCCTGATCCACGAGAACATATTGGGCCCAATACATTTTTGAAATATCATGCCATACTTTATATCGTTTTTGGCCCTATCTTTCAATGTTGAAGAATCACTTTAAAATTAAATAATTCTCGTATCTGGATTTGGATCTTCACCAAAATTGGATAAATTCTTCCTCGTCACACACCCAACTTGTCCACCTGGTTTCGTCCTAATCCGTCCACAACCTTTTGAGATATCATGCTATATATCGTTTTTGGTCCCATCTCTCAATGGTGAAGAATCACTTGAAAAAATTATCGGATCTGGATTTGGATCTTCACCAAAATTGAATAAATTCTTCCTTGTCACACACCCAATCTGCCCACCTGCCCACCAACCGCCAAGAGCAGGTCTCGAGCAGACTGAGCATTAACGGTCCTTGTGTCACCCACCGCCAGGAGCCATCAGGAGCCACAACCGATGGACAGCTGTTAGGAGCTGTGAAAAGCTGTGAGGCGCTGAGGCTGTCACCAACTCACTGGTACCGACTGACTGACTGAAATACTCTCAAAGCTGTCAGAACCGCAACCAGATATCGCCAACTGACTGGTGGTCGACTGACTGGAAAAGCCGTATGACTGACGCCGACTCACTGACGCCAACTCCCTCACAAACTGACTCGTCGACTGACCGGTAAAGCTGTCTGACTGACCGGTACTGACTGATGCTGACTGACTCCTCCCGAACGGACCTCTCGCCCTCTTTTTATAGGCGGCCCATCTGGGTGGGTGCAGACTCCAGCCAAACCCAGCCCGCCCCATTTGCGAATCGTTGCCCGTGACAACCCGCCAGTCCCACGATCATTCCAGGCCCACGACGCCATGCCTGTGGTGCTGGATGAACTGCAGAAAGCAGCCATTTGCCGGAATTACCGAGCGAAAACGTGAAGCGCTCTTAAAACGTCAACAATAATTATCACCTCAATGTTCAGCCCATTACGAAAAAGAGCCAGTTAGCGTCCATAGAGCTGCTAAATGGGGTGTCAAACGTCGATGGAAAAAAGCAGGTGTCGGCGTCTGTGAAAGAAACTGGTGTCAACGTCGATGGAAAAAGGTGGGTGTCGAGCCTCCATTGGGCTAACGGCTATCTCACGTGCATGAAGTCTGTCGTAAAGAGAAAAAGGAGCTTTCCATAACAGAGGGAATCTATTCTTTAACCCTTCTCAACGCATCACATTTAGAATCCCACCAGACATGGGGATAGGTCTATCCTGGACATGAATTTCGGGAAATAACTATCTGAGGACCTGGATGTTTGTATGCATTTGTCGGATCGGATTCTGAAATCCGTAACTAATATATATATATACACACACATATACATATACATATTACACTCTTTCTAGCTACTGACTCACTGGTTATAAATGTTAAGTACCTTCTCGGTGGTGTAGAAAGCTGAAATGTTGCGTACTGCCGCAACTCAAAGCCAATATCCCAGGAAACAAAAATCACAAAACTGTTGGAACTTCGGGTCACTTGACCCAAGCCAATGGAGCTTCCACTAGAATTGGTTGTTGACAACCTGAACATGTGCCTCTTCTGCCTCTTCTTTTATAACTTTTGCTGTATTTACATTAAAAATTACTAGAGCTGTAAGCTCTTTAATAAAGAGCTCGTTCTTATCGCTAATTTTTTTTTTTAATTCGTATATATAGTTGAGGCTCGTGAGAGAGCTAGTAAGAGTACACTGAATGGATCAGGATGCGGCAGGATAAAATTAACAGCAGAAAGAGAGAGAGGGGGAACAGCAACAGCAGAGCCAAAGGCCAAGATGGGAGGTGGTGGACAAATAATGGGGGGCAGGAGAGGATGCATGGGGTGGAGAAGATGGAGAGAAAAAGAAACTTTCAGGAAACTGGAAATTCTGGAGGAAGAGGGATTGGAGTGGAGTGGGTTAACGAGGGTAGAAAAGATCATGGTTTTGGATTGGAGACGATCTGAGATGGTGGAGAACAGCTGTCTTTGAAGAGCTGGAGGGAAGAGTGAGATTGAAGAGGATGTGGAATTTGGTTGCATAGGCAGGGAAAAAAAAAGAGGAGCAAATGAGTAGAAATGAGCAGTGATCCTGGGTAGTTTTATTTTTGGGTAGTTTCACCAGAATGTGGTTGATGGTGGGCCATGTGTGCCCTGCAGAAACCTGGGGGGTAACAAAGCACAGAAAGAGTAGAGGATGCAAGACGAGAAAGAAGGGGTAGAAGACCAAGAGACCACCGACCTGTGTGCGATGGCGAAGTGATGGGCCCATAGACTCGGCTTCATCACAGGACATTCCAATAATCTTAAAGGCCTTGGTTTCCATGGTGTCAAGCTGAGCACGATGTGAGGCAGGGGAGCCAGCCCAGAGAGGAGAGCAGTACTCCATCAAGCTGTGGATTACAGCTTTGGCGGTAGATAGGAGTTCAGGTGTGTCAAGGATGAACTTTGGAGAACGGAGGATGCCCAGTTAGCGGCTGGCTTTGGAGGCCAACTTTGAAATGTGGTTTGTCCCAGGAGTTTGACTGAACTTCCTTGAGCATGGTAAAGAAAGTAGATAGGAGGATTTGCCAGATGGTTCTTTCAGAGAGATCGTGTGACATTTGTCAGGATTCAGAGGTATTCCAAGTGTTTGACCAACTTGTGATTATTTTTCAAGGTCTGAAGAGAGGGAAGAGGCTGCAGCCTGGCTGTCTGAAGGATGACAGATGTCACGGCACAGCATGGAGTCATCAGCAAATAGATAAAGGGGATTTTCCGGAGTCGGAGAGATCATTGATGAAGATCAGGAATAGGACTAGGCCTATAACACTGCCTTAATAACACAGTAACCTCATTAATGAGCAAGGACATAGATACACCCCAACATCCAATAAAATAATGTCCAAAGAAACAAGAAAGGTAACATCTAATGGACATGGATGATTTAAAACTCTTTACATCGACTGACGAGAAATTGGCAAAGCAACTGAAATTGGTGAAATGGAATTTGGACTAGATAAGTGTGCCAAGTGCACATTGGTGTAAGGTAAACCAACAAAAACGGAAAACACAATCGACCTGGATTCAACAATACAGGAGCGAGGCAACGAACCATCTTACAAATACCTTAAAGTAGAAGAGGGCCACCAAATATGTCATAAAAAATGCACAAAACAATTACCAAAGAATACCTGCATAGGAGGCTGATCCTGAAAACAGACCTCTCCCCAAGGTACAAAATCGGTCATAAACCAATTAGCAGTACTAGTGTTCCAATACATCTGTAGAATAGTAAACTGGCCACAAGTGGAAATCAGAAAATTAGATATCAGAACAAGGAAACTCCTCACGATCCACAAAATGGTCCACAAAAATCAATGCATCCTGAGAATGTACCTCCCAAGGAAAGAAGGCGGTGGCGGCCTAATGGAACTCAATCAAGAGCACAGGGTGATGACTGTAGGATTCGCAGAGGACGTGAAAAGGTCACAGACTACCGAATGCAATTTGTATACAAGTATTAACACAACAAACCAGAAAAGGTATCTCTCTCACCTTGCAAAAAACCTTCCAAAAACAGGTATGAATAGAAGATGTCATGCACCAAACCTAAACAGCAACAAATACAGCCCCAACGATAGCAAAAAAGACAAAATAAAAATATGAGACGAAATACCAACAGATACACAGTGACAAAGTCTGGGAGAAAGACAAAAGAGCAGGGAAGTATCAAAAAAAAGTTGGACAGATTGGGGATAGACAAACAAGGATTTGAATGGCGAAGAAGAGGTCATCTCAATTGGGACAGAACAAATCATTATAAATGCCCAAGACCAAGAACACTACACCAATGGTATTAAAACAATGGCAGCACTGAGCCAATCGGACAAGTGTGGGTTCTGCAAGGTAGAAACAGAAAGCACGAGTCACCTCCGATCGGGATGTAAAAAACTCATGTCAGAGCAGCTGTACATACAAAGGCATAACAAGGTATGCAGAGCAATCCACTGGCACATCTATAGAAATTTCAATATCCCAGTTCCACAAAACGCATGGAAACATGAACCAAAAGCAATATTTGAAAACTAGAAGGGCACTCGGTGGAGCGCATACCTCCACCATGCAATGCCTGACCCACGAGAACATATCGAGCCCATTACATTTTTGAAATATCATGCTATGCTACAGTATACTGTATATCGTTTTTGGCCCTGGTGATGGTGAATGGTGAAGAATCACTTTAACAATTAAATAATTCTCGTATCCAGATCCGGATTCACCAAAAAGGAATCAATTCTTTCTTGCCACACACCCAACCTGTCCGCCAAGTTTCAGCCGAATCCATCCACAACTTTTTGAGATATCGTGCTATATATTAGTTTAGTGCCGCCTTTAGCCCTATCTCTCAATGGTGAATAATCACTTAAAAAATTATCAGATCCGGATTCAGATCTTCACCAAAATCTAATCAGTTCACCCCTGTCACACACCCAAACTGTCCACAAAATTTCATCCGGATCCGTCCACAACTTTTTGAGATATCCTGTACACAGACAAACAAACAGACTGAAAGGGGTGAAAACATAACCACCTCCACCTTCTGTGGCGGAGGTAACAAGGACATAATGCTAACATACGATCTATTGATTCCATTCAGCATGGACATCGAAAACAAAGTGCTGCGACTGGACGTATCACTCAGATACAAAAAGGGAATTGCCAATTGAGGTTTCAGTATCCAGTGATTTTGGTCTAAACAATGCAGAAATCAAGAAAATGACCAAATATCAAGAATGAAGTGAAAAGACCTTGGAAGCTGAAGAGCACCAAAATTGTACCAGTGTGTGACAGATGACTGACAGTCGGTAATTGGAGCAATGGGAATGATAAAGAAGAACCTCACAAATATCCTACAACCCATCCCTGGGAACATTACCACAAACAAAGTACAGTTGGAGGCTGTTTGGGACTCGGTGACGATCCTGAAAAGAGTCCTCGGGACAAAACTCTGAGAACAACACAACTTAGGTCATGAATCATGATCCTTCACCAAAACGGAGGTGGACACTTCGAGTCCGAGGAAGGCCCCGTTTCACCTTCTGAAGCCCGAATTATGGAGAAAACAATCAACAACACACGCACACGGCCATTCTCTGTATTAAGTGTGTTTGTGCATCTAAAAATCATGAAAATGACATCAAACGAGGAAATGAGGCCATTTGGCCCATCATTGCCATGGTGCACTCTGGTTATTTTTTGATACAGCTTTAAACATCAATCTTCTTGATAGGTTACTAAAGTTTAAATAATCCGATCTTGATCAGGTAACCCAGCTGGTACTATATGTTTGTTTGTTCCTTTTACGTTTCCAAACGCCTGGGCCACTTTCCTCAAAATTTGCTATTTATAGATGACGTATTTTCACACGCAGAACGTCACCGTCATAATAAAAACGTTCTATTCTTAATCAAATTGATGAAAAAAAAAACCGTGAAATAACAGCACTTTGGGTGATCAAGCATCGCATGTCGCCTGTTCCCATTGGGAGCAGGGGATGGAGCTCGCCAGTCCATTCAAGGTCGATGCCCTCTCTGGCTGTCAGGAATCAAACCTCGCCACTTGCGTTTAGATATTTATTTATTTTCCTTTTACAGAATTGAGATTAAAACAAGTCTGAAGACAACAATGGTTCACGAGCGGTATTTGACGATGTAGATTGTTTCAGAAGTCAAGGATGAGACAATGTGATAATGTTTGACCAAGTTATAAAAATGATCAACATGATGTGGTACGAGTGACGGTTATTAGCTGCAAAATGTCGAAAACCCGGTTTCGTTCAACAACTTTCAAAATTTGACCTTTGCATAACCTTTAAAGGTCACAAAACAATGTTGTGGACATTAAAATAAGGAAACAGGATACGTGCTATAGCTTAACGGAGTTAGTTCGTCGAAGAAGGTCGAAAACCCGGTTCGATTCCCACAAGTTTAAAATTTGACCTTTGTGGCCTTTCAAGGTCAAAGGTCAAGGATTATGACCTTTGGTGCAAAACTTCCTCCGGAACATTCCAGGAACAATACAACGTCATATAGGCTATATGGCATTTCGCACTCCTCGGATTATCCATACTTTGATGAAATCAGCGTAAAAACAAACTTGAAGGGGGCGCCACGGGCAAGGTGTTCGAGATAGAGCAAAATGGTTCCAAGACTTTAGGTGGGGAATGACCTTCAAGATTATGCATAAAAAATATTGTCATCCTAGCTCTCAAAATTTGGGCGGTCGTCTGATTTTTTATGTCAAAATTTGCAATTTTCTAAGTTTTTGACCTTGAGACGAAAATGACCAAGGACAAATGTGTCCAAGAGCCGCGTCA
>CM068954.1:135106209-135118163 GCA_035128595.1 Eptatretus atami | reverse complement strand
GGGGGGGGGGGGCGCCACGCCTCCGCCCTGCCCGTGCTCCCTTACTGGACGGTTTTGGCACGCAGAACTGCTCGTTGCCCTTTCATTGGCCAAAACGTCCGGAAAGTCCGTCGATTGGCCCGGGGACGTGGTGACTTAAACGCGGACCCCTTTCTCCCTGTCGCGTGATCTGATTGGCTGAGCGGCGGTCACCCCACCTGTAGCACGCTGATTGGTCGACGGCCACCGCGAGGCTAATCCTTGAACTCTGCCCACCAAACAGGCAGAGGAATATTATTCTGCGTGGGATCCGCCCATGTACGTGCTGACACGCACGTATGCAATGGCGTCGGTCAGAGCGAGGTGAAGGTGATGCTGGCGTTGTCGTAGTTGAGGGGGTATAAAAATGAAAAAACCCTGACTATCAAAGTAACTCACAGCGCAAGTACATTTATTCACCCAATAGAGTAGGGAAAGGGAGCTATCTATCCACATTCACTTATCGAAATAACAGCTATAGGACCTGAATGTTGTGTGCTCATGGCTTCCAGATTCGCAACAATATAGCTGAGGCTCTCCCATCATTCCTCCGCCATTAATCATTTAAATCGCTCCTTTTTTGTCACCTATCTGTATTGCTTATGAATATATCGTTTTACCATTCTGCAAGCTACCAAATACCCCCCGCCCCTTCGAGGAAGGCAAGAACCACGCTGAGACTGGCTCGAGGAACCTTGGAAGCTGCTTGAAGTGATGAGAAGCTGAGAAATGAGCCATTGGGTGTGCAGAGACACATGGCCAAGGGATGGGGGAAACGGACAGATGAGAGAGTTTAACAGTGAAGTCAGGAGTGACACCAGGTGGGAGTACAGCCATAGTTCATAAAGTGTCGTGTAGCTCCAGTCCCATGGAGCAAGCTGGATGGCGGAGAGGTAGAGTTGGAGGTGGCCAGTAACCACAAGCTGGGGTGCAAGTAAACTTAACACACTCGAATACACAAATGATGTGGGTAGGAGAGCGTGGTAGACCAGGTTCCCTCCCCCACCCCCAGTCTCGTGATATCTGTCTTATTATTTGTGGTGTAGATGGATGAGGTATTCCTTTAAGCAGTCAGTGGTGTGCGGTTCTAATTTTGATTATTACCATTGAGTGAGTAAAACGCGCAGCTGTTCGAATTTGGTGCCAAACCCTCATTGACGTTTAATTGGTGTGCGGTTCTAATTTTGAATATTACCATTGAGTGAGTAAAAACCCGCAGCTGTTCGAAATTGGTGCCAAACCCTCATTGACGTTTAAAACCACAGCGGTTCCTCCTGGGTCATCGCTCGGCCCCATCCTTTCAGATCGGGGGTCTCCAACCTTTTTGGCCCAGGGCCACAAAACCAAAGTGGTGAGGGGTGGAGGGCCGCACCCCAAAAAAGGACGCTAAATTCCGGAAAAAAAATAAAAATAATTAATATGCGGAAATTTAAACAAAAATTAGTGCTGAATATATTTTTATTGCTAATGAATATGATAAATGAATAATCGTGTTAAAAACACGTGTCTAATATGAATCAAAATCGTAATAAAAATTACAGAATGCTTTGATCATTGACCCTGACAATTTGGCAGTATCGCGGGCCGCATTGTAATGTAAACTTAATATGGCACCGCGGACCGCATAAATCCGTCTAAGGGGCCGCATGTGGCCTGCGGGCCGCAGGTTGGAGACCCCTGTTTCAGGTGAACGAACTGGCTGTAGGCGACAGATTGCATTGGAGTTTCGGTACTTCGGAAACCGAAGAAAATATCTTCGGCTTTCCCGGTGTATGGCCTCAGACTCTATCCTTAAATTGGTGACTTCAGGTGGAAGGTTTCACCATTGCATTGGTCGTCAGGACTGGTCCAAATCAGATGGCCATTAGAATATTATTAATAGTGATAAAGTGTAACTGTTGAATCTCCCATTTAGAATTGATGATTGGGTTCAAAGCCTTAAGTGCTACCACCACTTAAAATCATACTGGTGTGTCTAGGTGGTGTAATCCCTACCAGTACGGATGTCAAAGCTTCTCTCTTAAAGGCCTATAACCGAGGGTCGGAGATTAATGTGCGCGTGGGAAGGGGGGGGCAGTGGCGGAGGAGCACAGCACAAGGGGGTTTTTTACTCGGACTAAGTTCAAATATACCATTACAGCTTCTAGAAAGCAACACATTTAATGAAAATGAATATTTACAAAGGACAATAATTCAAAAGGGTAATGATAATATAAATGAAGTAATAAATCCTGAGGTCGAGGAACCTCTTCATACAGACAAAGGGAACACAAAATAAAATAAAATAAAATAAACCTTCCTTTTGAGTAGTCTTGTGCTTAGCTTGGCCCAGAGCTGGTCTTTGTGGAACTTGGAATGGAGGCGCTCAGATTCGCACGTGCAGACGTGCACAAAATGGCGCTTCTTTCGTAGCGGGACAAATGCACGCCAGGCAATCTGTGAGTGGCACTCCATACCAAGGCTCAGAGCCCCAGTGTAACAGCTTCGTGTGCCGATCATCCTCACCGACCCAACCAAGAGCCAATGGCCAGCGTTTTGCCTCAACATGAATTCAAGGATCATGCCGTCCTCGTCGCATGCTCTCACCCTCTGCTCTTTCCTCGCCAAACAATGCACCTCGTGCCTCCGCTCTGATCTCAGCTCTCCAAAAAAATTGCAAGCCCTCATCTCTCACCTCTGACTCTTCCAAAATCAACTCTGCCTCGTGTGTTCCTCACACTGACCTCGTTTGTGCGCTCTGCCGATCTCTCGCCCAATCCAGTATCGTGCTCTCCCCCATGCCCTCTTCAGGCGTCACGCCAAAAAATCCTCTGCCTCTGTGGCGTGGCCTGCTTGCATGAAACCCAGGCGGGCGGGGCTTCTGCCTGCTCGTTTAGCTTCTGACGTCACGCCCATCAATCGGCCTCGGAGGTGTGACTTCGCCTGTTGTCACCCTTTGAAGGTGGGGTTTTCTGCCCACTTATATTATTTTTCCAGACATGTTGCCCACCTTTCTTGCCGATCTTGAAATATAAAAATGTAGGGAAAAATCAGAGGGGTGATTACATACCGGAGAAGCTTATTCTTAAACCCGAGCTAATTAACATGACACAACCCCCTCGTGTGGTGACCCAAAACACTTAAACTCACAGGTTCCCTCCGTGGTTACATCGAGCTGCCTCATACACGTCCACGGACCAAGAAACTCTACTTAAAGCGATATTCCCTATTGGATTCCTCCATCTACCCCCACAATCGTAACAATACTGTATGTACTCATGGTTTTATAACATGGTAATTTTGCTTCACAGCAAGTGCATCAACTGCTATACAAGTAACAGCTTTGCATTTCTGCTATACATAATTTTTTTGTCCAATACTCAGACTGACGTGGTCGTCATGACATTGAAGCACCACCCAACTCCCCCCCCCCTTTTCTCCCCAAATCTTCATTCGGTGTGGAGAACCCAGCTTTTTATGTCTGTGTACCCTTGACAGCTAATTGCTAGAGGCATTGTTTTTTGGGTTTGTCATGCCTTCCGTTAACAGCATTTTGTTTCCATGATAATGTGATCCATTTAATGGATTTCAACCAAACTTGGCAAGAGTGTGAACTGATTAAAGTTCGGGTTAAACACCATCAAACGCCCTTTGAAAATTGCTTTGCAGACCATTCGAGTTTGAATCGTGTGTCTTTTACCTTTCTCTCACGTGACCTTTAATTTTTCATGTGATCTTTAATTGAAATCAAATGTATCAGTGGGTTGATATTGTTGTGAATTGGAAACCATTATCGCACTCATCATTCAGGTTCCTTTAGCTCAGTTTATTCGGTAGTACATGTTCTATAGATAGCTCGCCTTCCATTGTTTAATGGGTAAATCTATGTAAATGCGCTGTGATTTATTTTAATAGTTAGGTCAGAATGACGAAGAACCCTCCCGTCCCGTGATTCAACATTCAATGGGTCTCACGAGATTCAGCAAGGTAAACAACCCCATCCACGGTTGCGGGGGGGGCGGCGCATGAGTCTCGCCGAAGCGAGGCGGGGCGAAGAGGAATAAGAAAGGGACCCTCTGCTTGGCTCGAGTTGGTTCTTGTCGGGGGGGGGGGGGAGTTGTTCTTCGGGTGGCTGTTGCTCTGCTTCGTTGTCTGGTTCAGCTGGTTCTTCTTGGTTCGTGGAGCTCTTCGTGGTCTGCTGGGTTCCGGCTTGGTGCGACTCCTTGTCCTCATCTTGGTCGGTGGTTCTTCGGGGAAGTCACCCATCGGGTCGGGAAGGATCCGGTGCCTCGTCTCACCAGCACGTGGTCCGGAGCACGAGGGGATCCGCCGGAACTCGAAAAGATCGCGGCTCGTGGTGATTGGATCCAGCTCGCCCACGCTGTGCCCAGCCGAACAGCTTGAAGACCACCAGAGGTGGAAAGGTCCGAGGCAGACCCTGGCTTCAGCTCATCTGTCCCTCCGAGCTGAAGTCCGCATTAAAGGCATCAGCCCCCATTTCGTGTGTGTGTGTGTGTGTGTGTGTGTGTGTGTGTGTGTGTGTGTGTGTGTGTGTGTGTGTGTGTGTGTGTGTGTCCGTGGCCCGTCTAACAAGTAGAGAACTGTTAAGTGCTTTGTGTGCTGTCAATGATTGCATTGCATTTTGTATCGTCTGTTTAAATCTGCTTCTGCGTGTTCCCTAGTTCCCCATTATTATTAATAAATACCCCCTTGTTGAATGTAACAGCTCGTTCTGTGTTTCTTTCATTGGCTCGACATGACGCGTGTTTGAGGATTAGTGTTCGTAACTTGTTCATTTGGTCCGGCCCGACTTTGGTAATTGCGCTCGGTTACGCCGGATCCTAGTCGGCGATAGCGATTCGATTCGGACAAAGTCGGCCGAGGGTGACTTCCCCGATACCACGTGGGTACTTAGGTAAATTGAAGTTGGCAATCGACCCTACCCCACGTGGCCTATCCATTGGCGAAGATCGGTCCTATAGGGGACCCGTCAGTTCCGGAGTTATCCGGGGCGACGACCTTTACATTCCGGGCGATCGGTCGAGCCGGCTGGCGGCTCCATTTAGCGGTCGTGCTCACGGCAGACCCCCGGCCCCGTAACAATATTTTAGACTGGCAGCGGCATATCCATCAGCGTGTTTGCGTCAAATTATATTTTCTAGTTTATGTACCTATATCTCATTTACAGCTTCTCTAAGACTTGTATAAATGCAGTTTGTTACTTGTGCTTTCCTTCTGTTACTATTCTTGGCTTGACAAAACAAAAAGCAAACTCTGTTGCATTCCCTTCTCAGGTACAACATGCAAGCAAACAGATCACTGTTGAGAAGCAGTACAAGGGTATCATCGACTGCGTTATCCGCATTCCAAAGGAGCAAGGCTTCCTCAGCTTCTGGCGTGGAAATCTTGTGAATGTCATCCGTTACTTTCCAACACAGGCTCTCAACTTCGCTTTCAAAGACAAGTACAAGCAGATATTCTTGGGTGGTGTTGACAAGCACAAGCAGTTTTGGCGCTACTTTGGTGGGAACCTTGCATCAGGTGGTGCTGCAGGTGCTACGTCATTGTGCGTTGTCTATCCCTTGGACTTTGCCCGGACGCGGCTTGCTGCCGACGTGGGCAAAAATTTGGCTGAGCGAGAGTTCAAGGGCCTTGGCCACTGCATTGCAAAGATCTTTCAGGCTGATGGATTTCGTGGCCTCTACCAGGGTTTCAATGTTTCTGTGCAGGGCATCATCATTTATCGTGCTGCCTACTTTGGCATCTATGACACTGCCAAAGGTATGTTTTGATTTTTTTTTCTGTTATTTGTTCATTATCTTCTTTCTATGTGAGGATATTATTGAAATTTCATTTTTTTTTAAAATTTGTTTGTTTACATTTGAGGGAGTGGTCATGGGATATTGGGTTTATTTATTTCTTTATTTTTTCAGCTTATCTGGCATTTAAATTCCAGATATAGTATTGTCATTGTGCTCTGTCTGTCTGTCTCATTTCAAATTCTCCGGCCAAACTGCTGGGTCAATCTGGCTGAAATTTGGTAACAGCAATTGCAAAGCTCGTTCTGGTCACGTGAACAAGTTGGTTAAAATGGCCAACTTAGTAAATTTCTTCAAAAAAATATTCTTCTCCAGACCCGTCAGTCAGAATGCTACCAAATTTGGGATACACCGTTGGTATACACACCTTTTGGGTTTTCCTTCCCTTTAGTGTACGAACCCAGCTCGTTCTCTAACGACTGCAATCCAAGGTTTGTGCTTCATGAGTGAACGATCGTACCGGTTGGCTATCAAATGGATCTTTGTCAGTTAGGGTCTGTGACGTCTGAGTGACGTTGGTTACCACATCAACAGCATAACGTTTTTGAAACTTGTATTTCAAAGAAACATACAAAGTCAAATGAGGAAGTTCACCATTACACACAATGTCCAGCTTTGATTCCCGCATTGTTTCCACCCAATGTCCCTGTCCTGCCGGCTCGACATCAACTTCATTATAATTGGCTCCATGCGTTAACAACCACTCTGGACATTAACACCTCATTCACTTATCAGAGTTAAATCGAGCACAGGGACGATCAAAACGCATGTCTCGTCACATGTCACCCGTCTCTCCATCTCCCTCTCGCGGGTTTATAAAGTAACAGAACAATCCCGTGCCTTCCAGCAAATGCGATTCTCGGCTCATTCCAGCACCTTCACAAATCTCACCAGGTAGTTTACAGTACAATACCGCCATACAGTCAAAATTAGTTCATTGTATCGAGCAGTTTATTACTCCGACGTTTGACTGTCAAAAGGAGGGGTTTTCAAAAAAAAATTTAAGTTAAATTTAAAATCTGTTTTCACCTTTCGCAGTCGCTAAGGTTGATTCACACTCGGTTGCATCAAGATTTGTGAAATTTGAATGTTTTGTATCCTCTGTCTGTGTGGAATGCATTGCACTGAGGGGAGGCTTCCATTGGCTTCCATGCTGCCTCACGAGGCTATCTTAAGTTCTATTCGATTTCTGTTTTCACTTTTGGGACCTTGTGGTGTAGCTACAGTCTTAACGTAGATAATTTTCGTAAAATCTGAGCAGAAACACACTTCATGAGGAAAGTGTATTAAATCAAAGAAAATGTATTAAAGTCAGGGTCATTCATAGTATTCAGCTTGTATTAAAATCCTTGCTACACAACTTTTAATGTATAACTGTCAATTTTAATCCTTCAAGTATAGGCATTTTTATTTATGCTTATCCTTCAATACAGACGTGGAAACATTTTGAAGGACATTACCATAAAACAAACGAAAAAGAAAACCACAAAGCTTTTCATTGTGCTCTCATCAGGTGAAATTTGCACAAAGTGAATGGGGTAAGGAAGAAGAACAGTCTAATAGACAGACACCTATCAACAAAGCAATTCCGATTGGACGTTCTCCACTGATGCGTCGTCACCTCCCAGTGGTCTTGGTGGGAGGAGCCCGTTCAGTGTTTAGCTCTCCTATTGGAGGTTGCAATCTGAAGTGGAGCACCTAAGGTTGCTGCAGAATCCTCTTCGTTATCTGTGATTGTGAGACGAGTTTGTCTTCTTTGCACAAATGAGCACAGATTCCAATACATGGAGATGGACAAATGAGGGAGGGAAAATAGAGGAGCAAGCTCTTGTTAGAAAAGCTTATGGTCTGAAATTGTGATTGACAGCTGGCTTGAAGATCTGGAGGGGAGAATGGGATTGAAGAGAATGTGGAGGTTTGTTCCACAGTTGGGAATGAAGAGGAATGAATGGAGGTGAGTAGTGATTCTGGATTTTGTGAGTTTCACCGGAAGGCAGTTGCTGCGGGCTGTGTGCGCCCTGCAGATACCAAACCTGAAGGGGAGAGAGCACGGAAAGATCAGATGGTAGAAGATAGACTACCGACCTACCTGCGGTGGCAAAGTGGCCCATAGACTACTTCATCGTGGGAGATTTCAATGATTTTGAAAGTCTTGGATTCCACTGCATCAAGCTGAGCAAGATATGAGGCAGGGTAGTAGCCAGCCCAGAGGGGATAGCAGTATTCCATCAAGCTGTGGATGAAAGCTTTGGAGGTGGATAAGAGTTCAGGTGTGCTAAGGAAGGACCTGCTTGCTGGTGCACAGACTAGATTGAAAGTCAACTTTGGGATGTAGTTTGCCCAAGAAAGATGAAGGATGATGGTAATACCCAAGAGTGAGTGCTGAAGTTTTTATTTTTATCCTCCGCCGCGTGGCGGAAGGGGATATTGTTGTCACCCAGGGCGTCCGGCTCCGTCTGTCCGTCCGGGGTCAACATTTATAGCTGTGAGTGCGATCTCATAAACTGTTCGCCATATCGATTTGAAATTTGGGTCACACATGTACCACCTGAAAAGGAAGAACCCTATTGATTTTGGGCGTGGCCGGATCCAAGATGGCCGACTGGGGCGGCCATCTTGAAAAAAATGTTTTTTGCCATATCGATTTGAAATTTGGGTCACACATGTACCACCTGAAAAGGAAGAACCCTATTGATTTTGGGCGTGGCCAGATCCAAGATGGCGACTGGGCGGCGTCAACATTTATAGCTGTGAGTGCGATAACTCATAAACTGTTCGCCATATCGATTTGAAATTCGGGTCACACATGTACCACCTGAAAAGGAAGAACCCTATTGATTTTGGGCGTGGCCGGATCCAAGATGGCCGACTGGGGCGGCCATCTTCAAAAAAATGTTTTTTGTAATAAATGGAAACCGCTTATCTGATTTCAATTATTTTTGGTTACTACGTTCCTCCCCCCTGGGAACTTTTTCGAGATGATGACCAAATGGTGTCTTGTTTCCAATTCACCTCCCTCATTATCTGGAATATGTATGACCTTTTCATTCAATGGCGGGGGATTCCCCATCTCTGATGGTATATTTATATCTTGTTTATAATTGGGTACCAGGCCGACAAGGCTGGGTAACCTATTGGTTTTCTTCTGTTTATTTTAATTCCACCATCGATTTTGGTTTTTTTTTCACCTTCACTTCATTTTCTTGAACCATAAGTCAGATCGACACAATTTTCACCATAGTATGTATCTTTTTTTGATGTCGTCATCAATTAAGTATGCTGTCGTAGTTCACGTGGTACCGGCGCCATCTTTGAAAAACCGAAAAACTCTGGACCTCTATCTTCAAAACCGTGCAATGGAAAAAATTGAAACTTGGCACATGGCAAGAACTCCACATGGGAACACATGTGATTTTTCATGACGGCATCAGTGAAGTGGTATCCCGGTGGAAATTCGACAACACTGCATCTGAAAAATTTGAAATTTCCTGAGCGTCATCTCCGCAACAACTTGCCGTAGAAAAAAATTATGACATCATAGGTCACTTGGTTCGGCAACCATATTCTTTTGGATTTTTTTTATTTTTTTTTAATCTTCTCCAGAACGAATAGATAGATTGATGTGAAACTTTACTCACACATTCCCTATGTCATCCTTTTATAAGTTTGTTAATTTCTCATTGATCGGTCACATGGTTTGGTGGCCAATATTGAATTTACCCAAAAACCTTCAAACATCTCCAGAACGGCTGGTCAGATCAAGCGAACTTCACAAACATATTCTCCATGGGGAGGGGATACAAGTTTGTTAATGAATAATAGGTCACATGGTTTGTCAGCCATATTGGATTGAAGAAAAATATTAAATGTTTTTCTCTGGAACCACTTAACCTATCAAAGCGAAACTTTGCAACTGTCATCTAACCCCATGGCTGCATATACGGTAAAAATTGTCACGTCACATGGTTTGGTGGCCATCTTGGATAGAAAAATGTACCTTGTCCGAACAACACGAAACTTGACAAGCATGATCCCCTTCCCCATTCGAGGGAGAATGTAAATTTATGATGCAATAGGTCACGTGGTACAGCAGCCATGTTGGATTGAAAATTGAAAAAATAAAGTCTTCTCTGAAACGGCTGAACAGATCGAGGTGAAACTTTACAGGTATGACAGCCAGCCAGCCGATCCATGGCGAACAAAAAGTTCCAACCTCCTTTTGATGTAGGTCACATGGTTTGGCAGCCATATTGGATTGAAGGACAAAATATTAAATGATGTTTACTCTGGAACCGCTGCATTAATCAATGAATATTCACAATTGTAACGTAGCCGACATGGGGAACGTATGTTTTAAATTTCAACCTGATAGGCCACAAGGCCTGGTAGCCAGAATTATTTGAATCTGAACTTTTAGAAAAAAAAATTGCATATGGCTCACTTGTCTGTACCTGCATGTGTTTAAGGGTACAGGAGTAGCAACTCAATTGATACCGATGATGGCCCCAGGAAAAATGGTCAACTGTGCACATAATAAGTGGATAGAACATGGCCTGTTTCTCAGTGCATAACTTGTGAATCCCGTGTCATAGAGAAATGTGTGGAGCCTCATTAGACTCTGAGGAATCTCGCTGATGGTGTCCACATTTATTATTGTGTTCAACTTATTTAAACACTAATTCAATTGCTTCCGACTATGTATTCAGGAAAAAGGGCTTACTGCTTGCGTAATAAATAGATCGATTTGTGGCGTGTTACTGCATCTATAACTCATCAATCCTGCGTAGTAGGTACTAGAGGGGTTGGGGGGGACTCCATGTTACTCGGCGGAATTCCGGTTTACCCTGTGGACCCATGGTGACATTTCCTGCACATTCATTACTTCGTGTTCAGGTAATTTAAATGCATTCAATTGATACCGACAATGTCCCCAGGAAAGAGGGCTAACTGCATTCGTAATAAATAGATTGAACACTTGTTGGTTCCTACTTCATGAAAAAGGCTGCAAATGGTGACACCAAAGTTGGGGAATTGGTACAAGGGGATAACGTTATCGGTTCCTGGTTCAAAGGGGAATTTTTATTATTATTATTTATTTATTTATAAATGTTTTTGATCACAATTAGTTTCATTGAAGATGCTTGCAAATAAAATAAAATGACAACACCAGGTACAGATTTCAATTTATTAAAGAATGCATTTTAAAGTCAATTAACCATTCCATACCATGAAACGAAAAAAACATCGTGTACCATTTCAATTTTTTAGCTGCGTTTCGCGTAGCGAGACGTGGCTCTAAGACAGCTCCGTGCTGTTGTTCTTTCTTTCTTCTTCTTCTTCTGGTGAAGACAAAACCCTTAGACCTGCTTTTTTATATACAGGATCCGGATCTCCTTAAATACTAAACACCTGTACACATCCTCGCATTGAGGGTGCCTTTTGAGCGTCTATCATGAACTTTAAATATATTCGGACATTTGCCTTAGTTTCGAAAAGTTCGCGTTACTATTTAAAGATTATTCCATTTAATGTATTGTAATTTCGTAAATACACATTTTCTCGTCCCATAGGACGATCGCCCATGACAGGTCTCGCTATTGGCTCCGTCAAGGCACGTGACAAAATATCGGGGTTTTCTTTTTTTCTTCTTCTGGTGAAGACAAAACCTTTAGGACGCGGCTCTTGGACACATTTGTCCTTGTTATTAAACACACAGCACATGTAACTGCAAAAAGATGAGGATGAAAATTAAAAGCCATGGGTCATCTCAAGATGAGCCATTCTAAGTGAAAGTGCTGAGGTAGATTATGCTGAGCGTCTTTAAAATGTAACAGCTCAGATGTTGCTGTTTGTTGCAAGATGGTGATTCACACAAAGATGTGCTGAATGGTTCCATTGTGTAATGTCTGTATGTGACGATCTGGTAATTGGATGCATCAATATATACTTGTTCGTGTTTTCATTCTGTAAGTAACTCATGGGGAATGACGTGTTACACTGGTGGGACATCTCGCGAAGCTCCAATCCATGTACTGGAAGCAGGTCATGCTTGTGGCTGAATGGAAGTTGTGTTTTTTTCGAACTGTTATGCTCGTGAAAAAAAAAATATCTCCACGAAAACTGTATATGCGGGGCAAT
>CM068954.1:135085890-135104512 GCA_035128595.1 Eptatretus atami | reverse complement strand
AAACATTTTTAATGCCTCCACTCGATCACTCAATCCCCACAAATGTTTGGCAGCTGACATCATGTACTCGGGGACCATGGACTGTTGGCGCAAGATTATGAGGCAAGAGGGAGGCGGTGCTTTCTTCAAGGGTGCCTGGTCTAATGTTCTACGTGGAATGGGTGGTGCTTTTGTGCTCGTCCTCTACGACGAAATCAAGAAATACACATGAGGCCCAGTAGGGTTGGCAGTGAGGATCGGGAGCTCTTTCAGAATAGCCACTGAGGGAGAGGAGGGCAGGGGACCACAGCAGACAGAATAAAGTGTAAATTGTTTGGAGAAATGTGCTGGCAATGTTGATTACTCTTGGCTGGTGAGTTAACATCATATCCAGCTTTGCTTGTGTTAGATATATCTTACCATTCCACATTTTTGAAAAAAAAAATTTCTGTTAAATGGTAGAGGTAAGATTTCCTCACCATGTCCTGAATCCCCCTTTCAATTCTGAAGATTTTGGAGGCCAAGAGGTTTGAGACCAATTTCAATTGGTACACATTCCCTAAACATGGTGGTTAAAATGCGTGGGTATTTTTTGTTTAAAGTTGAACATAGAAATTGTCAGTACTGTAATGGAAAATGTTTGCTGTTGGTTTGGTATTTTGGGGAGGGAATAAGAAATTTAAAGTTTGGGGTGTACATCTCAAATCCCTCTGGATTACTGTAACTTTGTCCACTTTGCTTTATTTATCAATGTCACTGTTTTGTTTTGACTCCATTTCCAACTCCATGGTCCAATAAAACCCTTCCCTACATTATTTTCCTGTTTGCATTGCATTATACAAATTATAAATGTGGATAGCCGAATGTAACTTTGGTTTTAAATGTAAAGTCTTATTTGTTTTTAGCTCACCTGGAACGTAGTTCAGGGGAGCTTTATGGGATGGCACGTCGTCGGTCTACAAACATTTGCACCTTCAACTACACACACTTTCGATGAAACTTCATGACAACATTCGTCAGATGGTATGTACCAAAGTTTGTTCATGGCATTAAAAAATATATAAAAAAATCAGGTGAGGTGGGGGTGTGGAGGAGGGGTTGCCCCAAAAATAGCTATTTGTTTTTTTCAACTACACACACACTTTTGAAGAAGCTTGACCAAAACCATTATCACCTGTGATGTACCAAAGTTTGTTCACTGCATTAAAAAAAAATACATAGGTATTTACTTTCTTTGGTAATTATTTTGTGGGTCATCCACACATACCAGTGGTTCCTGGGTTTTCTTATCCAGCAGCTACCAGGTGACCACCCAGGGTATTGCCCCTATTTTTGTAGTCCAGGCTTATGGAAGAGCTGGAACAGAAAACCTGGAGGCAAGGGTATGGAATTCTAATAGGGTTGAGGGATGACGGAATGGAAGAAACAGGTTGAACTTAACGGCATTTGGTAGAGCGCATACCTCCGCCAGGTTGAACAGTTTACATTTTGTATGCCACTGATCGGTTGGATCCAGACCTGAAACAAAATCTAATCGGTTTGTTCTTGTCCCCTACCCAAATCACCCCTCGAGTTTCATCCAAATCTGTCAAACTTTTTGAAATATCACTTTGTTCTACATCTCAAGCGTGAAGAATCGCTTGCATATCAAAATTCTCGTATCTGGACATGAACCAAAATCTAATCGATTCGTTCTTTTCACCCAACCGACCTGTCCATGGTTCATCTGAATGTGCATAACACTGAGATTCTGCTCACAGAGCAACAGTTGAAAATATAACTCCCTACCCACCGTAATTGGCAGAGGTAACAATATGGATACAGGTGCAAACCCTCAATCACAAGTAGAAAAAAAAAAACCAGAGAGTTGGTGTCAAAGCCACCCAATGCTTGCCTGTTTATACATTTATCGTTTTTAAAAGACTAGTCTGATATTTTTTATAAAGCATTGCAGTGAAGTCTGATCCAAATAATTTTAAAGCAATATATGTAATTGTATGTTGTAATCAGTAAAAAATAGTGTGGTAGATAAAAATATTAGAAAGGAAATAACTTGCACCAAAAACTTTAACATTTTCACGCTGACGCTCACGCCGGGGGTATCGCTATCGCTCTGTTTTTCGAACAGGCGAGCTAAAAAGGGGGTGTGGGGGGGAGGAGAGAGAGAGGAACTTGACAATGGAGGAACAGGTAGATTTTGGGAGGATTAATGAGGTTGGAAAAGATCATTGGTCTGGAGTGGGGATGGTGAACAGCTGTCTTGAAACCAGAGGGGAAAATTGAGATGGAACAGAAGAAGCACTTGGTTTTGCAGGTGAGAAAAGAAATGAGTGGTGAGCAGTTGGCCTGGATTTTGGGAGTTTAATCAGAATTGGTTTATTGATGGACCACGTCCTGCAGAAAGAAACCTGTGTGGAGAAGGGAAAGGTGCAAGATCGGAGGTGATTGAAGAGCAAGAGACTGACTTTTGAGATAACAGTAATTGGCTTGGAGACCAACTTTGTGGGAGATGCCAGTGATTTTTGAAGGCTTTGTTTTCTTTCAAGTTGATAAGGTATGAGGCTGGGGTGCCATTGCAATAGCTTGCCTCCTTCCCGATGGACAGCATGGTATATTTATCGTCAAACTCATGGTGGAGACGGGACACCTAGGTTAATGTCCATCCGAGGGACCGCACATATTGAATAACCCTGCCTGCGAAACACTAGGATGACAGTTTATAGTTGGGTCGGGATTTGAACCCGGGCTCGACGGCTTAGAGGTGAGTGTGCACAGCTCTCGGCCATCCTGCCAACCCAGCCGAGTATGGTCCCGTGTGTTTCGCCTCACGCTTCCTCAGATCACACGAGATGGGCAAAATCGAGGGGGTGATTGAATGACGAGTCGACACCATTGTAAGGTCACCAAGCAATCAAATATCATGTTTAGATTTGAAACAGATTTTTTTTTTTTTTTTACTTGATTACATGTTTTGACTGCTCCACATCAAAATAAGTGACATTTATAATTTGAAAAAAATACACTGTAGTGCAAACTTCCATTTTGGATGCACTGGATGTACTTTCACCCGTGAACGATTGTACATCATTTTAAGCTTTGAGGTGGTTTTTTTAACAGAAATAAAACTTTCTAAAGTCAGTATTGCAGTCACAAGTGCCCCTTTTCAGTAAAAATGAAATTTCACGATTCTGCTTTGGTGTCCCTTACATTTACATGCCAAAAAACAAACTTTATTCAAGAGGAGTTGAAAACACTTTGCTTTTTTATTGTAAAGTAACTAACTCCAAGTGGTACTGTACATGCAAAAAAAAAAGATATGGGTCCACCCCTAATTGCTCTCATAAAGCACAAACCCCTGTTTTGGCTCCCTGAGGGCACATTTGCACAGGGCAAAAACTTTTTCATGGAGGGTGAAAACTAAATTGTTGTTTTCTATGTTCATTGTGGTCAAACTTTGTAACCTTTCCTCATTGGACCATTGATAACATGACGAGACGTTATCTACATATATAAAGGCTTGTCTCTCTCCTCTCATGCACAGCCACATCTTTAAATTTCGAACTCCCAACTCAGGGTACAAATACAACTTTGTGTTGGGTAATATAGGTTATGTGGCTGAGGTCTCACTCACATGGGGGTGTGGGGGGTGGGGGATGAAATTCTTCAAGTAAATATGTACCATGTTGCACCACATGGTGGTGGCAGAGGGTATTACAATTTCCTTTTTTACCTGGGCAACATTGAGTCTAAAGCACTCTGCACAGGCAAATTTGTTGCCCTTCCTTTATACACCCCCCATCCCCCCTGAAACAAGGACAAATGTGTCCAAGAGCTGCATCATAAAGGTTTTGTCTTCACCAGAAGAAGAACAACAATGCGGAGCTCTCTTCGAGCCAGCGTTCGCAACGCGACAATGGCTAAAAACGGAGGGGCCTGTCAAAGCCTGTCACCGTGTGTGAGACATTTCTAGCGGGAAGAGACATCAGGATGAATGGGGAGAAGGGGGGATTGGGGTGAGGGTGAGAGGTTAAAGCAGTCTGCATGGATAAATTTGTCTTCCCGTCCTTCTCACCCAAAAGTTTTGGCAAATACGACGACTAATTGATCCGTCAGCAAAGTGACGGATCGGCTGTGATTGTTGTTGCGCTCCTCAGCTGGAATCCATGGATCATCACTGTTTCGGGGCCCACTCCAGTTCAGCGACAAACGGGCAGCCCCAGCTGCACAGCACATACACCACCAAGTGAAATTGGCATACATGATCATCACCAGATATTGCGACATCGGCCTACACGATCACCACCAGGTATTGACCAAATTTATCAGGTGTTGAATCGATTCACTCTGCACTCACCTTTGCCTCCAGATCCACAACGAGGCGATTTCTGCTGTTTCCAGTAGTTGTGTCATCGTATTCTTGACTTGTTTTGATGACGCTCCAAGCATCTGGAAGTACTTCAGCATAGACCTTGCCACAAAACCTCGACAACCCACTTCCAATAGCACATCACACTTTAACCCAGTCACACACTTCTCGAACCTCTTAATTAATACCAACACAACTTTCATAAGCCCATTCCATATTTCCCTCCCATGGTACTGTCAGCTCAACGATGATAACCCTTTTCACCACATCAGACCAAATAATTAAATCAGGTCTTTGTTGGACGACTGAGAGATCGGAACCTCAGCGCTCTGTCCAAATCTGCATCTATCTGCCAGTCCATACCTGGCTTCAAAATGCATACTGCCCCTTGACATTGGTTAACTTCAGTTTCTCACCATCCTTGATGAACTTGATAATGGTCTTTTTATGTCCGATTTGTTTGCCTCATCACATAGCCTCTTTGTCGCCTCGCCAATCACTCGCAAAACCTGGTTATGTTGCCAAGTATACCTGGCTGGAGATTTTTGGCAACCAGCTTGTATGGGCTCGAATGTCTCTCTTCTACCACACCTGGCACATTCTACCGACTCAGCCAATTTCCATTTTGCCAGATTCACCGCAGTTGGCATCTGGTCACACATTGATTTAAGTGCAGAGATTCGTCGCTGTTGCTCTATCTTCCACAACGATGCCCAGCTACCCATCTTCTGCACAGCCATCTCCCATGCTGTCCATGCCCTTTGCTGAGGTTGACTTACAGCTTGAACCGTTTTTCTCTTCTCTTCCATACATTTAATCTATTTGCCAACCATCTCCCGTTTCCCACCTTCACTCCTTACCACCGTTTCTGTTCTTTCCAACCAAATACTTTCCTATTTTGCTGGACTGCCACAATGATATCCTTAATTTGCAATCTACTCTCCTCATCTTCAACCATCCTCTGAACATCCCACTAAGTTCCTGTTCTTGTCTTTGGCCCCAGTTCACTGGTTTTTAGCTCGCCTGTTCGAAGAACAGAGAGCTATAGCGATACCCCCGGCGTGAGCGTCCAGCGTCAGCATCAGCTTGAGTGTGAAATATATTAAAGTTTTTGGTGCAAATTATTTAGAAGCTTGCCATTCATTTAATGTGTACTAGGATGCTGATATTTGGCATGGAGGTTCCTTTGGGGTACACTATTGGTGTAGTGAAGTTGAAATTAAAAAATAATTTCAAATGTTTAAATTTTTGACCTGTTTTGAACTTATCTTTTTGTAGCACATCAACGTTAAAGTTTTTGGTGCAAGTTATTTAGAAGCTTGCCATTCATTTAATATGTTACTAGGATGCTGATATTTGGCATGGAGGTTCCTTTGGGGTATACTATTGGTGTAGTGAAGTTGAAATTAACAAATGATTTTTTTAAAAAATTTAAAAATTTCAACCTGAGATGGTGTCAAACCACCCAATGCTCGCCTGTTTATACTAGACGCTTGCCATTCATTTAATATGTGTACTAGTTACTGATTACAATAAACAAATACATATATTTGCTTTAAAATTATTGGATGCAGACTTCACTGCAATGCTTTATAAAAAATATTATTAGACGTCTTTTAAAAACGATAAATGTATTAACAGGCGAGCGAGCATTGGGTGGCTTTGACACCAACTCTCTGGTTGTAATCTGGCTTTGCAAATCTTATATTCTTCAGATGGTGACCTTAATGGCAGCTTTATCTTTGAACTTCTGTATAAAACCAAACCATTTCCACATGTATGAATTGACGGTCTTCTCCATCCTCTCCGCTCTTGTTAGGGTGAACTCATATATTTGGAGAGGCCATACGACATGAGGCAACAACCCAAATTGGTTGAGCACCATATCTTATACCTCCCTGGCAAGCAAGCTACAACCATCAATTGTAGACAGACCTTGCACAACTTGCTTCTGCACCTGGATTCCTCCATGTCCATCTGCTAACGGTTGTGCATACCAACTTCTCAGACTCTTAACTGGCTGTTCATTCAATGTCGGGATTATATCCTCAGCCACCACAAAATGAAGCTCTTTCACTTTACCTTTCTTCATAGAAAGACTCCTGCTCTTCTTTGGTTTAAATTCCATCCGGCTCCATGTAATGAGCTCTTCTCGTTGCTTCAACAACATTTTAGCTGCTTCCAACTCAGGAGACAGAATGGTGATGTCATCCATAGAGGCCCTTATTGGTGGCTGTGGTTTTTCCACACCTCAGACTACACCAGTTGCTACTCCTTTTGCCCCACAGATAACTTCTGCCATAGCCATAAGAAACAGCAATGGTGAAATCACACACCCCATTGGTATGCTTACTTCCAAGTGCCTGCCACTTGGTTGTATACGTACTTTGGTGTAGAAAAACACTTTAAAAAGGCATTGTAATATTGTAGTCTAGATGCCAAACAGCCATTTCAGGGCAAAGCATGCTTTAGCGTCATTATTAAATTTTTTGGTTGATTCATCGTCTCTGAGCTATCCTGAATAGAATCAGCCGGGGGCCAGACTCGCACCCTTGAGGAATTTTTTATAGAGGCGAAAAACAAAATGGCCGCCACCGACTTTCGATAAATTCTGTTTTGGGCTATATCTTCACTTCTAATGCACTTGCAAACACAATTTTGGTGTCTACCCCTATGCTTTCATGGTCAAGGAATCCGATAATGATAAAATTAAAGTTGTACAGATAACACCTGTATCATACTTTCAAGATGTCGTCCACCGATCACCGATAAAAACTATTTTTTTGCCAATATTTTATAATAGACCCCGATATAAGCATAATAATTATTTCTGCTACTATGTTTTCAGTGTCAATGAATACAAGGAAAACGCAATCCAGCTGGTAGAAGCATTCGTCATCATAACATGAAGATTCCTGCTCGACCTTACCCATATTAACGTGTGCGGGCGTAGGCGTAGCGAGTGAAGTTGTCATACATGTAAATAATCTTCTCTGATTGTACTTTTCACCTTTTCCGTGTCACGCGCGATTTGCAATCAGCGCTTATCGTCAGAGAGCAGGTGCTGCCACCTGGGTGTCGTCAGGAGAGGTGGGCTGCAGGCATGCAGTCTTGGAGCCGCCATTTTGTTGTCTTTTCGCGAACTTCTCGTGGAGTTTGTCTCCGATTTTGAGGTAATTTCTCGTGTTCGTCATCGTGATAGTTGACCCTATGTGCTAAAATATGTTCATGTTATTATGCTGAATGGTCCAGCTTCGTGTACTTTTTCCGCACTTTCTCTGCTCATCGCACCTTTTCATTCATTGCATCGTAGAGTTTGCCTAGAAAATTAGTAATCAAACTTTTTGTACGTTTTCAAGTGATGGTGACAAAAGTAGGCCATGGCTTCTTCCGAAGAGAGTACATCTTGCTTCTTTAACTGCTCTAATGCCTTCTTAAGAAGCTGCTAACTGCCGTAGAACTAGAAAGAAACAACATCAGAAGTAGTATACGTAGAGGTGATTTGCTTCATGAAAAACTAACTGATTCTCAGTCCATTCTGTGTCACAAAAGCTGGTATCCACGGATACATCTAACACACTATAAAGAGGCATGAACACTTAGACAAGCATGAAGCTCCTCCACCAAAAAAAACACGCACTTCTCATTCAGGTGAATTCGATTTCAAACGCACTGTATCTTCTGTGGCAATCAATGTGAACAGCTTGATTCTCGAATCCCCAGCGATGGAGAAAAGTGATACAATGTAGAACAGCCGATCGAGGGAAGAATTGCATGCCATTTAAGCTAAGTATTGTTACGGTTCTGGAAATTCGCAAACACCATAAAGGTCCCGTAGGTGAGATATATTTCTTAAGTACATGTGTAGTTAGCCCAAACCCATTGTATAGAGGGAATTAATGTGATTCATTCGGGCTGCGATCCTTTGATTTAGGCGTTTTTCTGTTCTACCTTTGTTTTGAGCCACCCACGCCAACAACAACAACAACGCCAGCAGCAAAAACCTACCTTCACCACTCGCTACCGCAAACCTCACATCACCGCCATTCCAGGCAGCTCCATGGCATCGGACACGCCCGAAAACCCTCCACCACCTTCTCCTACCGCCGAGCGTCGAGCTGTCTTCAGCGAGACACGCGAGACGCGAGTGCAGATGGCGGGGTTTTCTGAGGAGAATTCGATCAGGAATGATGCACGCCCAATCTGATCCACCAATCAGGAAGCGCGGGGCGGCTTGGCCCGCCTCCAGACGCGCCTGACGAAAATCGGCATATGCAAATTTGAGGATCAGGAATGATACACGCCCCCCTTTTTCTCCGTCCAATCGGCGAGGGCTCCGCCCCTGAGGTCGTTTGGATCCGATAATTTGCATATGGTGGTTTCGAAGCCGATAAAAAGGCGAGCGCAGTGATTGAGAAGCCAGTATCGAGCAATCGGTGGAGCAGTGTCGTGGGCGAAGTGAGTTGAGCAGATCGGTGGAGCAGTGTCGTGGGGCGAAGTGAGTTGAGCAGCATCGAGCAGTGTCGTGGGGCGAAGTGAGTTGAGCAGCATCGAACAATATCGTGGGCGAGTCAGTATCGAGCAGGGGTCGTTGGAGACGGAGCTCGAGAAGATCGGTGAGGCGAGATCGGTGGGCAGACGGCTGCGAGGCGAACGGCTGAGGTGGACCTGGAGGCTCGCGTCGCGGGATCCAAGCAAGCCACCATACTCCCTCCCCAGAGCATCAACAATCCCCCCTTTTTCCCCGCGCCTGAGAGAGTGCGACAAGGGCCCCGTTCCCACTTACACCAGCAGGTGCCCCGGAACCGCCGTGCAGCGACTATCTGCGGCTCGCCACGAGGGCGCGGTAGGACCCTTCGGTCTCGTGGGCCTGGCCGCTCATCCAGGTTCCACGCGCATTAGGCCCACGGGCCCAGTCTGGCTCCCTTGCCTTTGAGGGGTCTTTTCTTTGCTTCGGTGTGAATGCGTGTTGTGGCGCCGTGTCTTGTAAGGTAGTACTGTATAAGTGGTCCGTGTGTCGTGTAGTCGGTTTAAACTCCTTTTATATGTGCATTTCTTTTGTTCAATGTGATATATGTGCAATCGCTATTGTGTGTAAATACATGCTGTTTGCTTTACGTGTGCTATAGGTTGATCCGTGTGCCACGGAATAAATGTGCATTGTGTGAACTTTTCCCGTTTCGCTTCGCTTTTTCTTATTGAACCTCCATCCTGCTTCACGTAAAGGGTTCGTAGTGGTGCAAAACGCCCGGTAATATAATCTGAACCGTCGAGGTCGACGATAACACCGCTCGGTTATCCCGATAGTACGGAACGGCCGCCCAAGCGCTCGTGTCCGGAGTCGACCTGCGGCGAGGTACGATCGCCCGGTTTACCATCCGCGTGGTACTTAGGTAGTCGAATTTGGCGAACAACCCTATCCTACGCGGTGGCCGATTGGCACGATGGTGGTGAGGTCGAAAGGCCCACCCGTGACTGGATCCCGGCGTTAGCCGGAGGGTCACGACTGAATTGTCCGCCGGTGGGCGAGGCGCGTCGCGGTTCGAGTCGCGTGGCCGATCGCACGCCGACGGGCGCGAATTCGCAACAGTATTTTGACAGTTTGTGACCAGCGCGATGACGTCCAAGCTCATGGTGTACGTCTTCGAGTCCAAGGGGCAGTCTCTGATTTGCACGCTGCTGATGCATTTACATGCCAAAAGCTATACAGGTATGTGTGTGGTATACAGGTTTGTGTGTGGTATACAGGTGTGTGGTGGTATACAGGTATGTGTGTGGTATAGCAGGTATGTGTGTGTAACAGGTTTGTGTGTGGTAATACAGGTATGTGTGGGTATACAGGTTTGTGTGTGGTATACAGGTTTGTGTGTGGTATACAGGTTATGTGTGTGGTATACAGGTTTGTGTGTGGTATACAGGTATGTGTGTAAGTTTGTTGTGGTATACAGGTATGTGTGTGGTATAACAGGTTTGTGTGTGGTATACAGGTATGTGTGTGGTATACAGGTTTGTGTGTTGGTATACAGGTTTGTGTGTGGTATACAGGTTTTGTGTGTGGTATACAGGTATGTGTGTGGTATACAGGTTGTGTGTGGTATACAGGTTTGTGTGTGGTTACAGGTATGTGTGTGGTATACAGGTTTGTGTGTGGTATACAGGTATGTGTGTGGTATACAGGTATGTGTGTGGTATACAGGTTTGTGTGTGGTATACAGGTATGTGTGTGGTATACAGGTTTGTGTGTGGTATACAGGTTTGTGTGGTGGTATACAGGTATGTGTGTGGTATACAGGTATGTGTTGTGGTATACAGGTTGTGTGTTGGTATACACGGTTTGTGTGTGGTATACAGGTATGTGTGTGGTATACAGGTTTGTGTGGTGGATACGGTGTGTGAGTGGTATACAGGTTTGTGTGTGGTATACAGGTATGTGTGTGGTATAGCAGGTTTGTGTGTGGTTATCAGGTTGTGTGTGGTATACAGGTTTGTGTGTGGTATACAGGTGTGTGAGTGGTATAACAGGTATGTGAGTGGTATACAGGTATGTGTGTGGTATACAGGTTTGTGTGTGGATACAGGTTTTGTGTGTGGTATACAGGTTGTGTGAGTGGTATACAGGTATGTGGTATACAGGTATGTGAGTGGTATACAGGTATGTGTGTGGTATACAGTGTATGTGTGTGGTATACAGGTATGTGTGTGGTATACAGGTATGTGTGTGGTTACAGGTATGTGTGGTGTACAGGTATGTGTGTGGTATACAGATATGTGGGTGGTATACAGGTAATGTGAGTGGTATACAGGTATGTGTGTGTGGTGTACAGGTATGTGTGTGGTATACAGGTATGTGTGTGGTATGTAGGTGTATGTGTGGTATACAGGTAGTGTGTGGTTACAGGTGTGTGTGTGGTGTACAGGTATTGTGTGTTGGTATACAGGTATGTGTGTGGTTACAGGTATGTGTGTGGTATACAGGTATGTTGTGTGGTATACAGGTATGTGTGTGGTATACAGGTATGTGTGGTGTACAGGTATGTGGTGGTATACAGATATGTGAGTGGTGTACAGGTATGTGTGTGGTGTACAGGTGTGTGTGTGGTGTACAGGTGTGTGTGTGTGGTGTACAGGTATGTGTGTGGTATACAGGTATGTGTGGTGGTATACGGGTATGTGTGTGGTGTACAGGTGTGTGTGTGGTATACAGGTATGTGTGTGGTGTACGTCTGCACGACACATGGTTACGGAGTGAAAATAGGAGTAATCGTTTTATTTAGCTGCTTTTCCAGCACCGAGACAAACGAGTCGCCATCGCACATTGTGCAACGGACGCCATTTTGTTTTCCTTCTCGGCGTCAATGAGCACAATGATGTCAATTGTCAACAGAATTCAAATCGGGTAATTGTTTTCAGACTTTTATTTCCATAACAAGTGGGGAATTACTAAAAGTAGGGATGCACTATAGAGAGAGATTACGTGACGACGTGACATTTTGTGACATTTGACAAAGCCTAAAAACTGCGACATTCTGTGACAAAACAGATTTTATGTGAACAAAATGTGACAACTAGGTTTTCATATGACAGTGTTGAGAGAATTGTGGCACATTTGACAAGAAAGTTTTGTCCGCGCCAGCTTTGTACCAGATATATCACGATGACTATCCTTCGAGAGCAAACTTTTTTATCGGTGGTCACCATCAGCAAGGTGAGAGGTAAGATCAACACACATTCTCACGTCAAGTTTTGTTCATTTTTGGCACTTTGTTTATCACTTATACGCAGATTCTTTGCATTAACACTGTTCAGTTATAATACTTTTTTGCTTTACTGGAACGGGAAACTCCGGGAGCTAAAAGGGTTCTTGGTGACAAGTATTCATTTTTAGAAAGGATATGATATCAAACTGGACAAGAGTGATCGACGATGCTGTATGTAACCATGTTAATTAGAGACCTGACGTCAGCCCGCAGCTATTTCATCACTACGCCTCCTGTCATTCTATGTTGAACATTTACGCTTATTGTGCAGATTCCTGGACTAAAACAGGTATGTTAGATGTCTGATGCCAAATGCATGGAAATTAAGGACCACAACATAAAATTGCTCAGATTAATCTGGGACCGAAATTGGACGGCCGTCTAGTCTCGGTTCCAGCCTAGTGTGTCAAGGCTTTAAGATGGGACGGCGTCTCGAAAAGTGTGGGCATTCGTAGTAAATAGTACAAAGCAGGAAATAGGATGCATTATGAAATTAGGAGCATTTTGTGGTCCTTGAATTCCATGATTTTTTTGTTGCTCAGATTGCTTTATCAGACGACGTTAGTCTGCCGTAACATGTTTCGTTAATTTCTGCACAACACCGCCCGAACTGATGTTTTCATCAATAACACGAAGAACATTTTCGATTGAACAATAATTGCTGAACATTATTATGGGTGTTACACTTCATTTGTGGTTGAAGTACACTATATAGTCCGGTGGCTTAGCGAAAAATCATGATACCTGAAAAGCAACAAACTTTGCACCTGTTGTTTGGGTCCCATGGAAGCATATTAGCAGGGTGGTGCCCAGTCTGCCATGTCCAGGTCAAAATGGCCACCAATTTCCAAAATGGCCACCTGAATAGCATTTCTGACCACATATAAATACTACTAAATTGCATGTAGGGTGATTTAGGAGGTTTAAATACAAAGAGCCACAGCAAGTAACTTGGAAAAATATTTGGACAACTCCTTATTTGCATAAATTCAAAATGGCTGCACATGTATCCCAGGCTACCTAATTTTACAATTAGACCTTTTTTCAATAATGTTTTCTTATGAGGATACTGCTGCAAGAGATTTTTCATCAGATAAATATTAGGCACTATCTAAACTGTTAACTACAGTTTGGCTACAGTTACTGTTTCTGACGTCAATAGTTAATATTAAATGCCATCCCACATTAGACCTTTCGCAAGTCTTCCCATCACACACTATTTCTCAGGGTATGGTGAGTGCATCATGGGAACACTGCAAAGTTTACTGTCACTTATAGTTTGTCAGTATTGACGTAATTTACGTAAGTGTACCTCTATAACTGTATCTTGAATTCATGCATGTAATGATTAAAAAAAGAATGTTTGAGCGAGGTTTACAACTCTACTACATAAAAACTCATATTATGTGGTTTACGTGATGACTATCTGTTGGAAAAATACCACCACCTGTGAGAAAAATCCAAATGACTCATAATGCCATATGATCAAGGTTAAAATGTAAAGTCATGCTTCAAAGGTACCTTTTGTACTCATGCACCAACCCTTATTAGTTACTATTTGCATAAAACTGACCAATTGAGTTCTTGCTAAGGATATCAGTTACATTCCATACTCAGGAGTGAACTTCCCCTGCACTCAGAGTGCTGTGCACTCCAAGCCTGTACTACTACATGTGCATCTCCTTGAGCATAGTGGTTCAGCCTTACAGCCACACATGATGAGCTGTCTGCAGCATTTTGCGGCCTCTGTATTGTTTGTCCACAGTGGTTTCCATGTGTTGTCATTATTAGTCCAACCGAAGCATCAGGACTAGGACATTCTGTTTCAGTTTTCAGGCTCATCAACCAGATCTAGCTTGGTATATACTCCGGTTTGTGTGCTGATCAGAGCAGCCTGAGATGGTGGGAGATTCTGCATCATTTGTACTTTGCGGGGAAGAGTTTCTTCCTCAGGTCATTGATGCTTTCAGACGAGGTTGTGCTGTCATACAAAATGCAGGTTAATTGTTCTATGACTTGAAGAGAGGTGATTTCAACCGACATTGGCGTGAAAGGATACTGCATAGGGAAGTGGAAGGCTTCAGTAGCTGTAGGAAATGCCCTCCAGGTCCCAAGATTACTTTTTTGCCCTTCCATTGAATTTTTGATGTAGTATCTGACTCAGTGAAGGCATGGAAGATGGAAGTGCTTTGGATTTCCCTTCACCGAGTTCACCACAGAGGGAGTTGATGTGGTAGAACCTGAAGTGTTTTTCTTTTCCAATGCTACCCACAGCTGAACATCAGGATGTTTCTCTAGAAGGTCAAAGAATATGCCAGCCAGAATGACCACACATCTGTATCCACTGTGCTGACCATAACAGTCTTTGCACCCTTTGTAAAGCATCTGCGAATATGAAGGCACATTCTGGATCGGCCTCTTCATGATCGGTTGCTGCATAGTTCACTGCTGCCTTTGGACACAACTGATTGTCCAGAGGTGATGTACACTTCCTTTGTCAATGGATACTCATAGGACGGTAACTTCCTCTGTCAGCAAAGCAAACAGCTCTTCCTTGTTCTTGGACTCCTGTGGATGTAGCAACGTTTCCAGGCAGCTTTTGTCTGTGGGGTGGACTTGTTCTTTCTCATGCCCTTCCCTCTCTTTCTTGTGAGTAGATCCTTCAGGCTGCCCTCCCTGTAGTGTCCCATACAATGTCCATCCGCTTGCAGCTTCGAAGCTGTGATTGGTCCAGCGTTATGAAGTTTCCAGCACTGTAGTCACCAAATGTTGGTAGCGTCACCTCTAGGAAGAGCGTGCACTACCGCTGGGCCATCAAACACTTTAACATCAAACTGTGTAGGAGCTTCTGGCTGCTTGCTGGGCTTCAGGAGATCCAGTAACTGCGATTTAGAGCTTGGCAGTCGGAGTTTACCATGCTGATTCAAGGATGGGGGCCAGGGATGATTCTCATGAGAGAAGAACTCATCCATATCGCATCTCGACCTGGCTAGAGATGAACAGCTTGCTGAAGAGACTGTAGTCGTTCTTGATGTCCTCCATTTGCTGTTTCGTCTTTGATTTAGATTTAGCATGAAGTTGTTTGAAAAGAAGCAGTCAATTCCGTTTGATTGGCTTTATGGATTGACACAGTCCTCTCCACAAGACGTCGTTAACATAGGCTTTGTACTGTTCCTTCCCTAGGGCTTCCATTGTATGCAGGTATTGGCCGGGCTTCATCAAGACAATTGTGACCTGTCGATTGTCATGAGTTCTTGTGAATCTTCCCGAAAAGGGTTACCCATCGATTGTATTGTTGCTCAGAGCTTATTGACTTTCTCTTGGACCAATTCTTGAGTTGAAAGCCCCCTGTTCATGGTTTTTGGGTGTCAGTAGTCTCGTGAGTGGTGAACTGGTCTTCAACTCTGAGGTAGTCTGGCCAGTTCAGGACCTGGACACCATCCATCTCTTGAACGCTGCAGGGTTCTCTGTCATCCAATTGCTCCACAGTGTCCTTCACTCGGTTCCATTGTTTTTGCTCATGTGCTTGATCCAGCGCATGGTAGAGAATTTTCTTTGTGTCTTGGGAAGACCAGAACTTCTGTAGGTCATCTCTGATACCGCGGTAGGGATTTCATGTCGACCTGATTAGCACAGGAATCCAGCGGCTAATTTGGGTGCGTCTAAGGCCAAAGAACCAGGGGGTTCAATGTCTCAAGTACAGCAATGAAGAGTGAGAAGTTCTTTCATGATGAGAACGAACCATAAGATCAGATGACCAGGTTTCTAATGCAGAATTATGTCCCAGTACTCAAAGGTGGGATTCTTTTGCCACACATTTCTTTCTTTCCAGTCATTGAAGGCTTGTTTCATTCATGGGGCCTAGCTTCTCTAGGCATGCATCTTGCTGCGTATTTGGCAAGGGAAAGTGCGGCTAATCTGATGGGCATTGCCTCGTCCTTGTCAAGTAGTTACATGAGAGAAGGAGTCTGCAAGTTCCTGGCAGAAGAGAAACACCTGCATCACTGCAGAAGCTGTAGTCGCAACCACTTCACTTCTAGCAGGTTTCTCCAAACATCATCCCACAAAGCATTTCTATGTGGAGGCTCCAACATGACAACAAAGACGCTTAGCCAAATGTCTTGTGGCCACGTCCATTGCACTATACTTAGCCAGGCGTAGAGTGGTTGATCGAGTTGCAATGACGGGTATCTGTCCTGGATTGCATTTTCTGTTTCACGGCTGTATTAATGGTCATTTCCATGTCTAACCATTGAAATGGTTGCAGCTTCTCCTCAGAAAGAAGTGTAAGAGGGCACTTAATGCCTATCGGGGTCTGTAGGCTCTGGTTGATGCGATGCAGGTATCAGCCCATGAAGATGTATTCGTCTTGTACATTATTGTATCTTTTTGGAGAGGATCTGAATACTCTGCTGCGGACCCATTGCGCTTCTTCTTTCTTTAGCCTCTTCAAGATGGCTGTCGATGTTCAGGGGTTCAATGTCAGAAAATACAGCCTCCGACACGCAACTACACCATCAATATTGCAAGCCACGGTCTGGTACCAATGCGCGTAGTTGGTCTGGTAGAGAGTGTTCCGGTATGTTCAGGAGGGGGAACAGTGAAGCCGGTCTTGCTGGTACCAGGGTTGGTACAGTCGAACTTGGAAAAGAGGCTAATACTTGTCCATGGAAAGATCCTTGGGCTGTTGTGGAAGACAAGTTGCGGTCGATGTTGTCGAGAGCCCCTACTGTGAAAATACCATCACGGAATCTGTGGAGGCACACTGAATCACCATCTTCAAAGGCGTTGGCAACCAAACTGTGGGTAAGCCAGTCTTCTACTCTAAGGTACGTTCATAACTGACACTCATGGCGCATCTCATACAGCTGTGTCAACATTTTCTTACTGCGTGTAATGTGTGTACATTCAAACCAATATATAGAGGCAGGGGACGGCTCACGGTCTTTGTATGGTGTGACTTGGGACACACTTGAAAGCCTTTCCTTTGTAGTTAAGAGAGTATATTTTGGCAGATTGGAGTCAGGCCTGGAGATGTGCAATGCTTTGGTCATTGTGTTGCTACCAGCACAGAAGCATAGATTCCGTTGTTTTTGAGAGAAGTGGGAACTTGACTTCTTGGAACGTCATGAAATGTGCCAGAGAATTAAAGAATTCACCATTTAGATATGCTCTTTCCGCTTACTGTTTTCACTACACTGGCCATGGAGAGAGCTTCTTCATCAAAGTCACGTGATGCATGCTGGCCTTCAAAATTGCTAAGCCCCTACATTAAATACAAGAGAGTGTTCCGGCCTGTCTGACTGTTTTCTCGCAGTCAGCTGCAAAAGTGTGCAATGAAGTGATTCTTGAGCCTTGACCTATTTGATTGTTTTTTTTCTGACACCTAGAATGTCAAGTCGCTGTTTCAAACAATGTAAGGATCATGCGGAAAGTTTGATATGGTGAGTTCTGGTCTTCATTTCTGCTTTCTATATAAGAAGACCAGCTTGCAAACACTCGCCTGCATCATTTTCTGATCAATAACTTGGATGTGGTATTATCTTCCTGCTTTTCTCTTTCCATACTTCTATAGGCGATTCTGAAGGCTGTTAGACATTTATTGTGATACTTCAGCTTTCAATAGCTACTTATAATCACCTCCTGCAATTTTGCTAGCAAGTCTTTGCTTTCAATGCTGGTAGCCATATCTCTGAGTGTCATATCCAGTCCTAAAGTAGAACAGTTTATACAGCTTGCTTTGATTTTTTTCTACAGAGATGCAGTCTTTCATAGTTGAAGAATGACTCATGTGTTTGGCGTTTAGACTTTCTTTCTCACTGTTCAGTACTTTTTCGCTTATGTCTATCTCTGCTCTTTCAAGTTAGAGCGGTTAGCAAACTTCAGTTTACATGCTTTATGCCATTTTTGCACGATTTTTCAAGAAGTTCAGCAGGCAGCTGTTCGGCATCCGCTGTAGGCTTAAAAACCCTTCAAGTGGAAGTTGCTGTGTAGTTCACGAAAATCCCTCCACATTCTGCAGGAATCATCATATGAAGCTAGTCCTTCTCCCATCTGAACCTTTCAGCAGCCACTTTAAATTCACCATCTTTTCAAACCACAATATTATGGCACTTTTCCCAATCCATTCTGCTTGGGATCTATATTCGTCTTCCTGAAAAAGAGCAAAGACAAGGCACATATATATGTTTAGCAATTTACAGACAGATGGTAAAATAAAAAGCAGGGAGAGGCAAACTTGTTAATTTAATTGCTCTCAATTAAAACCTGCATTGGATATATACTCAGGGCAAATTTTTGCCTCATGGCAAAAAACATTGACTTTGGGAAAAAATTTGACCATATTTGGAGGAAAAAGTGCCATTTTTGGGGGGGCGTGAGAATGTAACAAGAATAAACACATGCTTGACTGATTCCAATCCCACATTTAACAACTGTCTGCACACTGCGTGCAAGGTGAACACTATCCAGATTAACAAAAACCTATGTTATAGGGTATTATATATGTGGTCAAAGGTCA
>CM068954.1:134929173-134943222 GCA_035128595.1 Eptatretus atami | reverse complement strand
TTTGGAACCTTATTCACTATAGCATACTGGTTTGAAAACCTCACTCACAATATCGTTAACTATCAACTTTTTGCGGCTGTTTGAAACCTAACTAGCATCACACCTTAAGTTACCATTTATCTGTTTTGAAAAACCTTACTCAAACTTTATAACAACTGTTTGAAACTTACTCACGCTTTGTCATACTGTTTGAAACCTTCCTCAACTTTATCATACTGTTTGAAACCTCACTCAACTATATCATGCTGTTTGAAACCTTATTCAACTATAGCATACTGTTTGAAACCAACTCAGCAATATCACACCGTTTGAAACCTTACTCAACTTTATCAATACTGTTTGAAACCTCACTCAACTAACATCAATGCTGTTTGAAACCTTATTCAACTATAGCACACTGTTTGAAACCCTCACTCAGCAAATACACACCGTTTGAAACCTTACTCAACTTTATCATACTGTTTGAAACCTTACTCAACTTTATCAATACTGTTTGAAACCTTACTCAACTTTGTCATAACTGTTTGAAACCTTCCCTCAACTTTATCATACTGTTTGAAACCTTACTCAACTAATATCATGCTGTTTGAAACCTTATTCAACTATAGCATACTGTTTGAAACCTCACTCAGCAATATCACACGCCTGTTTGAAACCTTACTCAACTTTATCATACTGTTGAAACCTTTACTCAACTATCATACTGTTTGAAACCCTTAAACTCAAACGTATATCATGTTGTTTTGAAAACCTACTCAACTATATCATACTGTTTGAAACCTACTCACATATCACACTGTTTGAAACCTTACTTAGGCTATGTCATACTGTTTGAAACCTTACTCAACTTATCAATACTGTTTGAAACCTTACTCAACTATAGCATACTGTTTTGAAACCTCACTCAGCAATATCACACGTTTGAAAACCTTACTCAACTTATCAATACTGTTTGAAACCTTACTACTCAAACTTTATCATAGCTCTGGCTTTGGAAACCTTACTCAACTTTATCATAACTGTTTTGAAACCTTACTCAACTTATGCATACCTGTTTGAAACCTCTGCAACATTATTCATCACTGTTGAAACCTACTCTAACTTATATCATACTGTTTGAAACCTAACTCAACTATATCAATGACTGTTTGAAACTTACTCCAACTATAGCATACTGTTTGAACCTCACTCAGGCAATATCACACTGTTTGAAACCTTACTCGAACTTTATCATACTGTTGAAACTATCTCAACTTTATCATACTGTTTGAAACCTACTACTTTATCATACTGTTTGAAACCTTACCTCAACTATATCATGCTGTTGAAAACCGTTATTCAACTATAGCATACTGTTTGAGAACCCTCACTCAGCAATATTCAACACGTTTGAAACCTTACTCAACTTTATCATACTGTTTTGAAACCTTACTCAACTTTATCATACTGTTTGAAACCTTACTCAACTTTTCATACTGTTTGAAACTTCCTCAAACTTTAATCATACTGTTTGAAACCTTACCTCCAACTATATCATGACTGTTTGAAACCTTATCAACTATAGCATAACTGTTTCAAACCTCAACTCAGCAATATCACACTGTTTGAAACCTTACTCAACTTTATCCATACTGTTTGAAACCTACTCAACTTATCATACTGTGTTTGAAACCTTACTCAACTTATCATGTTGTTTGAAACCTTCTCACTTTATCATAACTGTTTGAAAACCTTAACTCAACTTTATAATACTGTTTGAAACCTTACTCAACTATATCATGTGTTTGAAAACTTACTCAACTATATCATGCTGTTTTGAAACCTTATCCATAGCTACTGTCACTCATCAGCAATATACACGGGTTTGAAACCTTACTCAACTTTATCATAACTGTTTGAAACCTTACTCAACTTTATCAATACTGGTTTGAAACCTTACTGAACTTTATCATGAACTGTTTTGAAACCTCACTCAGCTATATATGCTGTTTGAAAACCTTATTCAACTATAGGCCATACTGTTTGAAACCTCACTCAGCAATATCACACCGTTTTGAAACCTTACATCAACTTATCATACTGTTTTTGAAACCTCACTCAACTATAATCATCTGTTTGAAATTATTCAACTATAGCAACTGTTGAAAACCTCACTCAGCAATATCACAAACCGTTTGAAACCTTACTCAACTTTATCATACTGTTTGAAACCTTACTCAACTTATATAACTGTTTGAAACCTACTCAACTTTGTCACTGTTTGAAACCTTCCTCAACTTTATCATACTGTTTGAAACCTTACTCAACTATATCATGCTGTTTGAAACCTTATTACAACTATAAGCATATCTGTTTAAACCTCACTCAGCAATATCACACTGTTTGAAACCTTACTCAACTTTATCATACTGTTTGAACCTTACTCAACTTTATCATACTGTTTGAAACCTTACTCACTATATCATGTTGTTTGAAAAACCTTACTCAACTATATCATACTGTTTGAAACCTCACTCACAATATCACAACTGTTTGAAACGCTTAACTAAGCTATTCATATACTGTTTTGAAACCTTACTCAACGTATCATACTGTTTGAAACCTTACTCAACTTTAACATACTGTTTGAAACTCACTCGAACTATCACAACTGTTTGAAACCTACTTCAACTATATCAATACTGTTTGAAACCTTACTCACTTTATCATACTGTTTGAAACCTTACTCAACTTTAATCATAGACTGTTTGAAACCTTACTCAACTTATCATACTGTTTGAAACCTTACTCAACTTATCATACTGTTGAAACCTTAACTCAACTTTATCATACTGTTTGAAAACTTACTCCAACTATATCATGGCTGTATTTCTGAAACGTTAACTTCAACTATAGCATACTGTTTTCAAACCTCACCAGCAATATCACACACTGTTTGAACCTCACTCAACTTTATCATACTGTTTGAAACCTTACTCACTTTATTATACTGGTTTGAAACCTTACTCCAACTGTCATATACTGTTTGAAACCTTAATTACAACTACTTACTCACTATATCATGCGTGAAACCTTATTCCTATAGCATACTGTTTAAACCTCACTCAGCAATATCACAACTGTTTGAAACCTTACTCAACTTTATCATACTGTTTGAAAACCTTACTCAACTTTATCATACATGTTTGAAACCTTACTACACTTTATCATACACTGTTTGAAAACCTTCTCACTATCATACTGTTGAAACTACTCACTATATCATGCTGTTTGAAACCTTATTCAACTATAGCATACTGTTTGAAAGAGCCTCACTCAGGCAAATCAAGTTCTAAACTATCCATCGTTTTGAACCATACTCAACTGTTGAAACTACAACTGTTTACCACTCACACATGCTGTTTGAAACGTTATTCAATAAGCACAGCGTTTGAAACCTACTCAGACATATCAATGCTTTGAAACTTACTCAACTTATCATACAGACGACAGAGACGTCTTTGAAAACCTTACTCAACTTTATCATATCTGTTTGAAACCTACTTCAACATTTAGTCATAACTGTTTGAAAACGTTCTCAACTTATCATACCGTTTGAAACCTTACTCAAACTATATCACGGAACTCGACCTCGTTGCACAACCATTGTACCTCTCAACTATAGCCATACTGTTTGAAACCTCACTCAGCATAAATCACCTACTGTTATTGGAACCTACCAACTTTATCAATACTGTTTGAAACGCTTACTCAACTTTAATCATAACTGTTGAAAACTTACTCAACTATATCATGATTGTTTGAAAACCTTACTCAACTATATCATATCTGTTTGAAAACTCACTCAAATATCACACTGGTTTGAAACCGTTACTTAGCTTATGTCATACTGTTTTGAAACCCTTACTCAACTTATCAATAATAACTGTTTGAAACCTAACTCAACTATAGCATAAACATACTGTTTGAACCTCATCACAGCATATCACACTGTTTGAAACTTACTCAACTTATCATAGCTGTTTTGAACCTTACTCAACTTTAATCAATACTGTTTTGAAACCTTACCCAACTTTATCATACATGTTTGAAAACCTTACTCCAACTTATGCATACTGTTTGAAACCTACTCAACTTATATACTGTTTTGAAACCTTACTCACTTTATCATACTGTTTGAAACCTTACTCAACTATATCATGCTGTTTGAAACGTTACTCCACCTATAGCATACTGTTTGAAACCTCACTTCAGCAATATCACATCCGTTTGAAAACCCTTACTCAACTTTTATCATAGCTGTTTGAAACCTACTCCAACATTTATCCATACTGTTTGAAACCTTACTGAACTTTATCATACTGTTTTGAAACCTCACTCAAACTATATCATGCTGTTTGAAACCTTATTCAACTATAGCATACTGTTTTTTGAAACCTCACTCAGCAATATCAAACACCGTTTGAAAACCCTTACTCAACTTTATCATACTGTTTGAAAACTTACTCAACTTTATCATACTGTTTTGAAACTTACTCAACTTTGTCAATACTGTTTGAAACCTTCCTCAACTTTATCATACTGTTGAACCTTACTCAACTATATCATGCTGTTGAAACCTTATTCAACTATAGCATACGTTTCAAACCTCACTCAGCATATCACACGACCTGTTTGAAACCTTACTGCAAACTTTAATCATAACTGTTTGAACACCCTTATCACTTTATCATACGTTTTGAAACCTTATTACTCAACTATATCATGTTGTTTTGAAAACCTTACTCACTTTATCAATACTGTTTGAAACCTTAACTTCAACTTTATCATACTGTTTGAAAACTTACTCAACTATATCATGTTGTTTGAAACCTTACTCAAAACTATATCATGCTGTTTGAAAACACTTATTCAACTATAGGCATACTGTTTCAAACCTCACTCAGCAAATATCACAACTGTTTTGAAACCCTTACTGTCAACTTTTATCATACTGTTGAAACGCTTACTCAACTTTAATCATACTGTTTGAAACCTTAACTGAACTTTAATCATCTGTTTTGAAAACCTCAGCTCAACCTATATCATGCTGTTGTGAACCTTATTCAATCCTATAGCATACTGTTTGAAACCTCACTACTCAGCCAATATCACACGCTATACCCGTTTGAAAACCTTACTCAACTTTATCATACTGTTTGAAACCTTACTCAACTTTATCATACTGTTTGAAGAAAAACCTTACTCAACTTTGTCATACTGTTTGGAAACCTTCCCTCAACTTTATCATACTGTTTTGAAACCTTACTCAAAACTATGCATGCTGTTTGAGAACTTATCAACTATAGCATACTGTTTCCCAACACCTCACTCAGGCATATCAACAAGAGCTGTTTGAAACCTTTACTCAACTTTAATCAATAACTGGTTTGAACCTACTCAACTTTATCATACTGTTTGAAACTTACTCCTATATCATGTTGTTTGAAACCTTTACTCAACTATATCATGCTGTTTGAAACCTTATCCAACTATAGCATAACTGTTTCAAAACCTCACTCAGCAATAATCAACTGTTTGAAACCTTACTCAACTTTATCATAGCTGTTTGAAACCTTCTCACTTTATCATACTGTTTGAAACCTTACTGACTTTAATCATACTGTTTGAAACCTCACGCTCAACTATATCATGCTGTTTGAAACCTTAATTCAAACTATAGCATACTGTTGAAAACCTCACTCAGAATTCACATGGTTCAGTTTGAAACGCTTCTCAACTTTATCAATAACTTGTTTGAACCTACTCAACTTTATCATATGTTTGAAACCTTACTCAGACTTTGTCATAACTGTTTGAAACCTTCATCCAACTTTATCATACGTTTGAAACCTTACTCAAAGCTATATCATGCTGTTTGAAACCTTATTCACTATAAGCATACTGTTCAAAAAACCTCACTCATAGCAATATCACACTGGTTTGAAAACCTTACCAAACTTTATCATACTGGTTTGAAAACGCTTACTCAACTTTATCATACTGTTTTGAAACCTTACTTCAACTATATCATGTTGTTTGAAAACCTTACCTCAACTATATCATGCTGTTTGAAAAACTCTTATCAACTATAGCATAACTGTTTCAAAACTACTTCAGCAATATCACACTGTTTGAAAACCTTTACTCACTTTAATCATGGTTTTGAAACTCTTACTTCAACTTTTCATACTGTTTGAAAACCTTACTCAACTATATCATATGTTTGAAAACCTCATCAGCATATCACAATAACAGTCCACTGTTTGAAACCTTACTGTTAGGCTATGTCATACTGTTTGAAGAACATTACTCAACTTATCATAACTGTTTTGACCTTACTCAACTATAGCATACTGTTTGAAACCTCACTCAGCAATATCAACTGTTTGAAACCTTACTCAACTTATCATATACTGTTTTGAAACCTTACTTTCACTTTAAATCATACTGTTGAAAACCTTACTTCAACCTTTATCATACTGTTTGAAAACCATACTCAACTTATCATACTGTTTGAAATACCTTACTCAACTAATATCATGCTGTTTGAAACCTTACTTTCAAAACTTTTAATCAATACTGTTTTGAACCTTACTACTCTACTTATCAACTTTATCATTACTGTTTTTTTGAAACCCTTACTCCACTTTTATCTCATACCTGTTTTGAAAACCTTACTTTCCACTTTATCATAACTTGTTGAAACCTTAACTCAAACTTTATATAAACTGTTGGAAAACCTTACTCACTATAATCCATCTTGTTTTGAAACTCCAACCTCCAGCAAATATAACAACTGTTTGGGACCCTTACTCAACTTATAAGCATCCCTGTTTTGAAACCTCAAACTACAGCAATTCACACCTGTTTTGAACCTTACTTCCAAACCTTTTAATCAATATGTTTTTTGAAAACCTAACTCACTTTAATCCATACTTGTTTGAAACCTTTTAAACTCACCTTAATAGCAATACGTGTTTGAAACCTCCAACTCAAGCAAAATATTCCACCAACTGTTTTGGAACCTTACCTCCAACTTTTATCATAAAATGTTTTTGGAAACCTTACTCAACTTTTACATTACTGTTTGAAACCTTACTCAATTTATCAATACAGTTTGGGGAACCTTTCTCACTTTTTATCATACTTTTGAAACTTACTCAACTATAAAATCAGCTTGTTGGAAACTCACTTTCAGCAATATCACAACTGGTTTTTTTTGAAACCTTACTTAACTATGTCATTAACGTTTAACCTTAACCAACTTTTGTCCCGTACTTGTTTTTTGAAACACTTACTCACTCAACGAAATATTCATTACTGTTTTTTTTCAAGATTGGCCCCTTGGATTAGTGGTAAAAAATCCCCTGCAGGACCAATTGCAGGCGAACGACCGCAGGTAGGCCGAGACCTGGGAGCCTCCTTTTATATTGTAGAAATGTAATCAATTTGTGGCTTTTTTGGGATGAAAATCATGGCATGAGTAATCATGGGGAAAGACTTGGGTTTAAAAATATTTTCTTTTCAGAATGCCCCTTGAGTTCCCCCCTCCTAAAAACTCCAAAGGTGCCACGAGTTTTTGCCCAAAACCGTGCCCTGGAAAGAATTTAATTACAACCGAAAGCAATTATTTGGCAATCACGTGTTCTGGTTTTCTGCGATTCCCGCCTCGTGGCAAAAAAAGGCCCCTGGAATGAACGCTAGAAACAGTTCCAAACAATGACAAAATAAAAAATTCCCTTACATGTTTTGGTTTTTTTCTTAAAATGACAGAAGTATATACCACGAGAGAAAAGTTTAAATCTGGAATATTCCCATTTCAACATTGTACTCCTCAGAATAAATTAATAACTGCAGACAAAGCAACACCGTCATCAACAAAACAAATGTACGATGGTCCCCGTTCACTTACAAAGCAACGAACCATGGAAGAACAATCCCAAAGGGGAACGAGTAAACACCAGAAATTTTTTCAGACACAACCCAAGACAGTTGATCTTGCAAGTGTCTTTTGCCAATTTTATGGAAGGGTTTTGAAAAAGAGCTTCTTTTTCTTTCCCCTTTAAACAGCCAACAATTAAATTCCAACGTTTTTTTTTTGTTGGGTTTTTTCCTGGAAAAGTTTTTTTTGGCCCAAGTCTTTCCACCAACTGGGCTTTGGCCAGGCCCTCCTGATTGTTTTCCCCCCGGCGAAGTTCCGTTTTTGGGCAAGAATTTGGGGAAATTTTGGTCCCCATGTCAGCGATAGCCATCGCCCACTCTTTCGTGAAGGACATCATGTAATCTTTAAAATTTTACATCAACCTAAAATTGCCTGGCAGACGGACAAAAAACCCTTTTAACACCATTCAAACGGGATGACAACATGTTTGTTTGAATCAATCCCTGCCCTGTGGGAAACACCAGGCTTAAATCGGTTTTAATAAACTCAGTGGTTGCCCCTGGGTGGACAAGGTCCCTCAAAAACAGTGCCACAAGTACTTTTTGTAATTTTAGGGAAAGATAAGGAACAACCCACTTTGGTGTTTTCCTTATTTAACCCCTCTGCCCTGTTTTGTATTTTACCTCAAAATGGGCTTTAAAAAATAAAGAAGGTCAGGGTATAAAAGGAAGGGTCCGACAGAAACTTGCGTTGGCCGTTTTCAGCAACAGAAGCCCGGACCATTCATCCGCTTTCGTTCCTCAAACAGGCACAAAGTTTCCTTCAATCGTGATAAAATGTTAAACCTCAAACCTGATTGCCCTTTCTTGGGTAATAGTTTTTTAATAAATTTTTAATTGACTGCGTTTTTGATCTTTTAATGCATATTGAATAGAAGTCATTCCCAACCCTCAATATCACCCGGAGGCCCCCTCCCTATGACCCCTCGAAAAATTTTTACTTTTAAACCTTTCCAATAAAATAGTTTCCCAGGTATCAAAATGAAGCTTTGCGTAAATTTTTTAGGTTCAATAGATGGCCGGTCCCCCAATTCCCCGAGATATTGAGGGGTTGAAATGTGGGTTTTTTGTGGCCCCTATTTTTTTTATGGTCCCGTCGTGGCGAGCCATCACAAAATGAACAGCTACTTTTAAACTTCTCGACAACTTTTTTAAACCTATAATGGCTGAGAGCCCTTTTGAAAATTTCCCAGACATTATTCTTTCTTAATACTTGCTTCTGTTAGACAAACCCCATAACGGAGTTATACCTCTTATTAATTTTTTAAATGACCCTGATTCAGGTTGAAATCCAGAAAAAAAATGTTTTGGTTTTTGGGTATGAAGGACCCCACTTTTGAGACCCCCATATATTTATAATTGAACCCATCCCAGAAAGCTTGAAATTTTTTTCCAGGTTAATAACTTATTGGTAGTAGTATTCCAAATACATGTACTTACTTTTTCTTAAATCCCAGTCAATATTTATAATAACAGTCATGGATTCCCTCCCAAAAAATTGGAAAAATTTTCATTTTCCCCGAAAAATTCAGGTGAGGTTGCAAATATATTGAACAAAGGTAATACACTTTCAAATTTTGGTTTTTCCACACATTGTGGTTTTGCACAATGGTGGGTTGCAAGAAAGAAATGGTTCCGGTTAATAATTATCCAGCGTAAACGTTGGCCAACATATGCGGAAATCAAATAAATTGATGATCCCGCTTGTGGCGACCCTAAACGGGAAGCAAAGCCCGAAAGCAGAACATAATATGGTTTAAATATATATGTACAAAAAGTCCCCCATGCGCCCCGCTTAAAAACGACGTTTCCCGGGCAACGGACGGATCGCAAAATATAAACGACGGATTTCCTTTTGCCAGCCCCCCTCTGAAAAAAAAAAAAAAAATGAAAAAAAAAAAATGGTTTTAGCTTGAAAAAATTTCCCCCTATCGCCCCGAGTTTGATGTAGCCGAAACGTAGCGCTGCAGTAACGTTAAAATTAGCACAATACAAAATTATGTACCCTGTACAGTACATAATACTTTCATATGGATAATAACGACAGTGGTGGCCCCCTGGTTAATAATGGCATCAATTGAGGTCATAAAATGTCCATCCGCGAAAAAAAGCCAGGGTTCCCGTGCCTAAATCGGGAAAATTCCAAAGGAAATTCGGCTTTCACTGAACATATGTTTTTTTGCCACGTTTTTTACCTCCAGCAAGTAAAATTTACTTTTTAAAATTGAAGAATTTCCCGCGAAATAAAAATCGGTATTTTAACAGTCGAAATAATTAAAACACATTTCTTTTTTTTTTGGGGGGTGAAGCCTTTTTTTCCAAATGTTTTGGTTAAAAACCCAATTCGCAAACTGGTTTCCCCGAAATAATAAATATCACAATTGGAAACAGGGTGGGCTTTTCGTTCCCTTTCCAATTAATAAATTACAAAATATCGATGCATTGATTACGTTATTTTTAAATCCAAACCGCCCTATTTTTTATTCATCTTTCTATAATCGATGGCGGAAGAAGGAGATTGTAAGCCCTGCTGCTACAATTACCGATTGGCAAGTCCAAAATGAACAGCCAAACAAAGGGGTAAAAAACCTAACGTGTCTTTCCCATCCTCTTTCTTGAAATGTGTGGTTTTTTACAAAATTTGCCCCGAACAGTAATTTCCAAGTAAACAGTAAACATGCCCCTGTACAGTTTGTTAATCCGAGGAAGGCAAATAAGGCCCTACACCATATAACCCCTAGGGTTGTTGGTAGTTTTCTTGTGTTAAAGTAACGATGTTCGAAAACGAAAACCGAAAAAAAAAAGAGGTTCGCACAAATTCCACGACCGGACCGTCGCTTAAACCCGACGCGTTTGTCAGAACGTAAACACCCCGTCGTTAAGTGGCACAAATGAACTGGGTTTAATATGTTTTAAAATGTTAATGTGGGTATATGTTTTTATGTTTTATATATTGTTTAGGATTCAGCGGGTGGGGGGGCTTCGGAACGATGGCATCAATCAACTGTCCCCGTTAAACCAGTTTTGGGTTTCCCTTACCCTAACTCTCCGAACCAACCAAAAATGTTTACAGATTCAAGCGCCACCTAAACCACTTGCCCGTCCTCCGAGGGTTAATACGCCGGCTGGTTTCCGCAACAAAGGCCCTTCCGGGTCAACAACGTCTTCGAAATCGGCGATACCACGTACCCTGGAACCCTTAACCAAGTTGGGGAAAAATAGACCCCCGTTAGAGACCTGGTTTTTTTTTGGTCAGTTTTTTTACCGAGCGAATTCCCCTGCCAATCTGTAACCATTTTTCCGTTTTTTTAATATCCAATCCCGAGCGGAATCGTTCCCCTTCGGCCGCGGCCACAAATTAAATTTCCAAAAAGCCGGCAACTTCATACAATCAGCCAGATTTATTGGGGCAAATCGGGGAACACGACACAAGCAAGCAATTCCAACGACAAGTTTTTAAATAAGTTAATTCCTATAACCTTGTTCTTTAAAATTAACTAGGGAGCTAACGGGGTTTTTTCCCGAAGGGGACCCCTAACCGAGAAAAATAAACCTTAAACGACAATGGCCCAGACGGAACACGGACAAGCATCAGAAAGAACACAGAGTAACTTGGTGGATTGTTTTTTTCATGGAGAAGGGGAAAGGTCAAAGAAACAACGATTGTGGGCCCTTGGGTGACAAGCCCCCAATGTCTTAACGGAATTTCGAAGTTTGGCCCATGCTCAAACACGCCGCGTGGCAAATGGCAACTCGACAATGTGTCGGCAGCCCTCACGAGCAACGCAAGCCTCGGCGGCGTTTCCACCAGACCCCGGCCAGGTCGACTGGCAAACCAGAGCGAGGAAAATCGATGGGTTGGGTTTTTTCAGCTGGTTTTTCTCCCAAGGTCCAAGTATACAAAGTCCAGGCCTAAGCCCTGTTCACCAGACCCAGGCCAAAATCGAGGGTGGGTTGGCCTCCGCAAGGCCCCTTGGGTTCCCAATGGGAATTCCCCCAAGAACCGTCGTCCCCGAAGCCATGAGGGTGAAAGGGTAGGGGCAACACGTCAGAAGGGCCTTTCCCGTCCCAAAAACTGGAAACCTCCGGATGGAAACCTGTCCAATGGTTGGGCCCCCCTCACGCGAAAGCTGATTAAGCGCGCCAAACCCTTTGGCCGCTCAGTTTTCACCACTGGCCCCGATCGCAGACCTCGTCCGCGCTCAGGTTTCAGCCCTTTTCTCTCCCGCCAGAAATTCACACAACCCTCCTTTCCTTGCTCGCTCGCCCCTCGAAGCCCACTGCAGTTTTACTCTTTTCAGTTTCACTCCTCCTTTTCGGCCCTCGCTGCCTCAAAGCCCGATTTGCTGACTCACACACAGCAAGCCCTAATTCAGCCGATCCGGCCGCCACCCGGCCTCCAGTTCCAAGCCCGTCTTTCCCTGCCCGCTCTGCCAGTCTTTTTCCCCTTCACTCGCTCCGCCTCAAAAACCCGACTGGCTACCCTCCCCCTTCGGTTTTTCCCACTTCCTTTCCGAGGAGGCCCCCACCTCCCTCTCAGGTGGTTGGGGCGGGGACCTACCTGTTTCCGGAGAGAGGGAAGGAAGAAGAAGAACCTCTCGTCCCACCACCAATGTCCAACGATTTGAACCAGCCCTCTTACAACCTCCCCCGACACACATGTATTTTAGCGTCCCCATTTCCGACAACCCTGGCTAAACAAATTGCTTTAAATGGGGGATCTTGGGCCTAATCCTAATTTTAATACACAACTAAGGGCCCATTTTTCCGCAACAATAATAATATAATATAAATATATCTTTCAGTCCCCAACCCCCGCTTCATCGCGGTTTCCACCTATCGCGCCCCCGGTTCCATCGCGGGGGTTTTTTTCCCCTTGAACGTAACCTTTAATTTTTCTGCGGATTCCCCGGTAAAATCGTCGTAATAATGTATAAAATATAAATTAATTTAAGCAATAAAATTAATACGCGTTTGGTGCTTCCCCGACCAGGTCCCCCACACAACGCACGAGAAAACAAATTTCCGTTTTTGGGTGAAACTTTCGAATAATTTTCCCTACGTTTTTTCCCTCCAAGCCCCAAGAATGGCCGCCCAAACCCGCCCTGCAACCTTTCGAAGGTTTTCCCTGGCGAGGAACCGAGCGGCCAAGAAGAAAGGGTTCCCTGGGCGCTCCACGAGAAGGTTTAAGGTAAAGGTTTGCTCGATTATTATCTTTTCCGGGAAGGAAAAGGTTTTTGGACCCCCGCCGTTTGGACCGTGCCAACGTGCTCATACCCAGGCACCTCAAAACCGCCAAGAACCAGACCAAGTCGATCCTCCGGCACCTCAAAACCCAACTCACTGCCGGCCAAACGGACCAGACCAAGACCCAGCAGTCCGATTCCCTTTCCGGCACCTCCCCCACTCACTTGCCAAACCGACCAGACCAGTCGACAATCCCGATTTTTTTTGGGGGGAGGCGTTTCCATTTCAAATCGCGGATTTTTCACTTAGCGCGGGGGAGGTTTTTGGAACGTAAAACCCCCCGCGAGAAAACGGGGGATTTACTGTTTTAATATATATATATAATTATTATAATATATATTATATATAAATTATAATATATTGGAAAATGGTTTTTTTTTTCCCGGGAACCGTCACACCCCCTGGGGATACTGAGAAGGGGGCCGGGTTGGTCTTTTAAAGAGACCACGATGGTAAAAAAAGGCAACCCAGAACTTCCCCCTGCGGGAATCCCCCCATGCCCAAGATCGAGTTAACCCAATATTGCAAAGCCCCGAGGCAGGTGGGGGTGGCCAATGGAATGGCAATGGAACGCAAATGTACAAGGCAAACCAAATAAAGGAACCCATGACCCTGCACCGTAAGTCCCCAAGAAGGAAGCCAGAAACACACACATTTGAAACCTTACTCAACTTTATCATACTGTTTGAAACCTTACTCAACTATATCATGCTGTTTGAAACCTCACTCAGCAATATCACACTGTTTGGAACCTTACTCAACTATAGCATACTGTTTGAAACCTCACTCAGCAATATCACACTGTTTGGAACCTTACTC
>CM068954.1:134810261-134823701 GCA_035128595.1 Eptatretus atami | reverse complement strand
CCGTAAGGATGTTTCGATCCACACACCACCCGAATCGGGTGCTCTTGATGCCCCGGCCACTAGCGCAGCCCGCGTGATGCGTCAGTTGATTAGTATGGACTCACACTGCACCCGTCCGGAATATATACATAGAATTAGTTCGACCGAGTATTCCAGAAGTACGAAAATCGTCTCGGTCTGACGTACTCCATGATATGATCCGCCTTGCACGCGAACCCCATGTGTGCCAAGCGAACCGCAGTTGGCGTGGTCCAATATGCCTGCTCCGTGTGCGCACGTGGCCCGAGCGTCGCCGTGGTCCGCCCGTCGCAAGGCATCCGTCATACTCTGCCCTGGTAACTCCAAGAAGTTCTCAAGAACACGTTGGCTAATATTCGGAGCGTATGGGTTACTCACAAATCCGTGGGAGAAACTGTGAGACGGTGGTCGGCAACATTTGCGTTGTCTGGGTAAGACAGATAGGTGTATGCCCCGAAATGGTGACAACAAGACAGGTATGCTTATGTTTTCGTGTATCACCAAATTTTTATACGTTCGTGCTATGTGGACGCAATAGCGTGCCAAAGATTGTGTCTATTCTTTGCGCACCCCATGTCTAACTAGATTTCACAACGTATAGCATAATAAACAATATTCATTGAGCTTCGAGTACAAGAGTTTCGATCAGCCATCTTTCAGTCATGCCTTAATGAGGTAGAAAACAATTACTACGCGAATTGAACCACGACGTCATCTCTTTAAACACGGTAAGCACTGGTACTGAGATATCAGCAGTGCAGATATCAGTGGAGGTGGCCATGAACCGTAGAGGGCTTGGTCCTACAACGGTGTTAAACTGACCCCAGACCCAATGCCATTAATTGAAGAAAGAGCATCGATATAAGTGGATTGAAGAAGAATCCCCTACGTGCGTACTGTATGTGTTAGCATTTGTGTGTTGGTTATGCGCTCTGAGACAGGGTGAAACTAGTGAGGTGTGTTGTTGTCGTCACCTGAGTTTGTCTGTCTGGCATCCTGTGGAGAATACGCTCTCCGTGCAGCGCAGCGTTATTGTTGGCTTTCAAACAGAGATGTCATGAATGATCCTATAGCGATCACTTACTCGTGTGCAGGAGACACATTCTTATGGATTGCGGATGTATGAAGGAGGACAAAGTGATAGGACAGCTTGGTTGAACTATTTTACAGATGGGCTAGTACTCTGGATACGCGAGAATAGTGTCCTAATGTCAGTCTTCAGCCTATGAGAAATGAGGGAGGATCTATTCCGAGGAACACTGATCTGGAAAAAATAGATACCAAATCATAGAAAGGATGAGAAGTTGCAGAGGAAATATAGTATAATCAGAGGTAGGCTGATGGAGATTGAGACAGCAACGGGAAGTTGTGCGAATTGAGCACCACACATCCCAGAAGAAGGGATATTGAACATACATTAACTGAAATAACTGACTGGGGACACTGTATGTTGGCGCTATGGGTTGGAGAGATTGGTTTCCAGAATGCAACAATCTCCATATATATAATATCTAAGTATATATATATATATATAATATAATATATATATATAAAATTATATATAGTTATATATATACTCGGCGTAGTGCGTCGCCTTATCCCGGCTACTCGGAGGCTTGGGTTGAGGATCCTTTGAGGAACGGGAGCTCCTGCGCTGCGCTGGGCCGCGCTATGAGAGGATGTAGGGCAGCCCGGAATCATGGCGAAACCCAATCCTTATCCCTGTGCCTTAAGAGGCGACCAGGGTTGCGTCAGGAAGGGCATCGGCGTAAAACCTGTGCCAAATCAGTATGCGGATCAAATTCGGCATTACCCATGGCAGGTCTCCTTAGTGAGATTATTCTTAAGTAGAGGTGGTGGTTAGTTAGCCGAAAGACCCATTGTTTAGAGGGAATTAATGTTGTCGGATCATTCGGGCTCGGATAATCTTTGTTAGGCGTTTTTCTGTGTGCTGCTTTATTGTTCCCGAACCCACCGCACATTCAACGGGCCATACTATGGGGAGCCAAGTCAACAACACGCCACCAAGCCTAGCCACTCAAACAGACGGGCCAGATCGGCCACCTCACAACCGAGCCACATGCCATTTCGCCATATCCACACCAACGAAACGCCATCCTCTGCGGGTTCCAGTACGACGGTGTTGCGTCTCGTTTTGAGACGGGTTGGGCTCAGAGCGGAGATGAAGGAAGAGTCTCCAGCAGGAGGCGCGCGTCTTCGGCGCTGATTCTGCTTTGTGGCCGGCGCCAGAGACGGCTCGCCTCTCGCCCCACAAACGCAGGTAGGGAGTAACGAGGGGGGGGGGGGGGGGGAGGAACACGGCCCGCTGTCGATGTGCTTCGAGATAGCGCTGGGTGGAGCAAGGCGAGCGGAAGAAAGGAGGGTGCCGGCGGGCTGGTTATAAGGTGAGAGCGGCAGGAGTCTTTCTGCTCTGCTCGCTTCTCTTGGTTCGCGCTGGTCGCTCTTTCTTGGTTCGTGACTCCGGGTTCATTGATTTTTCTCTGGTTCAGCGGTGGCTCGACTTTCTCTGGTTCGGCGTCCTCGCTTTTCATTGGTTTCGGTGCGGTCGCCAAGAGCTGAAACTACCTCAGGAAAGTCGCGACTTCCATTTTCTTTTGGGTTTTGCGGTGAAGCTTTGTGTGTGGCGCGGCGGGCGTGTCTGTAAGTGTCATATTGTGAAGTGGTCCGTGTGTCGCCAACGTTGTAGCTTCTCTCATCGTTGCGTTGTGTCTTCTTTATGTGATATATGTTGCATTATACATTTAATGTTGCTGTGGTAAAGTTACTACGCTTTATGTGTGCTATTCGTTGTGGTCGTTTGTAATTAAAGGCGTTGTTGTTGATTCTCCCCGTTTGCGTGCACCTTCCTTGTTGGAGGTCTCATCTTGTTTCATGTAAAGGTTCGTTGTGGGCTTAATCGCCGGATATTTAATCTGAACCGCAAGGCCGACAACACCGCTCGGGTTTATCGGTAGCAATGGAACGGCTTCGCTTAAGCGGCCCGTGTCGAAGTCGCGCGGTGTGTGAGTACGACCCCTGTAGGTACCTTGGGGGTTTGCGGGTATTAGGTAGTAATTCGATTTGTCGGCGAATTCACCCTATTACCGCGGCGGGTAGAATGCGGACTGGGTGTGGTGTTTGTGGTAGGTCTGATTAAGGGGGTGGCCACGGTGACTGGATTTGCCCGCGGGTTTGTCGGGTTGTGGTTGAGGGTGGGGTGCACTGAGTGGGTCGTGAGGAGTGTGTCTGCTCCGGTGGCGAGGCGTGGGTCGCGATTCGAGTCACTGTGCGAGTGCACGGTGCGGGTGGCGTGTGCTGTCGAATTCGCAACATATATTAATATATATATATACACATTACATTAATAATATATATACTTATATATATATGGGGTGGGGGTGAGTGTATTATAGGTATTAGGTGTGATATATATTATTAGGTGTAGTATTGTATAGTTTATACTCACACACATGCACATAGCAGCGAGAAATACATCAGGTATGGTGTGCAGGTGTAGTTATTTTAGGTAGTAGTGAGTGTGGGGTGATTATATATATTATATATATAATAGACTACGTTGCTGCGGCGGTTTTTTATTTTTATCCAACAATTACAGGACACGTTGCTGCTGTGGGGCGTGGGTGCGGAGTCTCGGTGTGCGTGGTATACCATATACATCCAAATAGTAATTTAATATACGGCTCTGGAAAAAATAGAGACCACTGCAAAAATTTATCAGTTTTTCTGGTTTTACTTTTTTTAGGTCTGTGTTTGAGTTAAATGACATTTTTGTTTTATTTCATAAACTACTCACAACATTTTCCCAAGTCCGAATAAATATTGTCATTTAGAGTCTATTAGTTTGCAAGAATAAATAAAAAATTGACAAAACGTTCAATATACAATAACACAAATACAGACAGTTATATATACATTATATAGTATTATTTGTGACAACAGTAATACATCAATATACAGTATAATACACATTATATAGGTTTATATAATTATATTATAGTAAAAGCACAGATTTGTGATTTGAAGTACGGTTGGTATGATGATATATTTCAATTCTATGTATATTTAGTTTGTTATGAAAAATATGGTATATTTGTCAAAAAAAGAAATATATAGTATTGTGTGTTAGGGATGTATATAACACGTATTACATACACAAGATTGGATGCTTACTACATTATTAACGGATAGTATGTATACACAATATCAGAGTTTACACACATACATAATAACACTATCATATTGTATACATACAGATATGATGTATATATATATATTATATATACACATTAACATACCCACATAATACACACATATAACATATACATTATATATTATATATATTTATATATCCACAATACATATAATATATACATATATAACCATACAGTACCATACACATATATATATTATGTACACATATCTACCACATACATTACACAACACATATATACTGTATATATATATTATATATATTATAATATATATTATATTATTTTATATATAATATTATATATCACATGTATCTGTGTTACACTATATATACACAATATGTTATAGTAATAATAGTAGTATATATATTATTATATATTTATTACAACATATACATACCACGTACATTCACACACTCACATATCATATTATGGTATATATATTGTTGTAGGTTGGGTGAGGTGTGATTATATATATATATAATATAATACACAGGTACAAATATCATTTTCTTTGATCTATAATTCCAGCAATGTGTGTGTGTGTGCTGTGTTGTCTGAGACCTGGGTGGTGGTGTGTTGTGGTGGTTTGTTCGACAACCACTGTACGATTAAGGCACTGTCCACCTTGACGTTTTAGCCAGCAGTGAACGTATATAATGTATTTGTAACGTTGGCGACGCTGAAGTTTTGAGGGTTTTTAAAAAGTTTTGGTCGTATTTATAACGTTTCGTCGTATGCATAAATATAGTAAACGGCACAGAACGTTTTCGTTGGTTCTGATAAACTTTATACCAACGAATGCTGCCTGTGTCGGCGTTACAACATGCCCAACGATAGTTTAACTAGGCATAGCGCGCTGCACGTATCTCCGACGAAACTCGTGGCGAGGCCTGATTAAAGGTGCGCACGCGATGTAAATCATTAACCGCTGAAAATTGGAAGTTGTCACATCGCAGTCAACCTTCACATTTGGCTAGCGTATGCCGACCTATAGAAAATTTGCGAAACCAAAGCTGGCACACGTCGGATACCGGTATGGGTAAGTTGTGATACGTTAGAGCACGCTGAAAAACGAGGAGTACGCTGCATTCCGTGTATGTCTAGTACGTCGTGAAATTTCAAGCATGCTGAAAATTTTACAAACTACTCGATTGTATGGCTCACAAGTTCCGCATACGCTGGCATAAGTTCTCTGCCGCTCCGTCGTTGACACATTATTGAGTTACTCATCCGTCGAACACGTCGAGGTAATGTTTGATCCACGAAAACTTAATTTTTTAACCTATGAGTAACGTTCTTTTGAACTATTGTAGTAGCGTGCTTTTAAACCTATGAGTAGATGTTTGACCCTAGCTATGTGGTAACTTTATCTCAAACGCACTTGTCGTATGTAGCGAATTTTATTGATTGTCTTCGGACACCACGAACTTTATGACGTGTTTCTAACTACATTCTAGCCGTATATGGCGTATGCAGCTTTAGGGAATTGGTATATAACAAATGGGCTTCACAAGGGGAACCATCAAGTGTTCCAACCCATGTTGAGTAGATGTCAATGTCAGTAGTATCAGTAGTAGTAGTAGTAGGTAGTGTCAGTAGTAGTATAGTAGTAAGGTGGCGTGTCAGTAGTAGTATAGTAGAGTAGTAACATGGTAGTTAGTAGGTATGTCCAGGTCAGTATGAGTAGTAGGTGAGGTGATGGGGAGGTGTGGTGAGATGGATCATCGTTCGTCCACGAATTAGGAGACTACTTTGCACCATTGTTCAGATTGTCTTTTCGGCTAATTTTTTTCTCATTCCACGAGAACTATTATTTTTTTGTTCAGTTTTTAAAGTATTCAAACGACTTGGACCAAATGCATAATGTACTAGGAATGAACACAGAGTTCGATAAACTTATACATTAAGTTATACAACGATTTGTTAGCGTGTTTTAGGCGTCCCACACTTATGCCCCAACGATAGTCTAACTATTATGCATAGGCTGAGCGTATCGTCGAACGATATTCGTGAGGTTTTCTATTTCATAGCTGCAACTGCACTTTAATAAATGGCTGTACTCGCTATTTGTTTTAGACGCGCGTCTCGGCAATTCTGAAATCTGTTTCCATTGAAACGAGTTAAATCGCTTCCACGCTGGGACTATTGAATCATTAAATAATAATGCTTGTTTCTTGAGACCACCACTGGCTAGCAGCTCTCGAAACATCGCTGGGCAATTCGCAGGAAGTTATGAAGATGCTGGTCCTCGTTCGGAGTTCCACCATGAGCTGGTCATAGTATTGCCTATGGCGTCGCTTACAATCCATGTCTGACCCGAGCTCCTTCTCCCTGTTCACGTCTTCTTCTTCCCGCTCTTTGGCCCCAAATGGTGCAGTGGCAACTCGATGAGGTCATGTTTGATGTTCGAGACAGTAGGTTTGTGGTCTCAGCCTTTGCCGTATCCTCCATCTCTCGAATGACATGGACAATCTACTCACCACGAAAGTCTAAAAAAAGACAGGTTCCTCCTCAAGCCCTATTTAGATACCCAATTCCCCTAATCGCTGCCAATACGCCATTATAGGTATCTGTAAGGTAGAACGCGTTCATTAATTCTGTTGTCGTCACTTAAGACGTCAAAAGTTCTACGTCTTTTTCAGTACGTGTTGACGAAGTGTGAACATTCGTGTGCGTGCTTACAAAATGTAGCAAGGTGAGAATAAGTTTCTGGGTACGCTAAAAATTACCTCGACGTGTTCGACCTTATGAGTAACTTACAAGTAACGTGTGTCGACGTGTCCGTTAACAGATCGCATAACGTGCCTAACTTATGGCTGTTAGGCATTACATCGTAAAATTTCAAGCAGGCAAAAAATTTGAGGACAACCCAAGTACAAGCGTTTAAAAGCAGCTGCTACGACTATGGCAGTGTTTTTCAGCCGTGTCTTAACGTATACAAACGTACCATAACGTAATTCGACGGTGGCCAGTGTTTTAGACAAGATTTTCATAAAATCGGATACGCTGGCTAATCGTCAAGGTGTGACGCGGTTAATGAAACTTGCAGCATATTGCTTGGGAATGAGTATGTGCCTTTTTCAAGGTTTGTATTAATCGACAAGTGCTTCCCAAGTCTATGCATTTATTTTACCAACATGACAAGACACGTTGCTGCCGTAGGCGTGGCTGCGTATGCCGGTGCGCGGCCGGCGCACGATGAACGTTCCCCACGGGGGGGCCCCCGTTGGCGGTACGATGGGAAAGGGCGCTTTACCGTGGTCGTGAGTGGCAATGGTCAATGGCGCGAATGGTCAATGCAAGCAAAGACAGGAGGTTAGCTTTTATTTATTTGGCATTTTAATTACTCTGTGTGGAAGATCACAGCATTGTTACTTCCATGCAAGCGATTAATTGTCGGAATGCATGTGACATTCCCCCCGTACGGGCATGCACACTTACCGGATAGTCGATACTTACTGTATTCTAATAATTTCTCGATTTCTTATGGCATTTATAGATAAATACAGCCAAAGCCAGTCGTCATTTACGAGAGTGAAGAACGCCTGCGGTGGTTTTTGAAAGTTTTTTTTTGGTTGACGTACGCCTTGCCGTACGGCTGCGCACGTTCGGCACGCACGTACGGGCACGTGAGAGCGAAGATGCCTGTGTAGTTGTTGTTCTGGCTCGATGGTTTGAAGTTTTTTTTTTTTTGCATGTGACGCCACGCAACGTATGGGCACGTACTGGTATAATATATATATATATTTTTTATATATATATATATATATATATATATAATATATCTATTCTAATTTATATAATAAGTGAAGTGTGTCTGTGTGTGTCTGTGTGTGTGTTGTCTGTGACTCATGCAGCGAAATACTGGACTGATCCTCACCAACTTCAACATGCCGACAAGAACATGTACACGGGAGCTGTCCGATGTAAATTGAATTGTATTCCGACTTGGGTTGCGAATTATGACTCATCACCTATTTTAACGTTAACTTTTTCAAGTTCAGCGATTGACATTGGGGCAACGCGCTTGCATTAGATGAAAAAATGCTACAGTCAATTGAAGACAATGCTTCGCTTCCCGGTTTCGAATTATGACGTTCTCACCTGATTGCGACGTTAATTTTTCAGTTCAGGCCGATTGGACATGACAGGAATTTGCTAGAGAATGAGAATAATAAGGCGCAAATGATACATCGAAACCAGCCTCACAGATTGTTGAGCATTATGGTTTTTATCGATGCGGCAATAATACTTAACATTTTTGAACTCGTCTTCTGCATATTAAAACATGGCGGGGAAATATAATATTATATGGTTGATGAAAAAAATAATAATGGTGCAGCCTCTACAAGTTTTACAATAAAACCTGTGCCCATTGTACTCCTCAGACCCGGCCGTCATCACGGGATTCCTGGTGGGAGCATGGATCCTGCTTGTATATATATAGTGTTGATATATATATATATTATATAATATATTATATATATATATATATATATATATATTATATATTATATATATATAGTATATATGAAAGACACAAGGGGGAAAACCAGGAATGTTCAGGATATGTCAATTTTGAAGGGAAACTGAAAACAAAGTTTCAAGAATTTGGTGACTGTTGAATAAACTGTTCATATAGATGTCTTTCGTAAAAGGAGACGTGATTCATTGGCGATCAAATTAGCAGAGCATTTGCCAACCTTCTGTGTTATTTATTTAAGAGCAAAGAACGATCAAAGTTGCAAACTGCAATCACTGGTTATTCCTTGTTTAATAATTGCCATGCATTTTACCCAGATGTGATCAATCATGCTGTGTTATTAGATTCACATTCCATGACTTTGGTGATCACAGATGATTTTTTCAACATTAACGTCATTGTTTTGTTGATGTGGTGTTTCAACGCGCATACTCAGGGTATTCGCTTATATACGACGGATTCTCCATTCTTAACTCCGTTACTATTAATATATGGAAAAACCGGGAGGAAACCAAGATAATCCCCCCGCGATAGCCGAAGTCACCTCATTGTGACTCCCTCATATACCTAAGCAGGTTGATTGTCGGTGGGTACATCGAATGGGGGGATGGTACTCAGACTGCGGCGAACATTAAGCCACGGCGTGGTCCATAAAGAGTCACAAAAAGGTTTGACCAGGCTTGAACACGATATCACCAACTACGGAAGCCCTGATATAACCCCAATAGGCCATTGTAGTGCTCAGAGTTTTATTGCTGTGAAAGTTTTACAAACCTTATCATTTTTTAGTTTCTCAAACTTGATATTATGTGAACAGTTACATTGAATGAAAGGGAGATAACAGGGAGTAAAGTACTGACAACTCTGGTTTCTACTTGTTCAGCTTTGACACACTTGTTTTTTTCATTGCATGGCTAAACTTTATACCATATAAATTATGTGGCACACCCCTGATGGTTATTTGTTAAAGTAATATTGGGAGAGAAACCTTATGTGCCAAATATTGGCAGGGCGAATAACCTGAAATTATAAAATGACATCTCTGTTTTCCTCTTGTGGTCTTCAGATATAGATACATCCCAATCTATACGATACACATAATATATTATATATACAATATACAGTAACATATATATATCTATATACACGATAACATACACAATATTACACAGTATATATAACATATATACAATATACATACAATATACCATATATACACATTATACATCCACATATACATATACAACACATACACTATGACACATACATACATAAACAATTAATCACACATACATAACATATACACACACCTAATATATATATATTTATATATATATATATAATATATATATATTATCTATATATATCGGTATAATATATATAATATATCTAACACACATATTCACACATCATACAATATACACATATACACCACGCATACACACGCATACACATATACACCGCACTACACATCACACACGCACACGAAACATTTACACACACAATATATATATATATATGTGTAAAATATATATATATAATATATATATATATATATATATACATTATTACACACTACAACACATATGCACCAACATCTATAACCACGCATACACAACACCACACACACACACAACAGTATTATTATAGTATATATATATATATAATATATATATATATTTTATATTATATATGTTTCATAAGTAGGTTGATATGTCTGTATCGTCCCTCGATGGACTTAAGCTGGACGTCAGTCTGGTACAATTAGTGTGAATGTAAAAAGACCCACGGTCCTTCCTGGAAGTAGGTGAGCAGCTATCACCGTCACCCTTTCAACAAATTCTGGCCCTAACCTTACAGAAGCACGCATCGCAGCACAGCTGCACTTCAGCCAATGATGCTACCCCACCCAAGGGGTTTTTTCTTTTTTTTGTGCTTGCTTTTAAAGAAAGAAGAACTATCTCCAAGTGGACGTGATGTGTGAAAGGTTCTCACAGGTGTGGGAAGTCTTTGTCGTCTTCTTTCTTTTTCCGGCCCGCAGTTTTCCAACGTTCTTGTGGTTGGCTGGGGAAGTTTTGGCCAAGTCTTTCACAACCGACTGGCCAGGCCTGTATGTTCACCGAAGTAGTTTGCAGGGTGCAGCGATAGTATGTGTCAACTTGTTCAGGGTGCTGGCATAGCTTGCCCTACTTTCGTGAAGGAACACCGTGGATCTATAAGGTCCACCAACTAATATTAGCAAAAACGGGGAGTCCAGTTAACATCCATTGGAAGCAACACATTGATGTATCGCCCTGTTCCTGTGGAAGCAACCGGTGAATAGGTCGGGAACAATGAATCGAAATAATGTGGAACACAATCTTGTGCAGGGGTGACCAAATATGGAGTTATAAGACGTCAGGGCAGCTCCTTCAAAAGAACCCACAAGGTCTACTGCCCCCAAAACGACCCACCCCAATGTGTGTCTCATATCACGTCTGCAGTATCCAGATTCCCAGCTGGGTGCGTTCGTGCTCAGTTCACCAACCCAGAAGGAGACAGCTAGTCCAACCCCATGATGTATTCAGCAGCAATGGGGCTCAAACCTAGACTCGAGAGATCCCAACCACCACTAACCACTCAAGCAACACCAGGCTTACCCATCGCAGTGGAACTTGGAAAGAAAAGAAGTCAGTTTGTTGTAAAACTTGCAAAGCTGCTTTGATGCTTCTTCTCCTCTCTTGCTTTATAAGGGGTGATGCAGGTCAACGGTACCAGCCTCGACCACAATATCTCCACTTCCCTGTGTCCTCAGCCAATCTCTCCTCTCTCAACTCTCCACACCCCGACTTGCAGATATCCCTTCCACACACCCAATCCTCCCATCTTACCACGGGTCTACTATTTCCCTTCTGACCTTGTTCCCTCAATCATACGCTCTCTTTGCCATCCTCTCTTCCTGCATCCGCACCAAGTGTCCAGTCCATCTCAGTGGTATTTCACAAGCTCCCCATCAAGCTATCTGGACACAATGTCTCCCTCAGTCTGCGAATCGCTCTTTCTAGCACCTCTTCCCTCCCACCAATCTTCCTGACCCAGTTGAGTCTCACAGACTGCAACCTCTGACACTCGGAGAGTCCATCGAAAGGCCACCATGTTGGTGATCAATATTTGACACAAAAGAGTCAATGAAAAGATCCAGGAAAGCAAAATTATCAATGGTGTTTGTCATCGGAGAGAATGGACCATACAGGCACTCAGCTGTTGAGGAGGAAAAAGCAAAGAAAAAGGTGTTTTCTTTTCTTCTGTTGTTCCCTTGGTTGCACCTAACCTGGTTGTATGTGCTTGAGGGAGGGCAACGAGGTCGAACCACATGAGAGTCTTTCCATGGATTTTATCAAACAGGACAGGAAACCTTCCGTGTGATGTTGAAATCCAGACCTCAATGGGAAGCCCTTTGGCGAGTACAATTGTAATTCCATTAGAGATTGAGTAAGCTCCTAATTCATGAGATGTGAAGCCATGGTGTAAAACAACCGATCACAGGGAGTGAATGGAGAGGATAATACAAAACAAACGATTCTTGTTTACTTTTCGTGTTTTAGGCTATCTTGATCAGGCCATACTCGCCGCTATGAGCACATCATAGTTTATCCTTGGAGGAAATTCACTTGTAAGACCGTTATGGACCACTCTCCAGACAATTCCGATTAGCAGTCCTCGACTGCCACCACGTCTTATGTGAACGAGCAACCTCTGAGCAATGATACAAGAGAACCGTCCTATTAGAGTTTCCAATGTAGGACAGCTCGTAGAGGTCATCAAATGGGGAGTGTGTTGTGGGGTACTTAGTTTCCGGAATGTGTCCCCTGCGAACTGGAATGCGCTTTCTCCTCAAAGTGCTGCTCATGCTCTCCCAGTCCCTGCCAAGCTGCCTTCATCGTCGGACCAGATTGTCGCCATGGATGCTCTCACGCGGTCCTCTGCAAGCTAGCTTCATCCTTGACCAGATGCGCCCATGATCATTCACTGATTCAATCACTTGTTTTAAGTTACAGTACTTTGCCAAAAGTTGTGTTTATATACTTTCTCCCAAAGTCTGAAAGATTTGTTTCATGTGCTGAAGGTGAAAGGTGTTAAGTATTTTGTTGGTACAAAATGATAAGTTTTCCGGCACGAGATCATTTATAACTGGAGCATAACAGCAAACATACAACCTCGATAAAAACCCCGTTTGATTTTCGCTTCCCATCGTCATCTCCCTTGTTGAACAACTTGGTATTTAGAGAACAAAAGAAAATACAAAGAAACCAAAGCAGCACACAGTAATGCTTAACCATTCAGGGAAAAATGATTCAAAAGAACATTCAAAAGTGGAACCGATCGAGGGCCAGAGTAAGTGGAGTGTGACTCATCTCTCGGCACTGATCGTTGAGTCCAGGAAGCTTTCATCCCAGAGAGGATTACCCTAATGAGTTCCATTTGTCTTTCAAACAATCCGTCCATCATTCAACGAGAGACTCTGTCTTCGTTCACCGACTGCACAAAACTCTCCCTGCCCAAAACTGTTTAAAAACAGAGGCATCTAATGTACACATTACATATATATATTTATACTGTGTGCAAAGTGTATACAGATATTATATATATATATATAGTATATTATATATGTTCGTTGTTCGTCTTTCGCTTGCTCCAGTTAGGGGTCGCCCCAGCGGAATATCGTTA
>CM068954.1:134778054-134791730 GCA_035128595.1 Eptatretus atami | reverse complement strand
CTACTCAGGGAGGCTTGGGTTGAGGATGCTTGAGGACGGAAGCTCTGCGCTGGGCCCGCGCTTGAGAGGATGTATGGGGGGGCAGACCGGAATCATGGCGAAACCGCAATCCTTACCCTGTGCCTTAAGAAGGCGACCAGGGTTGCGTCAGGAAGGGCATCGGCGTAAAACCCTGTGCCAAATCAGTATCGCGGATCATAACGGATGATCGCTGTGGCGACCCTAAACGGAGCAGGCCGAAAGAAGAAGAAGATATATATATATATATATATATATATATGTTACGGCTGTGGAAATTCGCATTACACTAAAGGGCCGTTAGGTGAGATATGCTTCATAGGTACATGTGTAGTTAGCCAAACCCGTTGTATAGAGGGAATTTATGTGATCCATCCGGGCTGCGATGCTTTGAGTTAGTGTTTCTCTTTTTCTATGCTTTTATTTCAAACACACAACATTTCCAACACCACGCCATCCCGCATCACAAGCGCCAACACACACTGCAACCACGACCGATCCACCATCTACGCTACCCTCTTCGCCACGTACGTCCGCTCCGAACGGCAAACAGAGGCGCCAGGAGGAACTGCGAGGATGCGCAGGGTTTCCCCGCCTGTTTCTTCCGTTTGACTTCCCGCGCTTTGGTTGTGGGGAGGTGCGATCCGAGCCGGGGGTGCAAAGGTGAGAAAAGGTGGGGGCCTCTTTGGGGGAATAATCTCTGGCCCCGAGCCAAAAACTGACTCCCCCCGCCCGGACGGAGCGGGTGGGAGGGAAAGCGTGAGGGAACCTTTTGACAGGAACCCCCCCTCCTCCCGAAAACAGGGGAGGGGTTTTTGGGGAAAGGGGCCCCGAGAACGGCGGGGCGAAGGGCGGAGCCCCGCGCGATAAAGACGGACACAGGGCGGGCGCGCCAGCGCTTTTTCTTCCTCTTCGTCTTGGCTGGTTTGTTCGTTGTTTTTGTGGAGAGTTGTCTCAGGAAGAGGTCCTGTGCCCGCGCCTTGGGCGAGCGGCCGCTGTCCGAAGACACGGGCCGGGAGACGCGCAGCCCCGTTGCGAGGTGGACCTGTGGGCGTACGACGGGGAGTGCCGAGAGGGTTCGCTGGCCGCGAGAGAGGTCGGGCCAGGTGCGACCACGCTGACGGTCGCGGGAAGAGGGCTCACCAGCCATAAAGGAAGTCGCGACTTCCTTTCTTTCTTTTCTTTGGGGTTTGTGGCAAAGTCTGTGGGTGGCGCAGTCTGGCTCAAGTATATTTGTTTTAAGTGTTGCCGTGTGTACGCGTATTCGTTGTAGCTTTGCATGCGTTTCTTTTGTTTTAACTGTTAAATATTGTTGCATTTTTATTGTGACTGTATAATACGTGCTTCCGTGCTGGTCCTGTGTGAATAAGTGCTTGTGTGGAACTTGTTCCCCGTTTCGCTGCGTCTTCCTTGTTGACTCTCATCCTGTTCACGTAAGGGGTTCGAGTGGGCTTAATACGCCCGCTAATTAATTGGAACGGTCGAGGCCGACGATAACACCGCTCGGTTATCACTGTAGCACGGAACGGACCGCTTAAGCGGTTCGTGTCGCAGAGTCGGCCTGTGGCGTGGTACGATCGCCCGGTCGACATCGCGTAGGTACTTAGGTAGATCGAATTTGGCGAGCCAAGCCTGTCCTGCGCGGGTTGGCCACTTGGCACGACGGTGTGAGGTTAACCCCAGCGCGTGACTGCTCCCGCGTTGTTTCCTAGAGGGTCAGACTGATGTCGTCCGGTGGGCGACGTGCGCGATTCGAGTTACGTGGCCGTTCGCACGCCGTGGGCGGCCGAATTCGCAACAATATCTATACAAGGCGGTGTCTGGTCACTGAGCATGAAACTATTAAGATTAGAGCCAAAATGGAATGTCATATAGCAAATAGGCGAATCACCTAAGATTATGCATATCCAATCTGCATCCAGTTCCCTACTGATAACTACTCGGATCCATTTGATGAAGGAAAAAAAGTACTGCCAAAGGCGGTTTGAAATCGAAGATCCCAAGTTCGAGGGGGGTGCTGTGTGACGACAAAGATCTAAATCGAAAATCGGCTCGATTTTTGTGCACAATGTATTCCAGACAATAGTGTGATTTTCATGCCCTCCCAAAAAAAAACCCCAATAACCCAGAGAAGTAGCATTTGGCGGCGAAGGCCTCCAGCTCTCCGAATATTACGATTTTTTGCACTAATTGACCTTTGACCCTGACTAGCAAATCGGTCCACTATGCCTGAGGAAGCTGTAGTAACTCATTGAGTACCATGAACCTTGCAATTCATCATATCGATGCACTCACTGGTCGCTAGGGGGCCTTCAATTTCGAACAATTTTCGCGCATACCCTAAGCTGTAGGGAGCGCTGCGTGTAAAGTATTCTAGATATCACAAAACGGATATATTGATAAGAGCATGCAACTGTAGATGCATTGGTGCCAAATTTCATAAACCTACGTGTGGATATGGCTTCGGAATTGATTTCGCGTGAACGGTTCGATTTGAAGGTTTTCGGTTGTTGCTAGGGAACCAAAGCCGTCCCTAGCAAACCATCACAAACTTTCAAGCACTAGGTCAATAGATGTACCTATCCCCCACCCGAGTTTGGTCAAAATCCGCCACGTTTACTACAATTATGCTGAGACAATCGATAAACATCGAACAAACATCCAAAAACAGACAGAATTATTGACATAAGGGTCACCTATTCGGCGACCCAATATGAACTACATACATATGTATCGTTTTTTGGGCCCTCCTAATGGTGAAGGAATCACTTAAATAATTTAAAATTCTCGTCTCCTGATTTCGAATCTTCACCAAAATCAAATCAATTCATCCTTGTCACACAGCCCATCCTGTCCACCAAGTTTCGTCTGATCGTTCACAACGTTTTTAGCAAACTCAATGGTGATCATTAAAACATTCTCAGATGAGATTTGGATCTTCCCAAAATTAATAATTCTTTGTCACCCACCAACCTGTCCCCAGTGTCATCATATCCGTCCATAACTTTTTAATATGTTGTTGCTATTTTTTGTTTTTTAGCCCTCCCCTTAATGGTGAATAATAAATATTTAAATTCTGTGTCCAGATTCCAGATAGGGATCTTCACCAAATTATCAATTCGTCCTGTCACACACCCAACCTGTCCACGCTAATTTCAATCGATCAGTCCACAACATTTGAGATATGCTTGCACACAGACAAACCAAAGGGTGAAGATACCTCCATCACCTTCGTGAAGGAAACCAGTCTGTGGCGACTTGGTATGGAGACACATCCAGATAGGAAAGTTGTCACCGTTCGGGGAAGAGGATGGAAAAATGAGCACGAGATGGCAACGTCCAGGTGAACGTTGCACGTGGGGTCAGCTATGACACACAATGACCTATGGGGAGGAAATTGAAACTTGCAAAGAAAATGTTGAGTGATGAAAGGTAATGGGATAATAATGATCTGGGTCAAGAATGGGGATACGCAAATGGTGGCACAGTGCTTGTTTGAAGTCCTAGACCTAGACCTAGACCTAGAGGAACGAACCCATTCGACAGCAAAGAACCCCATTTTCATCATAACATTCATTGCGCTTGCTTACAAACAATGACCACCTTTCTGGCAGCAATATAACATTAAGCTGTAAAACTAGACTCACCGAAAAAACACAACTATTTACCTGTTTCCTCTGGTTATCTCGTCATTTTCCATTTCCTCTCACTCTCCACCTGCTGCAATATTTCTGTCAATGCACTTCCATTTTTTTCTTCTTTTGCCCTTAGACGAAGAGCTTGACGTCGTATTTTTGTCTCAATCCGTATCATCAGCTAAATTACAAGTTCCTTGAAAGAAAAGTTAAATTGCAGCAAACATTGGTACGCTATGTGTTGTATTAATGAACAAGACTCGTATTGGAAATCCTTAGAGAGAATTTATGTTTTTGAAATTTCCCATTTAAGGGGCAAACCAGTTTTTATCTGATCATGTGTGTTGTGCACAGTTTTCGTATTGAGGAAGAAGTCAAGACAGATTTGTTTTAAATTACATGTATTGTAAAGTTTCTGGTCCATTCGTTGCCTGGTTCGAGAGCCGATGAGTTGCTAGCAACACGTCAGCCCCAGCGCAGAGATGCCGTCGGGTCCCACCCAGTGTCGCGTTACAATGCACATTGCAACGCTCTGTGCTGAGCGTGTGGCACACCTCGCATACACGGGACTGATCTACCTTTTGTCCGATTAATCAAAATGTCCGCGTGATGCAGAAAACGCATAGTGGTTCAATACCATGTCCAATCACTATCTCAAACTATTTTCCACAAATCGCACCGATGAAGCCGTCACAAGCAAGCAGGATGAGTCGAAGACCAAGTCGGATTCACAAAGTATTGTGGATGTGTAAAATGAGCACGTATATACAAAACAGCGTTTCATAACCAATAATTGTGAACCCATACCGACATATGCGCCTGAACAGTCCAGTGATGAACCTTAAAATAACGTATGATTTAGGCCTCAACACACACGACAAACACTCAGATCACCACAAAGACAAGCGGCAAGGTTTGCTGGGCCCAACAATGTTATTTGCTTGAGGTTGGCAAATAACAGCTGGCAAATGAGCTAAGATCCTCGTCCTCTTTAATTTATGAGTCATAAAGAATACGACGTCATTGTGATGTATCAGGTTTGCGTATAAATTTACTGTGCTATGCCCGCTTGATTCCCGGGCAAACAAAATCCAACAGCTTGACTAGTTTCGGAGATAATGGTATAGGCGATTTCCATTAGCACGCGAATGACGGTCACATTTTTTTTCTGGGAAGAATTTCCAAACGGAGATGGTTACTTGCTGCGCGTGGTGCTTCTGCAATACATGGAATTTCAGCGTAGATCCACGAAACTCTGGGTTGTGAAACAAAAATAGGAATGACGTTTTATAAAAAATTGATATGACGTCATAGTGAATGTATCATATGTGCGGTAATTCCTACTCTGCTAATGCCCTGTTCAAATTCCGCGCAAACAGAATTCAAAAGCTTGCTAGTTTCGGAGATAATTTGGAAGCGATTTCCATTAGCGGAGATATTTTGACGTCATAACTTTTTTTTTTCTATGAGGAATTTTCGAAATCGGAAGAATGGTTACTGCCTGCGCCGTGGGCTTTCTGCATATTACATGGCAAGTTTCACGAAGATTCCGATGAAACTCTGGGTTGTGAAACAAAAAATGTCAAAAAATAGGAATGCGTCATAAATTGATAGACGTCATAGTGATTTATCATATGTGCGGAATTCATTTCTGCTAACTGCCCTGTTCGATTCCCGCAAACAGAATTCAAAAAGCTTGCCTAGTTTTCGAGATAATTTTTTCGCGATTTCTATTAGGCGGAGATATTTTGACGTCATAATTTTTTTTTTTAGGAGGAATTTTCAAAATCGGAGATGTTACTGTCTGCGCAGGGTATTTTTTACATATATAATGCCAAGTTTCAGAAGTTTCGATGAAACCTGGAGGCTGTGAAACAAAAAAGTCCCAAGAAGAAGATGAAGAAGAACAATTGAGTAAGACTTAGAGATCTCCACCGAGGACCTAAAAAGTCCACAAGAAGCAGATGAAGAACAACAATGTGAGTAAGATCTCTGAGTAAGTAGTGATCAATGTGAGTAAGTAAGACCTCACAAGATCTAAAAACACTCCATCTGAGCTCAAGGCACTGGCATGTAAAAATCGACATGTGCTGTGGCTCGAGGGATATTGATTGAGGACCCTGCTGTGAAGTGGGGTAAAACGTCACCTGGAGCCCGGGTCTGCTCTGCTTCTTGGCTCAAATTAGCGGCGTAGATTAGTTGTACTTTTTGCTTGAAGCGCTTTTCTCTTCAAAAAAAAAAAAATGTAATTAACCCACCATTCCCCCTCCCCCCTCGAGTAGCAGAATGTCTGAGTGGAGACAGAAGGGAATGGAATATTGGATGGGATAGAAGGGAAACTCGGAAGGAATTGAAATGAAGATTAATATCGTTGAAGGAAAGTGGGTCGGTTTTTCCTATGAAGTGCCCCTTGAATAATTGTACTGGATGATGAATGTCATGGCATCCAGATCTGGAATAGAGTTAAACAAGTCAGAACTAAACATTTAGAAAAAAAAATCAAAAAGCCAGGCAAGGATGGAATCCCAAAAACGACCAAACAAGGAGGAAGGAATGAACCAGGTAGGAATGACACCACAAGGCAACACCACAATCCTTTGGCAGATTGCCATCATGACATCTTTTGACATTTTCCATCTCAATTCCCACAAAAATAAAATGCACACCAGAAAGGCCTCTGAATGGAAAGCCCATACAGGTCAGGTCAAAGTAGGGAGCACACCCAGAGGCACGCGTCGCGTCACTTCCGCCAGTACTCCAGGGGCTCCGTCTGGCCATACCCAGGCAGATGCCTGGCCCTCCCATCTCCTTGAGATGCTGATCAACCTGCTGCAAACCACAGGACGTGGTCGCCATGTGGCGCTCCTCCAGTTCACTCAAGGCCTCCCTCGCTGAGGAATCTGGTGAGCTGGATCAGCATCACAGGAAACAAGTCACATGTCAATAGGCCGCAGCTGATGCTCACGGACTATGCAGGTAACAAATCTCATTTGAATCTCTCTCAGCAACCGCTCGTTGGACACAAACTCCGACCAGCAATAGCCAAGGATTCTCCGAAGAGAACTGGGGTCCAAAGTGTCCATCTCAGATCCCTGGTTAGAGTTTCAATTTCACATCATACAGCAAGACTGGAAGCACCAAGGCCTGAAGCTTCGGACTTTCGTCTCCGCACAGCGTACGGCAGCGCTACAACCGCTGATCCAGTGACTTCCAGGCCTGACCCAGCCTCTGTTCACTCTGGTTCACACAGCCAGCAGAGACATGAACATCACTGTCAGGTCAGTGAATCTCTTCCACGACCTCCACCATCCTCACCAAAACAGTACAACAGGGAGCAGCATCCAAGATGTCATTAAAAGCCTGGATCTTAGTTTTGACCCGGAAACCATAATCTCAGCGGGTCCGATTCCTCACAGGCATTTTGAGGGCCCCCAAAAGGATATCAAAGCTCCGCAAAGATGACTGCATAATCTGCCGAAATCAAGGTCAGAGATGTTGACATTCCAAACATGGCAACGGAGCTTGGATCTCTCCAATAATCCTCCAGAATCCATCTTATACAAGTGCGGAGGCCAGTACACACCCCTGACGACTCAGCAACAACTGGAAATAAGTTAGAGATGGCACCACCACATCTCACAGCATCTTCAGTTCCAGAGTGTAGTTCAGACATCAGATCGAAACAGTTTTTCGTGGTACCCCACGAACACCAAGAATCCTCCAGAGGGCATCATTTACTGAATCAAACGCTTTCCAGAGATCACGATAGGCTGCAAGCAGCCGCCTGCGAAACTTCTCTGCGTTCGGTGGAGGACCTTAAGGCAGCAGGATATACCGTCAATCGTTGACCTCTATGGTGTAAAGCCTGAATGCTCTGGATGCTGGTGCTCAAGCAAATGGTGGCGAACCTATGCAAAAAATTATCCAGCAAGACCATGCGCGCACTGAGAGCAGTGTCACGCCCTCGGTAGTTGTTGCAGTCTTGGCCCACCCTCTCTTTCCAGAGAGGGACAACAAGGCCGCTCTCCAGTCAAGTTGGGATGATGCTGTTTCCAGGCAGAGCACAGAATGCATGCAACGACCGAGTGGCAGCATTTTCCAAACCAAGCCTTGAGAAGTTCAGCATGGATGCCACAGATCCCTGGAGCTTTACCCATTCCAACCGGTTCACCGCAGGCCTGTGTTTTCCACAAGACGAAGTGACACAGTTGATGGAGGGTCAGAACAGGGATTGTAACCACCCCTGACGTCCAACTCGACAGCTGGTGGATCAACCTGGTAGCCACGCAACAAGTAACCAGCCAGCGGGCTTCACTTGGGCTCCTCTGTCAGAGCCATCACCCTCTGTTAACTGCAGTACACCAGGGACGGGCTGGACGAACGCATGCAAGAAATTCCCCTGGAAGCAGGACGAGAATCACTTGAACCACGAGTGATGCTCTATCTAACCCCGGCTCAGCAGATTCCTCGCACCTAGCCTCCTTGTCCTTTAGTGCACGTACGTTTATGCTCAGCTCCCTGAACAGCTCAGCTCTGCCATTCAGCATGGCCCTGCGACTCTGGTCAATGGTATCCAGTGTCCGCTTGAGAGACAAAATTCTTCTTCACTCTCCGGGAGTTCCCAAACCATCTCCCGGCAACATCATGACGTGGTTCGAAGGCACTCCACAACTCTTCAGAACCCCCAAAGCACCAATACACCCTACGCACACTGCTCTGGCGCATGTCCATACGCTGACCTGACCTGACCGACCCCAAATCTCCGCACTCAGCCTGTTCGCAAAATCCTCTTGCTACCCTCTCTCCTTGAACTTGCCACCATACCAGTCTTGGTGGGATGGTACCATTCTCCCTGGATTTAGGTGGCAACTGTAAGAAGTTGCTACAACAAGCCCGTTGTCAGTATTGAAGGAACTGAGGCACTGCCCGGTGCTGCAGCAGTTCTGGAGTCAGCCCTCCAACGACATCAACGAGCACATGGTCAATCTGCCTTTACCACCAAACGCCAGCGTTGGAATACCAAATCCAGCGATGAGCTGTGGGTGCTGAAACGATAAGGCAGCTACCCTAAGTCCATGACTTCTTTACAAACGTCACGGAACTTACTGCGATTTCAGGTTTAACAGTTCCAGACACTGGGACCAAAAGACATCTTATAACCTCCCTATCAGTTCCAGTCGATGATTGAAAATCCCGCAAGGCTAAAGTATCTCGCCTGGGGCACTGATACACCCACAGACTCGAGCGTGGCATAAATGCGTCCTTCACGGTGAGATCACTGCCTCAGTCAGAGCAATACAGAGACCAAGGAACATGACACCCAAGGAGTGACGAATCCTTGTCTCATAAATACCCTCGTTGAACAGGTATTACTCAATTATCATTGGAGTCGCTATTGGACACAGCTACAGCAACTCGTTCTTGGGCAGGTAACCATCAGCAGCAACCAGACCAATAGTAGGTTTAACCATGCCCCATGATCTCGACTGGCAATACTGTCTCCGAACCTCAGAGAGTGCTGCATACAATGTCCAAGCGCGTGAGCGCGTAAACAGAACAGGTGACTCATCCTCCTCTTAGAATGGACATTCCCAGGCACCCTCCTGAAGGACCGAAACCAAGAGACCGCGCGTCTGGTGGACGACAGCTCAGTACCACCCCGACCTCAATAACTCTCCCACAATCTGACCCGGGAATGACCCCGTGGTTTCCCTCCTATAATCAAAGAATGGGTGTCCCAAAGGCTTTGCCCCAATCCCGTCATCCGGTGAGCTGCCCTGGCGATGGGAAGCTGCACAGGAGGTATCCAACAGTGGATTTCAGATTTTTTTATGGGCTTATGGAATGTTTGCGGAATGAAGGGTTTTACGGTGGCCGTAGTGCATCCTGCCACCACTCCAATAAAGTAACCCAACTCTGGATGCGTCCGCAGACACAGTTGTGGGCCCAGATATGATGGCTGGTTGGCTCACAAGGAGCTCTCGCCCTTTGACAGGTTTTGTTCTCATTCTGCTGGGTGACCATCTCGTACACCCTCCTCACCAGAAACTGTGGGGGAGATGGTTTGTCGCGGACACGACCAAGGGGAACAAGGTTAGTACAGGTTTACATGATACCTGCAGTCAGTCACAGTCTGATCTGGCCTGACCTCACAACCGCATCTCTTGTATTGGACTTCTCCTCCAATGTGCTAACATGCGAAAACAGAATAAAAACAGAAGTAGCATTGGTGTAAGACCGCATACTCCGTCACACAATGCCTGATCCATGAAGAACATATCGGGCCCAATACATTTTGAAATATGTGATATTTTACGAATCTGGAAGCAGAAAGCACGCCAACACACAGGTTCCTATAGAACAGTTATATATCGGTAAGTGTGTGTTTTTAGTTAGGGTCCCCGTCCTTGTTTAATGGGTTGAATAAATTAACATGTCGCTGCGAGTTATTTTTCAGGTTAGGGTTTTTAACCTCACTCAAACAAACTACGGCCCACAACTACGGACATAAGACGATTCGTTTGGCAAAGCGCGCGCAAGTAAGGGAGTGCGTCGTGGGCCACCGACTGGAGAACACGGGACATCCCGAGAGAACCGCGCCCGGAGAGCAGGTCACGAGGAGCGAACAAGCGCCCGAGAACAGTTCACGAGGAGCGACCGCGCCGAGGAACAGTTCACGAGGAGCGAACCGTGGCCCGAGAGCGACTAAGGGAACGGAGAGCGTCAGAATCGGGGGAGCGAGGAATCTGCTCGAGCGTCAGAATCGGTGGAGCGAGGATCTGCAGAGCGTCAGGATCTGCGGAACAGCGTCAGAAATCTGCGTGAGCGAGAGGATCTGAAGAGGCGCGTGAAGGATCGCTGGGCTCGGAGGGGAAGACCGCATCTCTCGAGGCTGGCGAAAGGCATCTCGTCGGCTGCGTGCTTCTGGTTCACGGCTCGTTGTGGCTGCGTGCTCTGGTTCACGGCTCGTCTTGTGGCTGCGTGGTCGCGTCTAGCTGCCCTGGTTCCTTCTTGGCCGACTGGTGCTCCGGGAAGGTGGCAGACGTCGAGCCGTCGCGTGCGGCCCAGGTAGCCTGCTATCTTCTCGACCTCAGCTCGACTTCCTCCGAGCGAAGGGATACATAAAGACCCACTTGGGGTCCGTTTCTTTGGGGTGCGTATGTGTGTGGGCCGGCTGTAAGTAGGAAATTGTATACGTGCTCTGCTGTACAGTGTACATACGTGCATCCTATAGTATAGTCGGATAATCTGCTCTTGCGTGCTCCCCCTTTCCCCCCAATTATCAATAAATACATTTGTTAAATGTATCAGTTCGTTGCTGTGTTTCTTCCAGTTGGCTAGCATAGTGCGTGTTGGTGAATTAATAAGGCTGTTGCGGCTGTAAAGGGAACATTTTGACCCGACGGACCTCGGCAATCCATCCACTCGGGTTGCGCCGCACCAGCTGCGACCGAGCACGCTAACAGCCTCGACTCGTACGGGTGCCGTTGAAGGGTGTGGAATACTCGTACTCGCCACGTGGATCTCTAGGTATTGAAGATTGGCAAATAACCTGGCAGGGTGGATTATTGACGATTCACGGTCCCGGTAAGGGACCCATACCTCAGAGTTTTCCGACGGGTACGATCTAAAATTCGCGGGTGTTCGGTAGAGTCGACGCCTACTGCCCACCTAGCGGTCGTGCTCGCAGCGATACCGGCGGCTCCGCACAATATTCGTTTTTGTCCTTTTTTTATCAACGTGAAGAATAACTGAAAACGAAAAATTCTCGTATCCCGATCTGGATTTGGAACTTACACCGAATCGAAATCATTCGTCCTTGCACATACCCACCTGGTCACCAAGTTTCTCCGAATCTGGGCAGCAACTTTTGAGCACACAACTGTGCTCTAGAATATATATATATATATTATATATATATATAATATATATATATAAATAATATATATTTATATCATACATCGCGCAATATCTTCTCAAAAGTTGTGTCATAAAGTTTGTGTGTCCATTGAGCACCAGCGTTTTCATCTCACCAAAAGTAAAAGTTTTTGTACACACGTGGGTACGTGTGTGTTCGAACATAGAGGCGGCCGCGAAGGATGTAAGGGACACATCGGCCATTTTGGAGTTAGCCAATATAGCACTATTTTAACCTTACCCTATGATCCGAGCCCATCATCATCATTCATTAAAAATGTCGCTTACATCACTCTCCTCGCGGGGCCTCATATACGCAGTTGTATTGTGGTTAACAAGCGAGAGAACTATAATGAAATCTCCACGAGGCCTTGAGTTCGGAGCGAAGGGCACGATTTCTGCCTGGCTTGTGTATCTGCATAGCAGATTGCTGGGACATTGATCTTCAGATCAGGCATGAATGGGTGAGGTCATCGTGCTGTGCGGAGGGATCGTTGATGGAGGATCCCATCAGGAGAGAATAATGAGTTCTGGTTTGGTTTCGAGGAAAAAAAAATGAATTTACATCCTAAATGGAGAAGTGTTTGTTAAAATGAGCAACGTTGCTCAATCGTTCACTGGAGCAGACACCATAATGAAGTGGGGCAGGGGGAAGAATGCCCTGCTGTGAAGTGGGAAGGAATTTGCTTTGTTTGGCAGGCGCAGTGAGTTGCTAGATGGAGAGGGGAGTGGGAGCGGCTTTGTGTCCGACAACTTGGGAGAAATTGGTTGCAGACAGAATTGTAAACCTGACTTAAATCAGGAAATTAAGTTGTGCCTGGAAATAATGTATCCATGGGCAACAACGCTGAAAGATTGTTAGATTTTATTATTGCACAAGTGCATGGGATCAAGATAAAAACGACAATTCTCTGAGGCATAACAAAGCCATTGTGGCATCAATGTGAATGGGTGGTTGTATCATTGGTTGTGTTTGGTTGTTGGGTTTGATTTTGCAGTCGATTGTGGCAGAATTGGTGGTATCGGTGGTGCCAGCGATGGCTCAGCGATGGCTTGTGTTTGGTGAGTATCTCGCGTGCTAATTAGCACAAGAGGAGAAAGATTTAAAATTGACGGTAAAAGCTAACAGTGAGTGAACCAACCATGCAGATGTGGCAGAGTGTGTCGCATGTTAGAGCATACAGGTCCAGGTCGCTCATTATGTGAATGGCTGCAGGCAGATACACGGAGGTGAGCGTGTGTGTGTAAGCAAATGCCGGCAGGTGAGGATGCCATGCGAAAACCATGGCAACCGTTGATCACACGAGTGTGCAAACGTGGTTGGAATTACTGGTGTTGTTGAAAAGATTCCTATAACAGAAAACCTGACGGTTGAATGTGGACCTCTGGAGGTGCACCATGCCTTCTTACTACTGGCAAATTCACTTGTAAATTTATTGGGACGTGATTTTCTTTGTCGCTTGGGATGCACGGTAAAGTGCTCGGAATATGGAGTGTAATTAAATATTCCAGTGAACAAAGAAACCGAAACCTTAGAAATGCTATCACGATCAATCGGGCCGACCTTGTATTGGTGTCCCGTACGTGGAGGAAATGTCTGAGAGATAACTGAGCAGAATTTGGCAGAGTTAAAAACAATCCCCGATATAAAACATTGGTTAGAGCCTCACGATGAAAATATGGGGAAAATATGGCAGAGTGGGTTGAACCCCTACACTGTGCAGCATACTATGACGTTTCGGGAGAGGATGTGAATTATGCAAATGAAGTACAAAATGCACTCGGTATGGAATTCAATATCGAAACTGCTGATCTTAGGATGGGTAAAGAGGGGATTGGATTGGAAGTAAGATTTACACAACAACAATGCGACTTGATGTACCAACCCATGAATATAACGCCGCATATTACATTGATTGTCGCAAAAGGACACAGAGCGAAGGAGATTGGGCCGATGTCACGTGATTTAAGGGTTTGTCGAGACAGTATTTATGTCAGGTACGGGGCCAAAATTTGTATTGCGTGGAAGGGAATGAAAGGGTACGTGTGGGAACAGCTTCTTGTGGTTTCTGTGGCCGTTTTTGAGTGGATAAATAAGCTACCATG
>CM068954.1:134746563-134758853 GCA_035128595.1 Eptatretus atami | reverse complement strand
GACCTTCCCAACCAACCAACGAACCCACCGAACACGAACCAACCAAGTACTAAGCAATTCCAAATCCAACTCCTTCCTTTCTTTCTCTCAAATCCAACCACGAACAGTGTGCCCAGTGGCTGCCAAAAAAAATGTGGGATTTTTCGTGGGAAAATGTGGGATTTCAAAATTTGAATGCAGTTAAAGCTATCAAACTAATTAGGGTGCTCAGATTGAAAAGAGAGAGATCAGTCCCGTCAACAGGGCTCCTGCACACCGCCAAACGGGTTCGAGAGCGCTACACTCCCACCACAGCAAAACGACCTCCATTCTTGTCAATTTGACAAAACCCACTAACTGCACTACAATCTGACCCGGGGGTCCCTTGGGTGGGAATCAACTCCTCCCCCAACACTCATCGCACCATGCATTCCAGATTCACTCATACAACAGGCTCGCTGGCCTGCACTCACTCACCATGTTTCCATTTCAAACTTCACTCCATCGCGAACACATGCATTCTTCTTAACTGACATCCCCCTAACCTACCTCATGTCCCTCGTCAATCCTTACACTATAGCACGTTCTTTTAATCTATCGTAGCTATGCTTCGTCTCTCGACACACCACAGTCTGTCACTGTCCCTCAAAAATCATTTCCCATCTCCCTTCTAAAATCTCAACTAAAATCCCTCAACTAAATCCCAATTCCACGGGCTCCATGAGGACTTATCCCTGCCCCATGGAGCCGGTCTACTAAGCTAACCCTTCCCCTAACTAAATGCATCTCTGTGCCAGCAAGGGGTCTTCCCACCGCCCTCCTGGGAAATCCTGTTACCTGAAGCAGCTTGCTTTTGCTCAACCTTTTTTTTTTCCTTTGCGCAGCACAGCGTGGCAACTCGCAACCTGCGCACGGCAGCGCGGCAATTCACAGCCGCGCAGCCTTTGGCGTGACGTCATGGCAGCTGTTCGCGTCCCTCGTTATCCTCGTCTCCCCGGACGGCACCAAATCCGGCAGGGATTTCACCTCCTGCCGCTTCCAACCACACGTGCAGCATACGTCACTCCTGGCGCATCCAAAGGCAAACACTCGCATTTCGAGGGGTTCCCCCACTGCGATCACATGTGGCTCTGGCCGTCCGTGACCTGCCGTCGTGCGCCTGCGAACAGAGACCATGCGCAGGCAACATAAAGAGCTTCACACACGACGCACCACTTGGGAGAACCCATTCCGTTCCGAATTCATTATCCATGCCTAGCTTTTGTCCGCGCGGGAATCCGGCAAACATTCACTGCGGACTGTTTCGGACCTGGGTTTCACTCCCGCAAGCCGCGCACGGCGGCCTCGTGCGCTGCACGGCACGACCTCCCGCTCGCGCGCTGAGTAAATCCCGCGCGGTCCCCAATCACACTACGTGCAGCTACCCTTTTTTCGGCCTCTGTTGTCCCTTATCTGTCGCCGTCGTCGTCTCCATTCAACACACGGCAATCTCCTGCGTGTCACGACGCTGCACGTACACAAACGACCATTTACACTCAACACTGGAGAACAGGCGGCCGCATTCTCCCGCATGCCGACGTGTCTCTGCAGTACCGCTCTTTTACACAACGGTTTCGGTTACATCATCGCTTCACTCACACCACAGGACCTTTTCACTTGCCACAGGGGTCTCACTCACACATGCGTCGCTGGAAAGCCACGCATTCCGCAACGCTCGCAAACACCCACACACGCTAAAACCACACTGGGGATTCGCGCCACCACTGGGGTCCGGGCCTCCATGCCCCCAACCTGCACGTGCACTCTGTCCACCAGACTCGCCCCTACTAACTCGCTGACACGACCGAACAACTGGTCACGATCAGTCTTCAAAGGGAGCATAGCGTCTCCTCCCGTTCCCGAAGTGAGGCCATCTCGCTCCTCGCACGGGTCACAAAGACATCTTGCCAGCTACCCCATTTGTCCTCTCAGCTACCCTCAATGTGTGTGTGCTCTCCTTAAGCCTCGTCTAATTTCACCCCTATTCCCCGTGTCTCTGCCAACTCAGTCACCTCATGTATATTAGTTTCTCTGGATCTTCGTCTCTGTTTCTCTCGTTTTATTTAATTCAATTCTTGACTCGGTCCTATCTCCCGTGTCTCTGCATACATTCTCTTTTCTCTAGTTTTATTTGTGTCTCCCTTTATTAGGTTGGTCCTAAGTTGTTCTTTCATCTGACGAGTGGTTGTCGATCAAAGTCCTGCACCACTAACATACTCCCTTGTGGTGATATCACACGTCCCAGCCTATTGCGCTGTTCCCACTTCCTGGCTCCTTTAAAGTCGTTCTTTCTCTCTGAGCTTTGCGAGTTGGTTCGTTCTCTCCCCGGAGTTTTTTCCATCTCTGTGGACTCAAATTTTGCTCCTCTCCTTGAGTTGATAATTTCAAAAACTCGTATCTTTTTTGTTTTCCTACCGCCATCCGTCTCTCATGTTCAATCTCATAAGTTCCTATCAATTGGTCGAGCTCCTTTGCCGTTTCTTCGTTGTTCTTCTCCATCTCCTTGTACTCCAGCCTCGCCTTTTTCTTTGACAATTGGTCAACCTCAACTTCATGTTTGTTTGTTTCTATCCCTCTGTTCCCTTTCTCTGTTCCTCTCTCCAATCTCGATTTCTCCTTCAATGACTGATTTTCTCCTTCCGCGGCTTCTGTCTCGCTCCTTGTATTTTGCACTTTCCTCAATCGTAACTCTCAACAACTATTTTTTCCTTTTGTCGTTCAGTTCAAAATTTCATAACTCTTTTTGTTTTCTATCCACTGTCTCTCCTTGTTCTGCATTCTGCAATCCTCGTTTATTTCCTTCATTTGACCTGATTTCTTATCTCCTGTCTCATTCCTTGTTCTTTGTGATTTTCTATCCAACTGTCTTTCTTTGTTCTCATTCCTGCAATCTCGTTATTCCTTCAATTTGACTGATTTTCTTTTCTCACTGTCTCAATTCCTTGTTCTTTGTGATTTTCTATTCCCACATGGTCTTTCTCTGTTCTCCATTCTGCAATCTCGTATTTCTCTTCATGGCTGAATTTCCTTCTCCTGTCTCATTCGTTCTTCTTTCATTACTCTTTTCTTGCATCCATCTTTAATCTGGCATTGGCTTCAGCTGCTTCGATCTGCACAGTGTGGTTCCTTAACGTTCATTCTCTGTTCTCGTTCTTTCGCTCTCTATAACATCCTCAGTTTTTTTGTAGTTCCCTCTCTTTGTTTTGGTGGTCACGTAACTCAAAAGTTTTTGTTTCCATTTTTCCCCTCTCTGTCTCTGTTCTCCTCACTGCATTTCATGCCCCTTTTCTGCTCATCTCCCATACTTCAACCTTACTTCTTCTTTGTTGTTTTCTGATATTTCTGTTCTCTTTTATTACCTCATATTCTAGGCTTCCTTTTTCTATTGCCATTCTCTACCTCTACCCTTCAGTTTTTTTAAAAATTCCAAATCGTGTTTCCATTTTTCCTTTTTCGAGCTCGGTTGTCCATTCTTCTTCGAAATTGTTTTCCGAAGCCCGCCAATGTCCGCGCCCTCGCCTGCCATGACCACGTGGTTTGGAAGCGGTGACTGAAAGCACTCGACTCGATCGTGCCCGGTTCGTTGCGCTAAAAATAGCCGCCTGCTCCGTGCTGCGCCGAGGTTGCGATCGAGCCGCCGTTGTGCGACTCAAGAGTTAGTTTGTGGCATACGTCCACTGCTCAGTATAATGGGGTTTGAGCTCCCCCAATTGGATTAGATAATAATAAAAAGAACCGTCCCGGCGCCATGGATCCTACAACTAATAAACCCATTCCCTACTACCCCGGCACCCCGTTCGTCTGGAACGCCATCTTATTTCTGGAATAAATAATTTTTAAAATTGCTCCGTACAATTTGGGGGAACGGGGGGTCCGCTTGCACACCCTGTCCGATTCCCGTTAATTTAGTTGAGACCGGGGTGAATTCGAACTCCCATCACTCCTGAACACCAGTGTTTGCGAATTCGTCCCGCCGGCGTGCGAGCGCGCGTACCTATAAGTGCAGCCCGCGTCGCCGCCCGAAGACCAATTCCAGTCGTGACCCTCACCTGAACATCACAAGGAACCAGTCACGGGTGGGGGTTTAAACCTCACTACAGCCAGTCCCGCATTCTACCCGCGCAGAAATAGGGTGAATGCGCCGAATGTCGGATATACCCTAAGTACCGCGCGGGTTAACCAGAACCGAGGGGCTGCACCGCGCCGCAGGTCGCCTGGGACAACGAATCCGCTTAAGCGGTCCGTTCCGTACTACATTGATAAGCCGAGCGGTGTTATGCTGCCCGAGTCGGGTGCTTACAACCCCAGACTAATGTTATTCCGCATGCAAGATGGCCAACTTTCAAACGGGAAAGGACGCAAGAACGGGGAACAGTTTCAACAATAGCACATTTTATTTACAATTGCACGCATACAGGCAAGCAATGAATGACAGTCATGCACGTATGTGCCAAAATGAATAAAAGGACGATACAGGCAAAAAGCAGATGAAAGCTACCACCCTGACTACAAGCAAAGGTTTATTCACAAGCCACATGTTCACTTAGGCAGGTCTACTTAATAACGGCGCCACAAACATGTATTCAAAGCAAAGAAAATGGCCACCCCATAGACAAGGATGGCAGACAGGTCCTGTAGAAACGTATGTGGCGTGGAGCCTGGATGACCGGCCAGGCCCACGAGACCGAGGGCCTTACCCGCACCCTCGTGGTGCGACGGTGGGCAGGTCGCGACGTCCGTTCCACGCAGCTAGCGTAGCCGTGGCCTGATCTCGGGCCACTGGCGTGTCGGTGAGCTCTCTCCGGCGTTCCACACCACACGGACGCGCCAGGCCCCTCGCGCCACACAGCCGGCAGCGCGGTTGGGGGGACAACGGGGTTATCCTACGGCGCTCTCTCAGCGCGGATGCTCGGTAAAAGGGGGTTTGATGACTCTTTCAGGCGTTGATGCTCGATCAGCGAGTTGTGCCGATCAGCGAGTTTATGCTTCTTCACAGCCGGACTGCTTGGCGCTGGCAAAGCTCTCCTGGCTGTGGCTCGCACGTCGCCCTTTTCCCGGCGGTGGTCTCACGTAGCCCTCTGTGTTTGCCACCGAGTGCCCTTCCGTGTCCCTGCTCCGTCACAATCTATGCCTCACGCTCCTCAACTCACCGTTCTCAACTCTTCCGCCAAATCCCAACAAACTCACCTCTACAAACTCTGACTCTCTCCCGACTCGCAACTCGAGCCACCACAACCTCTTACAACGGACCGCCAAACTCCGCAACTCACTCGACCCCTCTAGACTGCCGGCTCACAGATTCACCACCATCAACAACTCGCAAGCTCGGGCTCCACTCGGACTCTCACCCCTCAGACTGCCCCGAAGCTCCGTTCTGTTCGCCTTTATATAAGGCCGGGAAGCGAGAATCGACCCTTGCCTTTGACCTCCGACACCCGGAGAGCGGACTGGTGGTAAGAAAATCAACCGAAGCTTCGTTCTGGACAGCGCGACCTTCGACCCCGGAAAGCGACGTCGTGGAAATCACCGACGCCTCGGTCTGACCAGCTGACTTCGACCCCAGGAAAGGCCGACGTCGGGAAATCACGCGACGCGCGTCCGTTCTGACAGCTCGACCTCCGACCCCCGGAAAGCCGACGTCGTGGAAAATCACCGACGCCTTCGGTCGAACAGCTCGACCTTCACCACCGAAAGCCGACAGTAATGGAAATCACCGATGCTTTCGGTTGACAGCTCAACCTTCGACTCCGAAAAGCGACGTCGTGGAAAATCACGACCGACGCTTCGGTCTGACAGCTCAAACCTTCGAACTCCTGAAAGCCGACGTCTGGAAATCACCGACGCGCTCGGTCTGACAGCTCCGACCTTCGACCCAGGTAAAGCCCGACGTCGTGGAAATCACTGGACGCGTCTCGGTCCTGACAGCTCGACGCTTCGACCCGGAAAGCCGACGTTCGTGTAAATCACCGATCGCGCACCGGTTCTGACACTCGACCTCGACCCCGGAAAGCCGACGTCGTGGAATCAACCGACGCGCTTCGGCTGACAGCTCGACCTTCGACCCCCGAAAGCCGACTCGTGGAAATCACCGACGCGCTCGCGACGAGAGAACCTTGCCTCTGCCCGCAGCGATGGGTCTTCATTCGGGTCCGCCGCTGCTGCGCGAAGATGGCGTCGTTTTAGGAACGAAGGTGAGTCAACTGTTGTGGTGTGGGTTTGTTGGCGGTTGGAGGTAAAGAGGCGAAGGGTGGTGGTTTTGGTTGTTGGGGTAATTGGTCGGTCCAAAAAATGACAATAGAAATAGAAATGGCTACCTGCAAAGGGTCGCAGCCCGGTGAACAGCCGAATAATTCCAATTAAACAACGGTGGGGAAAATTCTAACTGAACACAGGACTTATCGCTCTAAACTGATCTAAAAGGACCCTTTAATGGTGTAATGCAAATTTCCACAGCCGTAAACAATATGTTTGGAATTCTTAGAAACGTGTCACTTCAAACTGTTTGTCCACTTCAACCCAATCTTCGTATGTCATCATCACTTTGCTTCGCAATTGTTTGTGGAGTAAGCATTCTTTTGCCATGGTCATGAATGCCTATTAGATTTACTGATCACGAAAAGTGTCACTTGAAGAGTCTCTGGACATTAGCAACAGGTAACGCACAAGTCCCATTGATCTTTTTTTCTTTAAATCCTGAGGCTGTTTCATCCAGCACCAGCAAGTGTAGAGGAAGCAAACACTGCCAGAAAAGGCCTGTCTCATCCACGTTGTAACATTTGATCTGGTGACGATTGATGTTCTTCATGCGAGTTTTTATTATGAAACTCATAGTAATTTTTCTGCTTCTTTTCTGGACCACCCATTTCTCTCAACCGATAATCATCAGCCTCTTATTCCATGATGGAGTTATGAATCCGCAGGATAGCCAGCCATCGGAAAAGGCAGCAGGGTTCAAGTTTGGAGTCATTTCACTATGAAAAATATTTGGCCATTTGAATTAGAAGTGCCCAGAAACAGTGGATTACCGTCGGAACGTTTTCGTGAAAACCAATTGATAGCACGCTATTTATCACTGTCCAGTTTAGGTTTATGGAGAGTATTCTGCTTTCTGGATGGTGAGCGGCTTAGGATCCAGGATCCGAGTTCAAATTCCCCTTCGGCTGTTAATTAATACCAGGTGGTTGAACTCTGCCTTCAATCTTTCTGGGTCAGCAAAATGAGTGCAGCTTGATGGTATCTGTGTAGGAGTGGGCGACTCTGTCCAGGATTGTAACCCCGATAGCCAAGGGAGACGCTTAGGCAGCACCAACGCTCTGCACAGAGTAATGGTCCCAAAGAATGGATGGATTCTGCTTCTCCACCAACTTACGATGTTTCATGACTGCAGAGAAATGTCAGTAACTTTTCATTTGTGCTTTAGTTGTAATATGCGTGGAGGAGCCTCCGTTGGTATCTCATTCGCAGCTACGTTCCTATTCAGTCTCCCTGCCTCAGTTCTTGGCATGTAGATCTTCTCATGCAAAGTCAAACCGCGCCCTCTTTCATTTTGCAACTTGATTGTAGCAGGTTTATTAAAATACCAAGATGGGTGGATGTGATAAATATTTCATGATGGGATGATAAAACACTCATCACTGGTCTAAGTTTTTTTTTAATAATGCGTGATCAAAAACAAAGAAAATTAAAAATAAATAAGTAATTAAATGCCATTTGAAAATGCGCTGATTGAAAATGTTCCAGTTGAAGTGCCAGATAATTTTAAATCAACTTACCTGTATATACTTGGACACTGCAACGGGGTAAAGGTGTTCTCTGATCACTCTAGTTGCTGGTGTAATTGTTGTGGTCGAGGATATTGTTACGGTTTCTAGGAATACCGTCATACAACAGACAGTTGGCCCGAGTTAGTTATGTCATTAGTATACGTGCAGATAGAATCCTGTGTGTAGTGGAAGACAGGGGTGGGGGTGGGGGGTGCGTTGCGATGGACTTGTAGTTAGGATATAAATCATTTATTCCTTTTATTTTAAATTCACCGCCTTATTTGGAACGACAGCGTGATGAGTGCCTACCCAGAGACGTTTCTGGAGGCAGAATCTCGAGATGGTTATCTGAGGCAGAACCTGAGGATGGTTTTATGGTAAGCTGCACCACCACCACCTTCCTCCAGGACACGGCTGTGGCGGATCACCTTGCCTGGTGCCCTGCCTAAACCCCCCCCAGAAAAGGGCGGACCACAGAAGGCCTGACCAATCAGGATGGATACAAATGGCTTCGGCCATGGCTCGCACCCCCCTACGCTCCGTGATCCTATAAGTTACAAAGCATCCTGCAGAGTAGAGTCGGGATATGGGATTGAAAAGGAGTTCGTACAGGTTGCGTGGTCCATCATTTCCGCACATTTTGCAAAATGTGTCCCACCATTTTTGAAAAAAATCCCACATTTTTGTCAGAACCTTAAAAAATTGTTAATGAGCTACAGCAGATTTTTGTTAGCAATTGTTATCCCAAAATCTGATAGGGTTTTGCACCCGCTGGCCTGCTGGAAGCAATTTTTTTTAGGGTCAGTTAATGCACTTTCAATCTTTATGCTGTGGTAAAATAATAAATAATTGATGGATATCATGGTTATTATACGAAATAACACATTTCTCTTCATCATCAATGTTCACATGTGTCTGTGATAGGTTTTTTTTAAATGCTGAAAGTTGTAAGACAACACCAATTGTGATTGCGTATTTATAAATGGCTAATTAAAGAGATGTACCCATTCTGAGGTACTTATTTGGAATACTGGTAATGCTGGTACATGAATGTAACCATTCACAACAAATTTAACTTGCAATTAAAGGTGTTTTTTTCCCTTGTCAATGATACATGTATATTGGATTGTTGCTTGGCTAATACATCGTAATAATACATTCCTTAAACTATTGGCTTCCTACTTATTAGGTGTAGCTGTAGAATCTGTTACAATCAAGAGAACATATTATTAATTCATACAAAATCCACGACATACACCAAAAATTTAATGAAAATGTTGGATGAATAAGTGTGGACAAGAATGGCATGCGCTTAGTCCAGTGGGTACAAAGAAATCAGACCCAGGAAGCTCATTGTGCGTTATGCAAAAAAGACATTGATTATAAGGCAATGGTGGTGTTTATCAACTGCCAAAGACCATGCTGAAATGGAACAAAGTATATAGAGTGCTAAAACTGCAATCATCTGGACAGTCAATGAGCTGAAGAATTGGGTCAGTGGGGATATTTTGTCACAAGCATCAACCTGGATGCATCCCAAAATATGACTCTTTCTCACACAGGACTAAAGTTACAAAAGCAGTAAGCTATATGGGCTCATGAAAGTTGCACCAAGACAATTATCTTTCAGATCATGTGAATAAGATAGCTAAACATTTCAAACAAATGTTCGCCCGACAGTGATGTTGCAGAGGGATGTGAACACTTAACTGTAGTAAAGTCTCAATATTGTAGTCTACATGATTGATCTTTCTTTCATGAAAGATCTTGTTACAAGATTAGGAACACTTCTACATTTTATGCCAATACTTGTTAAGTTAGATGAAACTACTAATGACCAGATGAAAAAGCAACTGTATATCCCATATCGTTTTTGGAATGATGGATTGATTGACACACCGCTACCTGAAGTCAAAGATGTTGGGTCAATGCAAACAGCATTCAAATTTCTGAGGGAACACACACCCTTTCAGACGCATTGGAAGAAGATGGTCTTGATTTAGAAAACAGATTAATGCTGGGAATGGATGGACTAATTGTAAACAAAGCATTATGGAAAAAATGGAAGCAGACTGCAAGGCTTCAGGTTCCCATGGGCTTGTTTGATGTAGGATAATGCAACATACACACAGTACAACAATGCATTTGGAAAGCAATGGGTTGTTCTGACATCGTGGGCATAGAACAGTTTTCTTGATCAGCATTCAAGTTCTTCCCAAACGCATCACGTAAAGAGACTACTCCCCAAATTCAAGCTTTGATGAGGTGGGAGAACCATGTCTCACGGCTATGTTAGCAACGATGGTGAGCATTGGCCCTGTATTCGGAAAGAGTGATAGAGAAATGGAAAAGTTTGGTTGAAGTAACTTCACTGCTTCCCCCAAAGAATGTGAAAGCTGCTATCTCTAGTCAGAGATACAAAAGACGTTAGACAAAACAAGTGTGTGACCTGACCCCTGCTCAGATTGCACTTCTTGCAGTACCTTACCAGTGCATTTAATGGGTTCCTCACTCTTTCCGCCAGTCCCAAGAGCCACTCCATACATGTCCTTTATTCAGAGCTCCAAGATCTCTTGAAGAACATCTAATGAAATTTCTGAAATGTGAATCATAAAAAGGACAAAAGAAGGCCAAGATTTGTTGATACTGGACATTATGAAGAAGGACCCGATGTTATCCAATGACCCAATTGCCATTGGTGATCAACAAGACAGCTTCTGCCTAAAAACATCACTCCATTGATAAAGTTGGTTTCTTCCTCAGATGCAAGGATCATAATGCTGCTGTAGCAAAAAGCATTTGATTAATCGCCTTCGCACTGGACAATTCTTTGCTGAAGGGCAGTAACGTTTCTTACATCCACTGATGAGACAGCAGGAGAAATCAATTGGATTCTATCAAAGCAGCTGCCCGGATAATTTCCTCAGATCTTTCTGATAAAGACATAGATCAAATTTGTGATGAATGGATGCCTTTAACCAGGTCTGAGAAGAAATGAATGCATCCTGGTTCATGGAGGAAGGAGGCTCATATCAGAGAGTTGATAAGATATGGCCAGAGTGTTGGATGTGAAATGACCTCTACTGGCAATAGAGAAGTACCCGAAAAAACATTCTTGACAGTTTTGTGATAAAGTTGTTTTGGCCCAATATCACATTGGACAGCCTGATGTTGAAAAGGGGTTTTTCACTGAACAATATACAGTCACTCTACAGAGAAACCCATCTGAGTGAAAATGCTGTGAATGGTTGAGAACATAAAGATGCCAGTGACCCATAATGGAAAGGGTGAACAATGCCAAGTTCCAGTTACCTAATCGATGCTTGGAGAGTTGCGCCAAGCCACATAGCCATACAAAGGCAGATAGAGATGCAAAACAGGAGATGGAGAAACCAGAAGCTAAAAAAGAAGCTGAAAAAAAGCAGCAAAAAAGCAAAGATTCAGATGGGCTCCAAAAGGACTGAGGAGAAAAAACTCAGGGAACAGAAGGACCAGACTTCAACTAGACCTGAAAAACAGCTGATAAACTTGTGGCTGAAGCGAATGAACGTTTGAAGAAAGCTCTGGCATCAAAAATCTCACAGAATGGTAGAAATTTGTGGCAGCTCAGGCCTCCTTGAAATCAGGCATAAAGCTGTCACAAACCAATTCAGCTTCGGAAAAATTGGAAAAAAAACTTTCTAGTGCAGAAAAAGAAAGAATTGTAAGGTGGGTGACAGTGTGATTGCTCTCAGGTAGGTGATGGTGTTAGTGTGAATGGGAAATAAATGGAACAGTCCTATGTATTATAATGTTTGAAGGAGTTAATTGTTTAATCATGAAACCATGTAAATAAGTTTCATTGTAATAAAGTTTTTCATGGGTGCATGATGACTTTGCTTTGGTTCCAGCCATTGAACCTGGCATCAATGTATGGGTATCAACATTTAAATATATTATGTTCCTTTGCTATGAATAGGGCTATTTTCCCCACTTTTGTAAGCATAAAAGCCTCACCGAAGTAAGACAATTTATTTTCAACATGTTATTATTAATTCATGCTAGGGAAATGATTTTATGAACATTTTTTTCTTCCCAATAATAGTAAATACTGTTTATATTTTATGTTCCTAAGCCCACTTGGCACTGGGAAGTTGTAACTCTAGAATGTAACCAGTTTGAGTTATAAACATCTTAAATATAAACACTAAAAATGTTTTGAAAGTCAATTATTAATGATGTGTTATAATTTGCATAGTGTACATACTCCTGAATTTGTGCATTTTAATTAAGATTACAATATACTGTTATATATCCTGAAGACATGTACAATAGTATAAAGGCTTTCATCCAATGCTAACCTAATCATGGTTAATGAATATTTAATGGCAACATAGGCTATACATGTACTAAGTAAGATGATGTAACATACAGACACTATATTTGCTTCATGTAGTAGTTATTATGTATAATTTTTAACTGAAATAGTGGATATAAGGTGGTTTTACTGCTTATAATGTTGATACCATA
>CM068954.1:134692080-134703342 GCA_035128595.1 Eptatretus atami | reverse complement strand
GATCTCTCCGACAACCTCCCCATAATCCAGTCCACACAAGTGCTGAAAAGGCTGAAAAGCCTGGACATATGCATCATGGAACAGATACTTGGTTTAGTTCAAATCTCAACCTCAATAATATTTTTATGTCGTCGTGTTACATTTCACCCTTACCCTAACGGTAATATCTAACCCTTGCGCTAACCCCCTTCTTCTCTGTGTATTTGGACCCGCCCAATGCAGCCATGGAGCTGCATGTCGCATTTCCAAAATGAAGATCCCGATGTGATGTAGATTAATTATGCATTATTTAGAGCCAAAGTCAAAGCAAAAATTGTATTGGATGTAGCTAATTTTGAGGTGCAGGTGATTCATCACTGTCAGTAAGATTAATCAATTTCAGCTCTGTGTCTTTCACATTTGGGGTACTGTAATTCTGTGTCTGCTTTGTTGATTGACAGGGGTTTCACGAAGACACTTTCTGTCTGAAAGCTCGTGTCACCATGTTTAAGAGCAATATTGAATGAATAAAGTTTAAGTACTGCATTCCGTAACGAGACACAATTCAACGTCATGATGTCGCCCGATATGCCTCCACACACATCAAGTCTATGCTTACTCTAACTTTGACCTAAAACCTCAAGACCATTTGACCTCAATATCTAATCTATACATGTGCGTCATGGTACATGTACTTGGTTGAGCTCAAATCCCAACCTCAATAACACTTTTACCTGACATGACCTCTGACCTTTGACATCTTGATGCTAAAATCTAATCAGTTCATCTTTGCATCACAATATATTGTTGCGAATTCGCGCCCGCCGGCGTGCGATCGGCCACGTAACTCGAATCGCGACACGTCGATCGTCGCCACCGGACGGACAATTCAGTCGTGACCTCCGGGAACTACCGCCCGGAGCCAGTCACGGGTGGGGGTTTAACCTCACCACAACTCAGTCCGCATTGTACCCGCGCGAAATAGGGTCCGATCGCCGAATCGTCGATTTACCTAAGTACTCGCGCGAGTAGCGTACCGAGGAGTTGTACCACGCCACAGGTCGAATCCGGACACGAACCGCTTAAGCGGCTCGTTCCGTGCTGCAGAGATAACCGAGCGGAGTTATCGTCGACCTCGACGGTTCAGATTATTTACGGGCATTTTAAACCCACTATCAATCCTTACGTGATGCAAGATGGAGATTCAATAAAAGGAAGGAGACGAAGCAAAGCGGGAAACAGTTCACAAGCAATGCACATTTATTACGGAACCACGGAAGGCACGTAATTTACAGTCAAGACAAAATGCAACAAATAACAGTCAAGACAAAAGCAATACGACCGAATAAAAGGGCAATTTTTACAACACTTATACAGTTCTACTTGTCGGGACTCGGCGCCACATCACTCATTCCAAAAGCAAAGGAAAGAAAGCCACCCTCACAGGCAAGGAGGCAGACAGGTCCGTGGACCAAATGTGCGTGGAACCTGGAGGAGCGGCCAGGTCCACGAGACCGAGAGGTCTTACCCGCGTCCTCGTAACGATGGCGGGCAGGCCGCAATGTCCGCGCCGCTGCGCCCCGACTGCGTGCCCCTGGCGTGTCGGCGAGCCCTCTCCGGCGTGCTCCGCGCAGCAGTTTGGTTGGCACCACATTTAGGTGGGGAGGAACGGGCCCCCGCACAATCTCAGCGCGGATGGGGGGGGGGGAATTGCTGATGCTCAGGGAGAGGGGAATGGCTGGCTGGCTTGGATCCCGTGACGAGACGGCACCAACGACGAGACGAGCGACCCCCACACCACAACCTCGATGCCGACCCCGTATTCACTCGACTCAAACTCGAACTCTTCACTCGCCCCGACCAGCCGCCTGCAACTCCTCGACCTGAACCGCCGTCTTCACCGCCCCGACTAGCCGCCCGTCTTCACTCGACCCGAACTCCCGTCTTCACTCGCCCCGACCAGCCGCCTGCAACTTTTTGAGTCGCCTTGTGCTCGCGTCTTTATAGGCCGGAGGAGGAGCCTATATGCAAATTTCAGGATCAAAACGCGATTGGAGGCGGGGCCACGCCACCCTCTGTTCAGCAATTGGTGCGGCAAAAAGGGGGCGTGAGCCTCTTCTGATCCGAATTCCTCTCTTAAAGATCCACGTTCATCGTGCTTGGAGGCGGGCCATACCGCCCGACGCTCGCCCATTGGACGGAGAAAAAGGGGGCGTGAAGCCTTCCTAATCCGAATTTCTCCCTCGGAAAGGCCGCCATTCGCGCCTCGCGTCTCGATGCGTTCGGCACCAATCGCCGAACGGGCCCTGGACAGCACGACGTTTGGTGTTGACTGGTGGTGTGGTCGATGGTTGTAGAAGGAGATAGCGAAGGTGGTGGGGAGTTTGCTGTGGTGGTTTGGTGGTTGGCGGGCGTCGTTTGGGAATGGCGGTGAAGCGATGTTTGCGGGATGGAGTTGTGAAGGTAAAGGTAGTGGCTGTTTGCGTTGTTGGCGGCTTAATGGTCCAAAATAACAATAGAGAAAGAAAAATGGCTAACTCAAAGCGTCGCAGCCCGGATGAACCACACATATTCCCTCTATACAACGGGTTTGGGCTCACTACACATGAACTTACCGATATATCTCACCTGAGGACTCTTTATGGTGTAATGCGAATTTCCACAACCGTAACACTACCCCCCTTTTTACAGACTCGTCCCGAGTCGTCAAATTATCGTGTGCCATCATGTGTAGTTCTCCCCTAGTACGTTTTACCTTCGGATCCCTGAGTGCGACATTCATGTTATTCGTGTCCCAAAATAATAACCTACGGGCTGAGTAACTAACTAAACAAACCCACTCATTCAGACGACTTAAATAAATTGCCGGGCGTAGACTGACATGCGGGGGCGACTCATATTTACAGTACATCTTAACACCTTAACCTTATAAATTTACACTAAACCATGGCCCAGGATCAATGGACTCTGCAGGAAAATGGTAAAAGTCAACCGGCGCACGGGCCGCCACTGCAGGCCCGTGTTGTAGTGTCACAGGACAGTTCTTGCAACTTCCACGACGATCCTGGCGCACATGGCAATGAACAAGGGGGGGGGAAATCAAAACAGAACGGGGGCTGGTGAACATGGGCAGTGGGCATGGCATGGCAAAGGTGGTTGCAGGCAAACAAAGCCGGCAAAACAGGCCGCTGCAGCAAACACAGCCGGCAGACGATCCGACCGGCACAGGCCTTGAAGAACAGCTGCAGACGATGCGGCCGTACAGGCCTTCGCAGCAAAACAGCCAGCCAATGAAGTGGGCCGGCACAGGCCTTGAAGTAACACAGCTGCAGACGATCCGCCGTACAGGCCTCGCAGCAAAACAGCCAGCAGATGAAGTTGGCCGGCCTCTTGCCGTGCAGTGCAGGTTGGTGGAGGGAGTGCGGTGGTGCTGGCCACTCGGAAGGCGGGCCCGGACCTACATACCGTCTCCCTCCCAACCTATCGCCTTTGCCTGTCTCTGTCCATACCACCCCCTTAATTTGTCAAAAACCAATTTAGCCCCAACTTATGTTTTTGTTGTTTTTATTTTTTACTTCCCACTATAAATCGTTCCCTACCCCCTTTACTCTCTCTGTTCGGTTAACCTATCCTGTCACCTAGCCTACTCCAACCCCTACGTTCCCTTCCTGGAGGGGAATAAGGGAGAGCTAGCGTCCTGTGCGAGGCCCAATCTAAGCCTAGGATGGCCTCCCAGACTTCAGCGATCTAACCCAAAGTGGGTCCAGCAGCCCACAACGACAGCGAAGGGATGGATGGTGCGGAGGGTACACTTCCTATCTACCCTAACCATTTAACTTTTGAACTACCCGGGCTTTCAACAAGCGCCTCTCGCTTAATCTTTGGTTCTAACAACTCAGATCCCGTCGCCTGTGTTGGTGTCCTCACAATTTTGGGCCTCGCCCCCCAATTTTCCTTCCGTGCCCTCAACGGTTTCGTGGCTGGGACGCGTGGCTCCCTTGGCAGGCACTACCTCTGCCGATTCTCCAGCGATGGACCCCCGGGCACTACACTGCCTCCGAGCCTACCAGCTCCCTAAACACCGGGGAGTGCCCTCCCTGGCGACTCCCTGAAACGCTCACGTGCAGGCTGGCGCCCGGGCCCCTTCCTGGGTGCTCGTGCCCAGTACGCTGCCCCGTGGCATTGGCGCACGGGCCCCGCATCATGCGGGTCACCCTGCCACTACGCTATCCCGGCCCCCATGGGCCTTGGCCTACCGCGGCCGACTAGCCCGGTGCCCGGGGTACCACTAAGCGATACTCACCGTTCGCAGCCACGCTCCCAGCCCGTCAACAGGGCTCCTGCACATCCAAACGGGTTTCGAGCTACACTCCACCAACAGCAAAACGACCTCCATTTTGTCAATTTGACAAACCCACTAACTCACTTTATCCTGACCCGGGGTCCTTGGGCGGGAATCACTCCTCCCCCAATCACTCATCGCACCATGCATACCACATTCACTCCATTCACTCAGACCCGCTGGCCTCACTCACTCACCAAGTAATTTTCCTTCCACACTTCTCAACTCACTCATCGCTGAATCCTGCATCCTGCTCACTACATCCCTAACTAACTCGTGCTCCCACGTCGTCCCTTACCAATCAGCACGTTCCTTTTACCTACGTAGCTAAGCTACGTCCCCAAAAAGTCGTCACTGTTCTCAAAATCCAAAAATCAATTTCCCAACCTAATTCTCATCTAAATCCCTCTACCTAATCCATTCCACGGGCCCCATGAGGACTTACCCTGCCATGAAGCCGTCTGGCTAAGCTAACCCTTCCCCCTAACTAGTGTTCATCCTTGCCCAGGCAGGGGGTCACCCCTTGCCCGGGAATCCTGTTCACCCGAAGCGAGGCTTGCTTTTTTTTTTTTTCATCGCGCAGCACCAGCGCGGCAATTCACAGCCGCGCACCTTTGGCGTGACGTCATGGCAGCTGTTCGCGTCCCTCGTCCCTCTTGGACGGCACCATCCGGCAGGGTTCACCCTCCTGCCGGATTCCAACCATACACCCAGCCATGACGTCACCCGGCGCATTAAAAAAAACAAGCCTCACGTCTCGAGGGGTTCCCCACGCGAACACATGTGCTCTGCCGTTGGAGCTTAACACAGCTCGCGTGGAGAACCCGTCCGGTCCAAATCCGTATCCTGCCTAACCTTTGTCCGTCCGCGGGATCGGCAACATCCACCGCTGGCGTTTCCGGACCGGGTTTCACTCCCCAAGCACCGCCGTGGCGGCCTCGTGCGTACCACGGCCCGAACCTCGTGCTCGCTGCTGGGTAAACCCGGCGCGGTCCCCATTACAGCTACGGCGCTACTCGGCCTCTGTCCCTCTGTCGCCGTCGTCGTCTCCATTCAACCACGCACACCTGCGTGTTACGACGCTCACACTCCATTCATTACATTCACACTCGGAGACGCGGCTGCGTGCTCCCGCATGCCGACCGTCATCTCCCTTACGTACGCTCTCTTACACACACTGTCTCTCTCACTCACACCCACTTCACCTTGCACAGGGGTCTCACTCACACCATGCGTGCTGGAAAGCACGCATCTCTGCACACTCGCAAACACACACACCTGCACAACCACACTGGGGATTCGTGTCCCACAAGGGTCCCGCGGGCCCTCTATGCCCCCAAGCTGCACGTGCACCTGTCCACAGCACTCGCCCCTCAACTCCGCTTGGCCGACCGAACCTCACCTGGTCGTGACCAGCTTCAAGGGAGCACGGCGTCTCCCTCCATTCCCGAAGGAGGCCATCCAGCTGCTCGCACCGGGTCACGAAAGTCGCCAGCTCACCCCCTTGTCCTTTACTAACTCCGTGTGTGTGCTCGTTTTTAACCCCGTCCAATTCACCCTCTATCTCCCGTGTCTCTGCCAACTCAGTCACCTCTTCACCATTACTCCCTTGTCTCCACTATTATTTATGCCACCTCGTGTCTCGTCCTACCCGTCTCCCGTGTCTCTGGCAATCCTTCATTTCCTTTGTTGTCCCTGTTACCTCCCTCTTTTCCATTCTTGTTTGTGTCTCCTTTATTAGGGTAGGTCCTAACTGTTCCTTCATCCGACGAGTGGTGTCGATTAAGTCCTGTACCACCGACATTGCTCCTTGTGGTGCTGTCACACATCCCACCTTATTGCGTTGTTCTACTTCCTGGCCCCTTTTGAGTCGTTCCTCCTCTCGGAACTTCCTGATTCTTCGTTCTCCCTCCAGAGTTTTTCAATCTCCGTGGACTCCAATCTTGCTCCCCGTTTTAGTTGTTCAATTTCAACTCACATTGTTCTTGTTTTCTACCCCACAGTTTCTCCTGCTCTTCATTTTCCAATCTCATCGTTTCTTTCAATTGGCTCATTTCCTTCCTGTGCTTCATTCGCTGTTCTCTCTCTACTCTTCCTTGTTTCCTCTCCTGTCCTTCCTTCTCCAGTTTCGTGGTTTTCTTCATTTGGTTAATTTCCCTTTTGTGTTTCATTCGCTGTTCTTTGTCTATCTCCTCGCACTCCAGCCTTGCCTTTTCTTCCAATTGGTCAACCTCGGCTTCATGTTCCTTTGTTTTCTATCCCATTGTTCCTCTCGTTCTTCCCTCTCCAATCTCGTTGTGTCCTTCAATCTCCTGATTCCCCTTCCTGCTTCATTCGTTCTTCCTCCATCTTTCTTGCATCTCATTCTGCAATCTCGTCATTTGTTTCAACTGACTGATTTCTTTCTCCTGTCTCATTCCTTGTTTCTTTGTATTCCTATTCCACTGTCTTCCTTGTTCCTCATTCTGCAATCTCGTATTTCCTTCAGTTGGCTGCTTCCTTCTCCTGTCTCATTCGTTCTTCCATCATTACTCTTTCTTGCATCTCATTCTTTAATCTGGCCTTCGCTTCCAGCTGTTCGATCTGTACAGTGTGGTTCCTTAACGTTTCATTCTCTGCTGTCGTTCTTTCTTCTCTCAACATCCTCAACTCATTTTGTAATTCCGTCTCTTTGTTTTGGTGTTTCTGTAACTCAGAAGCTTTCTTTTCAAATTCTTTCTCATCTCCGCACACTCCAACCTTGCTTTGGCTTCCAACTGTTCGATCTGCGCAGTGTGTTTCCTCAACGTTTCATTTTCCGCTCTCTTCCTCTCCTCTTTTAACTTTTCCAGTTCGTTTTGTAATCCTCTCTCTTTGGTTTCGTGTTTCAGTATCTCAGAAGTTTTTTTTCAATAGTTCTCTTCCAATTTGCATGCTTCTTCCTCCCTTCCGCACAACTTTCCCATGCTCCCTCCTCATTTCGTCATTTTCTTCCGTATTCCTTTAGTTGTTCCTGCCATTCCTTTTTCTTCTTTTATCGTCTTTTCTAGTCTTTCTCTTTTCCAATTGCCTTCTTCTACCTCCCCCTGCAGCTGTCTCAATTCCACATCATGTTCCCGTTTCTCCTCCTCCAACTTTGTTTTCTTCCTTCTTCCTCTTTAAATCTTCAGTTCCAGGCTTTCTTTTATCTGTTCACCTGATCTACCTCTTCCTTTAGTTGCTTTACTTCCAAATCGTGTTCGCATTCTCTTTCTTCCAACTTTTTTTCCCATTCTTCTTCCATGTGCCTTCTATCCCTGGAGTTACTAATTCGCTCCTCCTCCATTCTCTCGCTCATTTGCTCGTCCCTTGTTCCACTTATGGATCCTCAATTCTATTTCCCCACTTTCCCTCTAGTTCCTTGGCCTGTCTTAACTTTTCCAATAGTTCTTCCTTAATTGTTTTACTTCCAGATCGTGTTTCTGTTTTTCTTTTTCGAGCTCGGTCCTCCATTCTTCCTTCAATTCTTTCCAAAGCCGCGCAATGTCCCCTGCCTCGCCTGCCATGCCCACGTGGTTTGAAACGGCTGTTGGGAGCGCTCGCCTGGTGTCGCGCCATTCGCCGCGCCATAAATAGCCGCTCGCTCCGTGCTGCGCTGAGGTGCGATCGCGCCGCTTATGTGACTCAGTTTGCCGGTAAAGTTCGTGCTCAGAATAGGGTGAGCTCCCCACGGATTAAATTACAAGAGGTACCATCCCGGGCCATGGATTCTATATTACTACACATATACAATTCTATCCCCGGCTCCCGCTCGCCTTGAAATGCCATCTTGTTTCTCGTAAGAGATTAATTTAGCTCGCTCGTAATTTGGAGGGAATCGGGGGTCGCTCCACTCACCCTGAACCGATTCCCATGAATATTGCTTGGAGACGGAGAGTTTGTTTTCATCTGGACACCAATGTTACGAGGAGGGGGATGAGTTCGTATCCCACTCCTGACACCAGTGTTGCGAATTCGCGCCCGCCGGCGTGCGATCGGCCACGTAACTCGAATCGCGACACGTCGCCCACCGGACGGACAATTCAGTCGTGACCCTCCGGAACTACCGCGAACACGGAAGCCAGTCACGGTGGGGGTTTAACCTCACCACAACTCAGTCCGCATTCTACCGCGCGAAAATAGGGTCCGATCGCCGAATGGTCGATTACCTAAGTACTCGCGGCGAGTAGCGTACCGAGGAGTTGTACCACGCCACAGGTCGACTCCGGACACGAACCGCTTAAGCGGCTCGTTCCGTGCTGCAGAGATAACCGAGCGGAGTTATCGTCGACCTCGACGGTTCAGATTATTTATCGGGCGTTTTTAACCCACTATCAATCCCTTACGTGATGCAAGATGGAGATTCAATAAAAGGAAGGAGACGAAGCAAAGCGGGAAACCAGTTCAACAAGCAATGCACATTTATTACGGAACCACGGAAGGCACGTATATTACAGTCAAGACAAAATGAAACAAATAACAGTCAAGACAAAAGCAATACGACCGAATAAAAGGGCAATTATTTCAACACTTATACATTCTACTTGTCGGGACTCGCGCCACATCACTCTTCCAAAAAGCAAAGGAAAGAAAGCCACCCTCACAGGCAAGGAGGCAGACAGGTCCGTGGACAAATGTGCGTGGAACCTGGAGGAGCGGCCAGGTCCACGAGACCGAGAAGGTCTTACCCGCGTCCTCGTGATGCGATGGCGGGCAAGCCACAATGTCCGTGCCGCTGCGCCCGACTCCGTGCCCCTGGCGTGGTCGGCGAGCCCTCTCCGGCGTGCTCCGTGCAAGCAGTTTGGTTGGCACCACATTTAGGGTGGGGAGGAACGGGCCCCCCGGCACTATCTCAGCGCGGATGGGGGGGGGGGGAATTGCTAATGCTCAAGGAGAGGGGAATGGCTGGCTGGCTTGGATCCCGCGACGAGACGGCACCAACGACGAGACGAGCGACCCCCACACCGCAATTCGATGCGACCGCCGTATTCACTCGACTCGAACTCGAACTCTTCACTCGCCCCGACCAGCCGCCTGCAACTCCTCGACCTGAACCGCCGTCTTCACTCGCCCGACCAGCCGCCCTCTTACACTCGACCCGAACTCCCGTCTTCACTCGCCCGACCAGCCACCTGCAACTTTTTGAGTCGCCTTGTGCTCGCGTCTTTATACGCCGGAGGAGGAGCCCTATATGCAAATTTCAGGATCAAAACGCGATTGGAGGCGGGCCACGCCACCTCTGTTCAGCCATTGGTGCGGCAAAAAGGGGCGTGAGCCTCTTCTGATCCGAATTCCTCTCTTAAAGAATCCACGCTCATCGCGCTTGGAGGCGGGGCCATACCGCCCGACGCTCGCCGATTGGACGGAGAAAAAGGGGGTGTGAAGCCTTCCTGATACCGAATTTCTCCCTCGGAAAGGCGCGCATTCGCGCTCGCGGCTCGATGCGTTCGGGCACCAATCACCGAAACGGGCCCTGGACAGCACGACGTTTGGTGTTGACTGGTGGTGTGGTCGATGGTTGTAGAAGGAGATAGGAAAGGTGGTGGGGGGTTTGCTGTGGTGGTTTGGTGGTTGGCGGGCGTCGTTTGGGAAGGCGGTGAAAGCGATGTTTGCGGGATGGAGTTGTGAAGGTAAAGGTAGTGGCCTGTTTGCGTTGTTGGTGGCTTAATGGTCCAAAATAACAATAGAGAAAGAAAAATGGCAAACTCAAAGCGTCGCAGCCGCGATGAACCACACATATTCCCTCTATACAACGGGTTTGGGCTAACTACACATGAACTTACCGATATATCTACCTGAGGACTCTTTATGGTGTAATGCTATTCCACAACCGTAACACTATACCATATCAAGTTTGGTCAAAATCCCCACACTGGTTCACAAGTTATTGTAGTAACAGGATTTACCAAACATAAACACTGACCTTTGACCTCTTGACCCAAAAAATCTAATCAGTTCATCATTATAAATACTTGTAACCAAGTTCTCTCTGAAAGAACTTCCTTCCTTTATAAGTTGTCAGATTTTCTAAGTTCTATTGACTTTACTATGTAGTGTGCATGGGAGGAGATTACAATTGTACCCTTAACCCTGGGCTTGACAGAAAACACTCCTGAACCTCCCCCCAGTGCAAACCATTGACACAGCTTATACTGAAATATAAACTTGTAGATATTTGGGATCACAGAACCCTAACACCCGGCAATACACATGGGTTTGTTCTTCAAAAAATCAAATCACCATGGGCCGTCTAGACAGACTGTATGTGAACCAAGGAATGGTAAATCTCGCTAGAGAAACATGTATAAGTCCGTCGGGGTTCTCCGACCATCACATGGTTGTAATGGTTTGTGCACTACCGTTTCACTCTTGTAGAAGGCATACTGGACTTTTAATGTCAAACTTTACAAGACGTACTTTTTAAAAGATGCTTTTCGATTAGTATGGGGAAACTAGAAATGGAAAAACATTCATATTTAAACATTAGACAATGGTGGGACTGCACAAAATCCCAAATTCGTGTTTTTTGTCAGCCAATATTGCTTGTACACCACTTTGTAACGCATCTGGTTTGATTATCTGTGTAAAATCTGAAACTTGACCATGAACAAAAAGCTGGACATCTGTTAAAAATGACCAGCAATTGACAGAAAAAAGACCCTACTGGCCCGAACTGGTGAAAGAGCGTGCAGCCGGAGCACTTGTCCACCTCAGATGAGCAAAATACGGCTGGACATACCAAACAAGGATTTCTTCAAACTTGGAGAAGGCTACCAAAACTTCCCAACAGATCCACAGCCTCCGCTCTCCTGAAGGTGTTTCTCCTGACTCGCCAGAGTGATATTAGAACTCACTGCAAAATTCTACTCAAAACTTTTTTCACCTAGAAGATAGATAAGACTGTGGCAAACAAGATGATTGATCTCTTCCATCCCTTTCAGAAG